>CM070732.1:30787531-31192294 GCA_036346275.1 Otatea glauca | reverse complement strand
AGGGTTTCGGTCGGAAATTTTCCGGTCTTCCAAAGTGACGGGCGGTCGACCGCCGAGTGGTTGGGCTCGCGACCGAGGATGGCGCCGCGAAAGGCGCCTTGCTCGGTCGGAGACTCGGCGAGGGGACCCCATGGCGTCAAGCGTCTCAACATAAAGGATGTTGAGACCATCGCCACCCGCCCATTAGCACCTTTGTGAGGCACTTCTTCCCCACAATGGGGTCGACCACAAGCGGTATCTCCCGGTGCGGGCGTGGTCGGGTGGTCGATCGATCGAAGGTGATCGGGGACTCCGACCACCAAGATATTGGGGGCGGTGGTGTGGCGGTATGAACCTCGCGGTAGGCGAGCTTGGCCGACGCTTGTCGGCGTAGCATGCCGATCGCCAAAGATCATGAGGCAGCCGTCGGGTTACGTGAACTCGTCGTCCGCCATCTTCTCTGCGGCGTGGGGCGAGGCCGCTTTCTTTCCTTTGCCCAGCGGCGTCGTGAAGTGCCGAGAGGAAGCGGCTTAAGACCTCGCGATCCGTACTTGTGTTTGGCGGAAATCCGTGGTGTGGGCGCGGGCGGCCATCAACTTTTGAAGTGGTCGGGAGCGGCGGCGGTCGCGCTCTTTGCTTGGCGGGGCGGTCGGCGGCACACGACCACTGGACCTCGCGAACTGTTTTCCGTCTTTGCCTCCGCTTGCTCGGGCGGTCGGAAGGGACACACGCTTCGGACCGGGTTCTTGCTTAGTCTTGCCATCTTCGAAGATGGCCCACGACCTCCTCATTGGGCGTGGTTGATGGCGATGTCGAAGCTCCTTGGTGGTTACGGGCTTAACGCAACCAGGTTGTGCACCAAGGCCTTGCAAGAGGTGCCGTAAATGAAACGCCCACGCGTCGTCGGAGATGTCAGGGAGCTCGTTGCATTGTCGGGAGAATCGCCGGATGTAATCTCGGAGGGTTTCTCCCGCTGCTCGCGACTCTTGAGTCGAGGAGTTTCGAGCGCTTATAAGTGCCACGAAAGTTACCGACAAAAGGGTCTTCAGGTCGGCCCAGTTCCTGATGGTCTTTGCGGGCAAGTACTAGAGCCAGGCTTGAGCCGAGTCCGCGAGGTAGATAGGGAGATATTGGATGATGAAGAGGTCATCCGTCGCTCCTCCCGCCCGACGCGGCCAGTAGTCTTGACCATCTGGCAGGGGTTCGTGGCGGTGTATTTGGCTATGTTAGTCGATGCCGAATGGCGGGAAATCCGCATGGCGGATCCTTGACAAAGCTTCGTGGTCCCGGACCATCGGGGCTTGAGGCTGCGATTGTGGCGGCGTCCGCTGTCCGCAACACGCAAGTGGCGGCCGTCCACCGCTTTTCTTCGCGCCTCGAGGGTGGCGCGGACGTCGTAGTCATCGCCGAGGCGCCGCGCGCACCGGGTCTGCGAGGCTTGGGGTTGTTCTTGGCGTGCCACTACCTTCTTTGGACCAGGTAGGGCACGAGGGTGGTGCGGTCCGGCGCCTGCAGGTGGCGCCCGAATGGTGAGGGGAGGCTTGCATGTCTTGCCGCGAAGACGCTCCACCAACCCGAAGATTACAGTACGTGGCTTTGGCCTCCGGTCGTCCGGCTCGGGAAGGCCTCGGGCGGCATCGCGCAGCCACGTTCGACTCGCGTGGGAAGAACCGAGGCCATCGATTCCTCCACCGGCCTGTGGCGCGCTCGGCGTCTGCGCCGCACGCGCGCCGCCAAGCACCGATGGGGCTCGGGCTCGTCTGCTCGGTCGGCTGGAGCTTATCGAGCTCGGCCCTCCGGTCCTCCGGCTCTTTCGTTGCGTGAAACTTCGGCCGCGGCGAGCTTGGCGCTTCGGCGCTCGCGCCTGGTATTCCTCCTCCTGCGCCTTAGTCGCGCTGGATGGGAACCCCGTAGCGCGGGGTTATAGTCGAGTTGACCGTGCCGCCATGTTGCACTCACGAGTCTGCCGTCTGCGAGGGGTTTGCTCCATGTTAGAGCTGGAGTCGTGGTGGAAGAATCTTCCGGCTCGTGGATAGAGGCGGCATATAGCCGCCATAGCCTAGCTGTGAGCTCGTGGGAGGCGGCGTGGTCGTCCTCCCGAGCCCTCGCGTGCCACCGCCAAAGCGCGGGGGGTGCTCGTTGGGCTCGGCACAGGGGCTGTGGGGGCCTCAAGCCGGAGGCCGTGAGGTTGTCGGAGATGGAGCCACGGCTTCCGCCGGGCTTCGGTCTCGGCGGCGGCGGGATGGCGCGAGCTCACCCGTTGGAGTGGCGATAAAGTCGAGGGCGCCGGCGGATTGGCCCCGCGTGAACACGCCGTCGCCGGTGAAGAAAACCATCAGGGAGATGAAAAGGGAATCCAGAGATGTCGATGAAGACGCGCGAATCCCCTACCTGGCACGCCAACTGTCGGTGTTTCGAGCACCGGCAAGTAAATTTGTAAGTCTTAAGGGGCCACGCGTTCCCTGTCCCTGAATGGTTAGACTCGAGAGTCCAAGGTGTATCTTGGTTGGGCGAATGTCCCTACTCGATTCGTGTGGTGGTATTGTATTGCCTTTAGTGCAAATGGCTGCTCAACGTTTACAAGAAAGAACTCGTCCTTCCTCTTCTTCTCTGTCTGTGCCCGTGTGTGTTCGTTCCCCCTTCGTAAGGGGCTCCTGCCCCCCCTTTATATAGTAGAAAAGGGCAGGTTACACTTGGAAAAGGGGAGGTGACCTATGCTAAAACTTGGTCCTTCATTTTGGCGGCCGTCACTTTGCCTTGCCCACGTCGGGTTGGTAGTCCCGTTAAGCGAGCGATTAGCCGCTCGTCGGAAATGGCGCACCGCTTCATGAGCCTAACGAATGTTGACGTTGCAGCGTATAACGTTGGTTACGCCTCGGGAGGGCGTGCTCTCGTGTTATGCGTGGTGGTGATGGGGCCGGAAGCTTGACTTGGCGACCATTTATGCCATCTTGGGAAAGAGCCACCGCTCCGTCTGATCCGCCGATTGTCCCGATCCACAGGCACGCGGACGTGGCCGGTGGAGGCTTTGACCGTGGCCCTTGGCGGAGGTTGCCTTAATTTGGTGGTCGGGGATCCCGACCGCGCCGGGAGTCGAGAGCCTTACTTGGTCGGGGCGCTCGTCGATCGGTCGAGGCGTCCTTTGTGGTCCCACGGGTCCTTTGGTCATAATGGGCTTGAGGCGACTGCTTGTTACCTGGGCCGTTAGGGTACCTGGTATAGTATTAAATCGATTACTAATGCTAAAAAGATCGACAAGATATTATGCACCTTTTCACCCCAATATGAGGATATGCTGTAACAGTATCGTCATGCCAAGTACCAGAAGTACTCCGAGCTTATATGCATTTTGCTAGAAGCAGAAAAACATGATGAACTCCAGGTGAAGAATCATCACGTACTTCCTAATAGGAGTCTTGCAATGCCCGAAGCACATGCAAATGCTCATCAAGCTAGCAATAGCCATAGCCACAGAAAGGGCCAATGGAATATAGGGGATAAGTGGAAGAATGACATATCAGATAGGGGAAGAGACAATTCATAGTGGGAAAGTAAAGGTAAAGGGTCAGGGGCTTCCAGATATAACGTTGCAAACCCTAAATAACCCTATTTTTTGTATGGATGCACTGGCCATTGGTCATGCAACTATCGCATCCCGAAGCATGTGGTAGACCTTTACATGCAATCCACTGGAAACTAAATAAGACCCGGGGGAAATAATATTAAGTCATATTTCACCGTTGAACCTGTTGTTGATACAGATGTTGAGAAGTGTGATGATATGATTCTTGAAATTATTGAGTTCGAGGAGTCCCAAGAGGGCACCTACATCTCATATGGAGACCTGGATTAGTCTTCTAAATATCCCTTCACTTTGCTAAGTCGATGTCACATATTCCTTATAAGTCTCCTTATCAGTTTAGCCCTAGTTCCTGAATGAACATTTGGTCTATGCTCCTGTTGAGCGATTATCATTCAAAAATTGAATAAATTGATATTTCCCAGATATTTGATTAATTGTGCTATGTTTTTTCTATATTCTACAATTTGTTCTTGATACAACAATTGTTTGATTGTTAAATCATACTTCCAATATAGAACAAAGTATAATCCGATGATGGAGGAGAAAATTTGTCTAGAAGACCACACTAAGTGAATTAAAAATATTATGACTATCGCCAGAAGCGATACTCACATAGTTGGCACTGGAAGAATGCCATATTATACCCGGAGTCCAGTCGTACTCCCTTAAGTTTTAAAGATATTGGTCTAAAATCGTTTCCATATGGAGACAGAGAATGAGGATGGTACAGAATACCTACTCATGACTAAGTTTAATGGGTGTAATAAATGTGTGGTTGAAAAATTTCATTCATTCTCCTCCGGGTTATACTATGCGCATCTAAAACCTCAAGTTTGTGTTGCTATGAAAACCCAGGAATATTTAAGATCTAGCAGATCGAGTGGCTTACCCTGAGTTGAATATTATGAGAAGAATAATTATAATTCTGCTGGCCATAGCATAAAGACTTTCCTAAGCCTGAAGTTTACTTATGCCCTTGTTATGCTAAAGGAAAGCTTATTCTTAGATCTTCTTACCTAAAAAGTTAGGGAAGAATCACTGAATTTTCTAGAGAAAATTCAAGGTGATATCTATGGACCTGTTCAGCCCTTGTCGGGCTCCTTTTAAGAAATTTTATGGTACTGATAGATGCTTCTACTAGATGATCCTATGTATGTCTCTTATCTACTAGGAACTATTCTTGTGCCAAAATTAATTGCCCAAAATTTTAAATTAAAGGCCTACTTTCCAGAAGAAAGGATCAAGTCTATTCGAATAAACAATGCTAGCGAGTTTACCTCAAAAGCATTTAATGATTATTGTATAGCTATGGGAATTAATGTAGAGCATCTCGTACCTAATGTCCACACTTAAAATGGCCTTGCAGAGTCATTATATTAAAAGAATAAAAACTTATTGCTTGGCCGCTCTTGCAGAATAGTAGGCTTTCCACCAGTTGTTGGGTCCATGCAGTGCTGCATACTGCGGGTTTAATTTAACTCAGACCAACTGCACATTATGAAATTTCCCCTTTGCAGATAGTACGTGGAAAAGAATTAAGTATTTTCCATCTGCGAAAATTTAGCTGTACTGTATACATGACAATCTCTTCACCACAGTGTACCACCATGGGACCTTACCGAAAGTTAAGGATCTATGTAGGTTATGAATCTCCGTCAAATATTAAATACCTAGAGCCTATAACAGGGGATCTGTTCACGGCTCGGTACGCTGATTGTACTAAGGACATTTTTTGGCATTAGGGGGAGATAAGTACCACATTAGAGAATGCCGAGTCCTTAGATCCACGCACTACAGAGACCGAACTTGAAGTTCGAAGGATAATAAATCTGAAATAAATAAATTTATAATCTGCCAAATGCCTTCACTGTTCATAAGGTTGTGCAAAGATCTCATATATCTGCAGTATATGCACTTGAAAGAGTGAAAATACCCTAAAAGGATATTGAACCCACTCTTGACCCTCATGACAAAAGAGGGGAGGCCTACAGGTGCACGAGACTCAATTCCGCGAAGACGTCCGCAGAAGTAGATAACCGAATAAATGAAAACACTACCCATGACAGTGGAAGAAGCTCAACCTGATGTTGAGAAAATCCCTGAAGTGAGCCATCTTGGAGATGGTAACATCCCTGAAGTGATCAATCCTGAAGATGATAACCGCAACGTATATTTGCGTGCATAATCCCACGCTGGGAAATCGGAACACCCAGACTACATCTTTGTGGGAAATCACGAGGAGCTGGAAGAAATTTATAAAGAGACATCTCTAAAGTGATGTAGGAGAATTGTATAAAAGAAAGACTACAATTGTCGACATATAATTGCCTCTAAAATTGCTAAAGCTGGATCTAGAGATCCAGAACCAAAGCCCATGGCAAAGTGCCAAAAGCGCTCAGATAGGGTCAAATGAAAAGAAGCAATTGAGGCAATGCTCACTTATTAAAAGAAAAGTTTTTGGTCCTGTTGACCAAACATGTCCTAAAGTGATCCCTGTAGGATTAAATGGGTTTTTCATCCAGAAGAGAAATGAAAATACCCAGGTGGTGAGATATAAAGCGAGGCTTGTAGCACAAGAGTTCACGTAGATACCCGACATCAATTACGATGAAACATATTCTCCTGTAAAGAGTGGAATAACGTTCCGAAATTTAATATTAAGAACAACAAGCTAAAACTTATTAATGCAGTTGATGGATGTAGTGACCGCATATTTATATGAGTAACTGGATACAGATATTTATATGAGAATCTCTGAAGAAGGAATATTGCCCCTATGTGTTCATAAAGAAATTCCAGAATGGAATTTGTATCATCTCAGTTATATGTCGATGATCTGAATATCATCGGAACTACAGAGAAGATAAAGGAAGCAAGTGCTTACCTCACGACGGAGTTTTGAGATGAAAGATTTAGGTAAAATCAAATATTGCTTAAGGTTGCAGCTAGAGCATTTTCCCGGAAGGAATTTTGTACACCAGTCTTCTATACTAAGAAGGTATTGAAAAGATTTAATATGGATAAATCGCATCCACTAAAACCCCCATGGTTGTAAGATCCCTCGAAGTGGATAAAGACCCTTTTAGATCAAGGATGGAAAATGAGAAAATCTTATGACTTGAAGTCCCATACTTGATGTATCTTGCGAATTGCACAAGGCCTGATATTGCATTCGCAGTAAATTTGCTAGTAAGACACAGTGTAGTCCCAACCAGAAGACATTGGGCTAGTGTCAAGACTTTAATCAGATACCTCCAAGGTATTGTCGGGACCCGAATATGCAAATTCGGACGCTTTGTATATACTGCACCAGTCCAGGATCACGCTAGTGCACATAGGCTCAACATCGATAAATATCACAATCATACACAGTGAAAACATTATGAAAGACATCATATATTAAATAATACTAGTTGAATGACCTTATGGTCAACTTACATGACTATGCCTCGCAAGGCTGAATAAAAAATTAAACTGTTGCGGAATGAAAACGTAGATAAACCCCTCAGTATACCACAGGCAACTGATGAGGCTCGCATCCTAAACTTTCGTCTCTTCCTGGTACTTCTCCTCCAGCATGGATGCAGACTCCTCAACTGGTGATGTTGTTGTGGGCAAGGGTGAGTACTTATAGCACTCAACAAATTGTGCACAGAATGCAATTCTATGTAACTATAT
Organism: Otatea glauca; assembly: GCA_036346275.1. NCBI lineage: Eukaryota > Viridiplantae > Streptophyta > Magnoliopsida > Poales > Poaceae > Otatea > Otatea glauca. The sequence goes on along the minus strand of CM070732.1, from coordinate 31,185,054 downwards.
GCAAGGCTTATTCCAAAGGAAATTGGTATAATAGCTAATCACAATTTAATTGAAACATTTGTACATGTGAAATAATATGCAATAAGGTAAAACAATATAGCAATTTTGTAAACATGGGTTCAACATGATCAAAGCACAAATTGCCTTAGAAAAGCCCTTATTCTTGCTCTGGACTTTGGTCTTGGGTTGATGATTCTTCCTCGGATGCGTTGCACAATTCAACGTCTACACGAAACGAGAGAGAATACCAAATAAATACCAAAACAGAGAGAAATAAATCTCTAAAAATCAAATAAAATTCACCATTAAATAGATCTCAATTTTACAAATTTTTAGAAATTTGAATCACTCAATCAGAGCTCGTATGAAGGAGAACAGGCTCTCACAAGATTCAAAAATTACATAAATCTGAAAATTAGAAAATCAACGATTAGCCGAATTATTTTTATACTGAAAAAGGTAATCATTGAAGAGGAACGCGGTATGCTACACTAGCACAAAAAAAAACTACCGCATAACCAGAAAGCTACTCGCAAGAAGGGGATCATAGATTAGATTACCACTAGACGCGCAGTTGCGGAATCCTTCGCGCGTTGATGTAGTGGATCGTCCTCGCCGCAGTCATTGTGTTGATGGAGGGGATCGTCCTCGCCTCACCGTGGATTGTCCTCCCACGCCGCAGTCGCAGCAGTGTCACCGCAGTAGTCCACACGTCCAGGGATGGAACGCCGTGCGTCGGTGTGCAAGCACCTGGTCGCTTGGCAGTGGGCAGCGAGAGGAGGAGGCTAGGGTTTCGGGTGAAACACTTCTAAACCGTGAAAAGCACACCTTGCGCCCACCCTCCTCCACTCCTTATATAGCCACGAGATGAAACCCTAACGAGGGCCCATTAGTGTGCTAAGCCCACGAGGTCCATTAATTATGGATCCAATCCAAATTAATGCGTCCCAGCCCATTAAGTGTGTGACCCTGCAGGTTCACGTACGTTTGGACATGGATTCGGAAAACTCCTTTTCAATCCAAAAGTTGGTAGCGGCTCCTTGCAAAGTATGCCAACTCCCAAACATACTATGATCAAATCGGACATAACCTATCAAAAGTACTCATATAATAATCCCTTTGCCAAGTATACGAAGATTGAACTCAAGGCGAGAAGCATGTCATCCTTTGATGATTCAATCCATCTCTTGTATCCGTGATATATTAATAAGTTGTGATTGACACCTCAATCACGGCATGGCCATGCACTTCCTTAATCATATCACACGAGTGGCCTTGTCATATATCTCCGTTTCATTGGAGTGGCAAATTCCATCTTGACTGCTCACTTCCCTCTGCACGTTTTATAGTAAACATGAAAGCTACCTTTATAACTATCCGGTTAGGAAGTAGTGTTTGATAGCCCCAAGAAAAACTATTACACATGTAGGGAATATGACAATCTCAGGTCTAAGGATCATACATCTACTATGTATGAGATACACTGATGACACATAAGAATGTAACATTCTCGCAGTGTCCCATTGCGGGTCTATCTAACCCATGTTCTTCAACATGGGTCTACAATGTATAGATGATATCTCCATATCCCATGATCTATGAAGCATGATCATCGATCACTACATGTGCTGATCTATTCATCGTTGTCCTATACGATGATATCCGATCAGAGATATTTATCGAATTACATCAATAAGTAAAGAGCTTCATAAGCATGTCACATACTTGTTGATCAATACAATGATATACATTCATTGGACCAATAATCATATTATTATTCATAAACACAGTCATGTTACAATCATCTAAATGATTGCCTCAAGGGCATAACACTAACAATTATCGCGTCATCATGAAGTCATCGATGTCTGAACCAATTGCACGCTGACACGTCACACGACGCATGCACCCAGTCCACGGATCCAAGATGGTTCACCGTGGACTTAGTTCATGCCCCCTAGAATTCCATGTGACACGTCTTGACGAATGATTGGGCACAGTGACGGCACAATGTAAACCGCTCATCTAGGATCTAACGACCAACGACTACTGGTATCGATTCGATCACATGACACGGTGCGAAGGCATCCACGTGGCATGAATCTAACATCTCTCATGGCATCCAATGGCTACGACACAAGCGAACCCCGGTGATGATGTCCGCGGCGACGCTCCACCGGAGCTAGGGAAGATGACGCTTGAACCGGCGAACGACGACCAACTTCAGTGCAAACCTACTAGATCCGAACCGGCGCACCACAAGGATCTCGATTCTAACATCAAAGACGACGGAAACTCCCTCACGACGGAGATCAATTCACAAAAACGACCGATGGGCTTCAAAACTCCGATGAGCTCAACCTCTCCCACGACAGCGTCTCGAGAAGATCTGATCTGAGGAAATCTGTGCAAAAATGAGGCGATTCTCGGGAGATACATGGCTGGTTTTATAGCCCCATCAAACGCATGCTAATCGGAGACCTAGGCGCACACAGCGGCAAAGCGTATCGGAGCAGGATTTCGACGGCGACTCGGAGAAGAAGCAATCATGGGCGTCCACGTGCACAATCCGACGGCTCCCATCACACACTACACGGCTCAATACTAACCTTCCAAGTGAACTTGATCCAAGGGCTCAGATGCATTAGGGTTTCGACCACCCAAATCAATCTTAGCCGCCTAATGAAATCCAACATCCATAATCTCTAGGGTTTCCTAAACCATCTCGACCCTACAATCTAGAATCAATGGTCACAATTCCTCTTCTGGACTTCAGGCCAAAATAACAGGCCGGACCGAGCTGAATGGGCCACACAGTACTGGCTAAGCCCAATACTGTTCATATATTTGCAAAGGTTTTTCCGAATAAAATTAATTCATGAAAATTGATTAATTTGATTATGGCAATGTAAATACCAGGAAAAATCCAAGAAAATTCTAATAAGTATGTTGAGACATTTGGAAATTTAATTAGTTTTCACAAAAAAGCAATTAATTACTTAATTTGAAATAAATTCAAATAATTTCCAGAAAAATCCAATAAATTCAGAAAATCCATAAAATACACAAATGACACAATAAATTAGTAAAAAGCAAAAATTGGGATTTTACAAACCTCCCCCTTAACGGAATCTCGACCCCGAGATTCAGGGCTAACTAGAGAATAGGTCGGGAAATCCTATCTTCAGATCCTATTCACGCTCCCAAGTTACTTCATTTTCTGAATGACTACTCCTCTGAACTCTGCAAAAGCGAACAGACTTATTCCTGATCTTGCGCTCCATCACATCCAAAATTTTTATCGGGTTCTTCTTGTAGGTCAAATCCTCCTGCAGTTCAATTTTGCTTCTAACAGCGTCTACTCCGTTGGCACTCTTGAGACATTTCTTAAGCTGCGACACATGAAACGCATAATGCACCCCTGCCAATGACTACGGCAATTCCAACTGATAAGCAACCTCTCCTCGACGGCTCAAAATCTTGAACGGACCAACATATCTTGGCGCAAGCTTCCCTTTAGCGTGAAACCTTTAACACCTTTAAGAGGGGTAACTCTGAGATACACAAAATCATCTGGCTCAAAGCTCAACTCACGACTACGATTATTAGCGTAGCTCTTCTGCCTCGACTATGCTATCCTCGAGCTCTCTCTGGTCATTGCCACTTGCTCTTCAGCTTCTTTGGGAATATCAGCTCAAACGCCAAACGATCTCCCGTCTCATTCCAATTTAACGAGGTATGACAGGCACGACCCTACAAAACCTCAAATGGTGATATTTGCAACTAGCCCGATAACTGTTGTTATAGCTGAATTTTGCATGTGGCAACCATTTATCCCATGATGTAGTGTAAGCTAACGCGCAAGCTCTCAACATGTCCTCCAAAATCTGATTAACTCTCTCGGTCTGACCATCTGTCTGCGGATGATATGCTGTACTGAAATCCAAATGAGTTCCCATAGCTTCATGCAGTTTATTCCAAAATCTTAAGGTAAATTGAGTACCCCTATCTGACACAATTTTCTTGGGCACTCCATGCAAACACACAATCCTCAACATATACAATTTTGCCAAATGGTCTCCTGAATAAACCGTCTTCATTGGGATGAAGTGAGAGACTTTGGTCAAACGATCCACAATAACCCAAATAGAATCGTAACCTCTCTGCGTTTTAGGCAAACCGGTAATAAAGTCTATTCCGATTTCCTCCCATTTCCATTCTAGAATCTTCAACGGTTGTAACAAACCAGCAGGTCTTTGATGCATGGCTTTTACCCTTTGACATACGTCACACAGAGCAACGTGCTCAGCTACTTCACGCTTCATGTTAGGCCACCAAAACCTTTCCTTAAGATCTTGATACATCTTAGCACTTCCTGGATGAATCGAGTACTCTGAATCATGAGCTTCCTCAAAAATCAATTGATTGAACTCCTTATTTGGTACACAGATTTGACCTTTAAACCACGTAGTACCTTACTCATCCACAGTTAAATCCTCAGCTAAGCCTTCATCTTTTTTGGACTTGATTCTACTGACCTTCCCATCATTTTTTCTGACCACCTCTGTTCTAATCCTCAAGCGTTGGCTTTACTTCTAAAGCAGTTACATATCCTTATAGAACGACTTCCAACTCCAACTTCTGAAACTTTTTGCACAACTCTGGTTGATCATTCAATACCAGCATACTTGCACTGTGGCTCTTACGACTCAAAGCATCAGCTACCATATTAGCTTTTCCAGAATGATAATGAATTCCAACATTATAATCCCTTATTAATTCTAGCCACCTTCTCTACCTCATATTGAGATCTAACTGGTTAAATATATACTTCAGACTCTTATGGTCCGTATATATCTCACATCTATTTTCAATGAGATAATGACGCCATATTTTCAAAGCATGCACTACGACAACAAATTCCAAATCATGCGTAACATAGTTCTCCTCACGCGGCCTTAATTGTCTCGACGCATAGGCAACCACCTTGCCATTCTTTATTAACACAACCAAGACCTTGCCTTGAAGCATCACAATATATATCAAAACTATTCTGCACACTGGCAACACTAAAACAGGTGCTGTCGTCAGACGCTCTCTAATTCCAGAAAACTCTTTTCGCACTGCGGCGTCCATGCAAACTTCTTCACCTTTTTCAACAACTGCGTAAGGGATCTAGCAATTGTCAAGAATCCTTTTATGAACTGGTGGTAATATCCTGCCATTCCCAGAAAACTACGAATCTGAGTAACTGACTTCGGTTACTCCCATGTAATACTGTTTCCACTTGCTTGGATCAACAACAACTCCTTTTTGTAGCCATCACATGACCAAGACTCTCAACTTTCTCCTTCCAAAAGTCACACTTACTAAACTTAGCAACAGCTGTTGCTCTCGCAGCCTTTCCAAAACCAATCTCAAATGTTCTGCATGCTCTACCTTGACTTGGAGTAAACAAGAATGTCATCTATGTGCACAACCACAGCTTGTTCAACTATTCCATGAAACCTCCTTCATCATGTTCAAAAATTATGTAATGTCATTGATCATTCTAGCAGACACAATTTTAAACTCATATTGTCCATATTGTGTATAAAATTTCGAATTAAAAACTTCTCTGCACGAATCTTTAATTGATGATAACTCAATCGAAGATCTATCTTTGAGAAAACTCCAGCTCCTCTTAACTGATTGAACAATTCATTGATCCTGGCAACGAATACTTATTCCTTAATCATCACTTCATTGAATGCTCGATGGTCGATACACATCCTTAAGCTCCCATCTGAAAGCATCTAGGCCCCAAAATTGTTTTGGTTTTGGTAATTAATGACAAATTGTGAATATGGGACTAACGGTTTCATCTAAGTGTGTTTAAGGACAGGGTGGATTTAATCAAGGAAAACGATGAAGCATGAACATTAGGCTAAAAGAAAATCAATGCGTCAAGATAATAGAAATAAGTTACGAAGTTAAGGACTTTCTATAGTCTTTTACCGATCTCGGAGTTTGGAAGAAAAGATCGAGTTGCTAGAAATAGGGTCGTACTATCAAGAGGGGTTTTTGATGTTAGCTTGATGTCAATTAAGGTCTAAAGGCTCAAATTATACATTCAAGCACATACATTATGATATACATGTTCCAAAAATTGAAAACCATTTTTAAAATATATCAAAGTCGCTGGAAACCCGGTGCTACCGCCCATGGCAGCGCGGTGCTACCGGGTGAGCGGTAGCACTGGCCTAGTAGGGCAGTGTGAAAATTCCAGAGAAGCTCTTTTTGAGCTATCTCGAAGTCCGGTGCTACCGCCAATGGTAGCACGGTGCTACCGGGCGAGCGGTAGCACCGGCCCTCTTGGGCGGTATGAAAATTCTACAGAGGGTGTTTTTTTGCACTCGGGCAGTCCGGTGCTACCGCCCATGGTAGCCCGGTGCTACTGGACCTGCGGTAGCACTGGTCATATAACCCAGTGTGAAAATCACAGAGGGGTGTGTTTTTGGGCATTTTGGCAGTCCGGTGCTACCGCACATGGTAGCTCGGTGCTACCGCCCATGGTAGCCCGGTTCTACCGGGCGAGCGGTAGTACCGCCCCAAATGTTCGGTGCTAAAATTCCAGATAGCACCTCCTTTCCCGAAGAAATTCAAAAATAACCCGGTGCTACCGGTGCTAGTTGGGCGGTAGCACCGGACCCTCTGCACAACGGGCACTGACAGTGCATTTAATGCACTGTGCCAACCGTTGAGTTGGAGCCCGGTGCTACCGGCCCTACATGGGCGGTAGCACCGAAAAATCTGACTTCAGCTGAATGTGAGCTCCAACGGCTAGAAAAATTGGTTGGGGCTATAAATTCACCCCCACCTGCACACTAGAGCTAACTTTTGGATCCTCATTGAAGATATTTGAGCTCTAGCTAGTTTTCTCCTCTCCTTGTGCATTCAATTCTCATTTGTGAGAGTGAGGAGTTAAATTGAGTGTTGCATTTCAAGTTTGAGCCTTTAGACACTGAAATCGACTTCAAGCAAACGTCAACGCCTGTTACTCTTGGAGGTTGCCACCTCCTAGATGGCTTGGGGGAGATCGTGCGCGGTGAGCTTCTCAAAGAAGATTGTAAGAAGCCTCGGCATGTTGTGAAGGTCGGAGTTCGCCTACCCGGAGCGGGGAAGAATTACCCTAGTGATCGAGAAAGGCTCAAGCGGGAGGAGCCGGCTTGAAGTTGTTCAAGTCGATCACCTCAACGTGGAGTAGGGGAGACCGGCAAGTCTTCGAGACCACTAGTCAAAAATTCTCGTCTCTTGCTCTCTAGTGTTTGGCATCTATATTTCTCGGGTTAAATTGCTTCTCTAGTATATCTTTTGTGCTTAACCACTCACTTGTTCTTACTTAAATTGTTAAATTGTGTGGTGATCTCTAGAGCTTTTAATTGTGCATTTTCCTTTCTTGCTTCTAGAGTTTAGTATTTCAATTAATTGCAATTAGAATCGAAAAATTTAGTAACCTCCTATTCACCCCCCTCTAGTTGGTTATCCTTGATCCTACAAGTGGTATCAGAGCCTGGACTCTCGTTTGGGGGCTTTACCGCCTAGAGAGTAAGGATGGCTAGTGATGGGGTGTCAATAGGCAAGGCTCCATTTTTTGATGGAACAAATTATGCTTTTTCGAAAATCCGTATGACCGTTTATCTTATGGCCATGAGCCCAAGCATATGGAGAATTGTAGTTGAGGGTTTCACTCTGGGAGTTAATCCCACACTCACCACGGAACAAGAAGAGCGAAACACTCATCTCAATGCTCAAGCTATGAACGCTCTTTTTGGTGCTTTAAACGCGGATGAGTTCAATCGAGTGAGCAATCTCGAAACTGCTCATGAGATTTGGACTACTCTTTCGGAAATTTATGAGGGCAAATCCTCGATTAAAGAAGCCAAATTGCATATGCTTAGGATCAAATATGAGAGTTTTATTATGTTGCCTCATGAAAACATTAATGAGATGTATTCACGATTAAACAACATAGTAAATGAGCTCAAAGGCCTTGGTGCATCTCTAACCAATCTTGACATTGTTCGTAAGATGCTTAGGGCACTTCCGGAGAAGTATGAAACTTTGGTGACGTTGTTTCTCAACTCACCGGAGTTACCAAGAATGACGCCAATGGGACTTCTTGGAAATCTCATCACTAATGAGCTTTACAAGGACAAGGAGGAGCTCTTGGAGCAAAGCTCTTCAAAGAAGAAGAATATTGCCTTTAAGGCGAAGGTGGAGTCAAGCGATGAGGCTCTTGATGACTTCGAAGATGAGGACACCGAGGAGGAGATGGCACTCCTTGTGAGAAGGATGAAAAGGTTCATGAGGAGGCGTTCAAGCTCAAACGCCCCTCAAAGGTTCAAAAAAGGGCAACACTCTAGCACAAACCGATATGCAAATATTCGGTGCTAGGAGTGTGATGAGAAGGGGCATATTGCCTCTCAATGTCCAAAGAAGAAGGACGACAAAAACAAATCGCCTAGGAAGAAGAAGGTTTTTCAAGGGAAGAAGAAGCTCTTTAAGAAGCTTCAAAAGGATGGCAAAGGCGAAGCGCATATTGGAGAGTGGGATTCCGAAGAAGAATATTCGGATTCCGATTCCTCCGAAGATTATACTCCTTCAAAGAAGAAGAGTCTTGCCGGCATTGCCACCAAGGAGGCATCTTCGGGCTTCGTTACTCCTTTGTGTCTTATGGCAAGAGGAGAAATCAAGGTAAATTCTCTTGATAATGATGAACCTACTTATGATGAACTAATGGATATGCTAGAAGACCTAAATGAGTACCTTGGAAAGGAAAAGTCCAAACGTAAAGTCTTGAGAAAAGAATATCTTTCTCTCAAAGACTCTTATGAGGAGCTAAAGGAAGCTCATGAGACTCTCCTTGCCAAGAATCATTTAAAGTCTCTTAATGATGTTGGTATCGAATGTAATATTCTTGATGATGTGTCTAATTCAAAAATTAATTCATGTTGCATGTCAAAAATTAGCACATCTACCTCTTGTGATGATTTATTTGATATGTCCTCAAATCCATGTTCTAGCTCAATTTCATGCCATGAAAACCTAGTGGTAGAAAATAATGAACTTAAAGAACAAGTAGAAAAACTTAGCAAAAGTCTTGATAGATGCTTTAAGGGCAAAGATACTCTTAACAAGATCTTAAATAGTCAAAGATGCTCCTACAATAAAGGACTAGGGTATATTCCTAAAAAGGGCAAAAAGATTAATAACAAAGCTCCTCAATTTGTAAAATCAAATGGAAAGCTTTGTTATAAGTGGCATTATGTAGGACATTTAGCAAATGATTGCCCCTTGAGTAAAGCATATAAAAATAATGTCTATGATTCTTGCTATGTTTTTAAGAAAGATAAAAAGGGTAATATAATTGCCAGATTCATTGGCACTCCTATACTTGGCCATAGAAAGAATGCCATTTGGGTGCCCAAAACCTTGGTTACTAACCTTCAAGGACCCAAACAAATTTGGGTACCTAAAATGGTTTGATCTTCTTTTGTAGGTGAACTACAAGACCGGTGGACGACATTGGGTGTCGGCTAGCGGTTGCACTCAACACATGACCGGCGACCGGAAAATGTTCACCACATTTGAATCGGGAAGTGGGCAACATGATAAGATCACCTTTGGAGACAATAGCAAAGGAAAGGTATTAGGTTTGGGTAACATTGCTATCTCAAATGATCTTTCCATTTCAAATGTCTCATTAGTTGAAACATTAAATTTTAATTTGCTATCAGTTGCTCAAATATGTGATCTTGATCTTGTATGCACATTCTCTAAAAATGGAGTAATTATTTCAAAAGAGAATGATAATTCCTTAGTATTCAAAGGCTTTAGATTTGGAAATTTATATTTAGTTGATTTCACCTCAAATGAGTCATGTCTTCAAACATGCTTAATGGCTAAAACTTCCTTGGGATGGTTGTGGTATAGAAGACTAGCTCATGTTGGGATGATTCAACTCAAAAACTTTTCAAAAATGATTTAGTTGTGGGCTTGAAAGATGTGAAGTTTGAGAAAAATAGACTTTGTAGTGCTTGTCAAGCCGGTAAGCAAGTGGCTAGTTCTCATCCTTCAAAAAGTATCATATCCACATCTAGACCATTAGAGCTCTTACATATTGATTTGTTTGGCCCAACAACCTGTAAGAGCATCGGAGGAAATTCATATTGTTTAGTTGTTGTTGATGATTATTCAAGATATACTTGGGTTTTCTTTCTTGATGACAAAGCAAAGCCTCCGAAATTTTCAAAAGATTTGCAAAAAGGGCTCAAAATGAATTTGATTTTAAAATAAAGAAAATCCGTAGTGATAATGGTTCCGAGTTCAAAAATACAAGAATTGAAGATTATTGTGATGAACTTGGAATAAAACACGAGCTTTCCACTACCTACACTCTGGAATAAAATGGAGTAGTAGAACGGAAAGATCGAACACTAATTGAAATGGCAAGAACAATGCTTGATGATTATGGCACTTCCGATAGTTTTTGGGCGGAAGCCATTAATACCGCTTGCCATGCTACAAATACACTTTATTTACATCGTCTTTTGAAAAAGACCTCTTATGAACTTCTTGTTGGAAGAAGACCAAACATTTCTTATTTTTGAGTTTTTGGTTGCAAATGCTATATTTTTAAAAAGGGTGTTCGGCTTTCAAAATTTCAAAGTCGTTGTGATGAAGGTTTCTTGCTTGGCTATTCTTCAAATAGCAAAGCATATCGAGTTTTTAACAAAAATAAAGGTTTTGTTGAAGAAACATGTGATGTTGAATTTGATGAAACAAATGGCTCTCAAGAAGAGCAAGAAAATTTGGATGATGTAGGTGAAGAAGGATTAAGAGAAGCAATGAAGAATATGACGCTAGGAGATGTAAAACCAGAGGTGGATAAAGAAGATCAACCCTCATCCACTCAAATTGAACCCTCTACTTCCGCAATGCTAAGTCAAGTTCAACCCATAGACGTGGTTGAGAAAGAGAGTGATCAACAAGGTCAACCTCTACCTCAAAGAATTCATCATGGACTCTCCAAGGATCATCCAATAGATCAAATATTGGGTGACGTTAGTAAGGGTGTTCAAACTCAATCTCGTGTTGCTTCTTTTTGTGAACATTACTCTTTTGTGTCCTCTTTTGAACCTATTCATGTAGACGAAGCCTTAGATGATCCAGATTGGGTAAATGCAATGCATGAAGAATTAAAAAACTTTGCCCGAAATGATGTTTGGACTTTGGTGGAAAGACCTAAAGAGTACAACGTAATAGGCACTAAATGGGTATTCTGAAACAAGCAAGATGAAAATGGTACTGTAGTAAGAAATAAGGCTCGATTAGTGGCGCAAGGATTCACTCAAATCGAAGGATTGGACTTTGGTGAAACCTTTGCACCCGTAGCTAGATTAGAAGCCATTAGAATTCTTCTAGCTTTTGCATCTTGCTTTGATATCAAATTGTTCCAAATGGATGTAAAGAGTGCTTTCTTAAATGGACAAATATCCGAATTGGTATTTGTAGAACAACCTCCCAGTTTTGAAAGTCCTAAATATCCAAATCTTGTGTATAAACTCTCTAAGGAGCTATACGGTCTTAAACAAGCTCCTAGAGCATGGTATGAGCGGCTTAGAGACTTTCTAATTTCAAAAGGTTTCAAAATTGAGAAGGTTGATACCACACTCTTTACAAAAATAATTGATAGACAATTCTTTGTTTGTCAAATTTATGTCGATGATATTATATTTGGTTCTACTAATGAAGATTTTTGCAAAGAATTTGGTGATATGATGTCTAGGGAGTTTGAAATGTCAATGATTGGAGAATTGAGTTTCTTTCTTGGACTTCAAATCAAGCAACTCAAAAATGGGACCTTCGTGAGTCAAACCAAGTACGTGAAAAATTTGCTTAAAAGGTTCGGTATGGAAGACGCAAAACCCATCAAAACTCCTATGGCATCAAACGGGCATCTCGACCTAAATGAGGGAGGTAAACCGGTAGACTTAAAGCTTTATCATTCTATGATTGGTAGTCTACTTTATCTCACCGAATCTTGGCCCGATATCATGTTTAGTGTTTGCATATGTGCTCGTTTTCAAGCTTCCCCCAAAGAATGTCATCTAGTAGCCGTTAAGAGAATTCTAAGATATTTGAAACATTCCTCAAACATAGGGTTATGGTATCCTAAAGGTGCAAAATTTGAACTAGTTGGATATTCGGATTCAGATTATGCTGGTTGCAAAGTGGATAGAAAGAGCACCTCTGGGAGTTGTCAATTGCTAGGTAGATCCCTAGTCTCATGCTTCTCCAAAAAACAAAACTCCGTAGCCTTATCCACCGCCGAAGCCGAATATATTTCCGCCGGTAGTTGTTGTGCACAATTGTTGTGGATGAGGCAAACTTTGATGGATTATGGAATAAATTTAAAAAATGTGCCTCTTTTGTGTGATAATGAAAGTTCCGTTAAAATAGCCAATAACCCGGTCCAACATTCAAGAACCAAACATATAGATATCCGCCATCATTTCCTAAGAGATAATGTTAGCAAAGGTGATACTGTGATTAGTCACATGATAACCGAAGATCAATTAGCGGATATCCTCACCAAGCCTTTAGATGAAGCAAGGTTTTGTAAATTGAGGAATGAATTAAATATCATAGATATCTCTAATGTGATTTGGATGTTTGCATCAAAATGATTTCCTTATTATGTTGATTGATAGATTCTTTTATTGATTTATAGTTGATTTGAGTGAAATACACATTAAGGGGGAGTACTATGTCCTTCACTTGTACTCTATAACCTTAAAATGTGAAAATATCAAAAATAGTGCAATTGTTCTTCTAAAAGATGGTTCTAGATCAAATTATATCAAAATCTTGGTATTATCTTGTTTTAGAAGTTCTAAAGTGTAAACTGCATTAAAAGTCCTAAATTTTCATTATCTGACCTAAAATCTCATCTTTTAAAATATAAGTATAAGAGTAGTCTTCCAATCTAGAAAACAAGTTCAAAATGTTCTTTTGACAAAACTATGTCTTATCAAATTACTTTCAATCCATTTATAGGGCTATAGAACTCAAGTCAATTGCACTTTGTGAGTTTTTACCTTTTGAACTAGAATAACATAGTTTCTAGTCCACTAAAAGGTATTCCTCAACTCATACATATGAATATACTTCAGTCTTGCTTGATAGTTGTCTTCTCTTGAAAATACTTTCAAATTTTGAAAAATGGACTTGTCTTAAGAGAAAACTATTTAAAAACTAAATTCTTTCATTGATACATAAAGTTGGAATGCTCATATATGAATTTCATCAATTTTTACAAATTTTTGAGTTATTTAAACTGATTTGGATCTTTGAAACCAAGTTTTTAGCCTGTCAGGCTATCAAACCCGGTAGCACCGCTTCTGCATGGGCGGTAGCACCAGGGACCGGTACTACCGGACTCAGCGCGATAGCACCGGATTTATCGGTTTTGGGGGGTTAAGCCAGGCTCGGTGCAACCGATCTCATCCTCATCTCTTCAAACAAACCGACCGTTTCTCTCTCCTCTCTTTTCTCCACTCTAAATCCTCTAAAATCTCTCGGATTTCCTTCATCTTTCGGGCTCGCTTTGATCCCCTACTCAAAAGGTACTCAATCCCCTCTTTTTCTTTCAAAAATCTCTTTTGTTTCATGTGCCCTAGGATCCCCATCTAGGTTTTTAGGGTTCTTGCCAAATGTGGAAGAATTTGTGCATGTTTTGTTGAAATTTGTGGATGAGTTGGGTGCTATGATGATTATCTGACATATTAGAACAATTCTTGTGATTCAAATCATCAAAATCCACAAAGTTTAGCAAAATTAGGTTTTGAACTGCTGTCGACCGGCGCTACTGGGGTTTGTGCGGTAGCACCGCTCCTAGCCTGGTGCTACCAGGCTAGCATGAGTGGTAGCACTGGGATTGTAGTCCAATTGTGCACAAATTCTATCTTTTGCAAGTCTTATCAAATCTAGGGCATACAACCTTGATCTCACTCCTTGATCACTCTATATTCAGTAATCATGCCGAGGAGTCGAGATGCGTTAGTTCCTCGTGGGGGTGGTCACTCCGTCAAAGTTCTGGCAAACAGAGGTCGTGCTCCTCCTCCTCCTTAAGCATCCGACAGTGAAGACAATCTTCCCATTGCCTCCAGACAACACGAAATCAAAAAGAAGTGCAGGCTTGATATTGGAGGCAGTTCTACTAGAGATCAACGAAAACATGTTGCATCTCCATCAAGTAGTGAGGATACTGAAGATGATGATTTCATGAATATTGAAGAGGGTGAAAATGAGGATGCGGGGTCAGGAGAAGAGCAAGAGAACTTTGATGATTTTGACCCAACGGTTGATTTCAAGAACATCAAAGGTGACACTTTCCTCTCCTTAAGACAAGCAAATCAATGCTTGCTTCCTAGAGATGCCACTGAGGAGAAATTTAGGACTCGCTTTCAACAAAAGGTTTATAATGAAATATATACGCATAAGGAGTTTGCTGATCGTAAGTGGGTGAATTGGGAGCACATTCGAAAAATACCTTTGTTTGTGGGAGTCCCAGAATTATTTCAAGGTGCTGGGTTGGTAGATTTTGTCAGTTTACAATGTAACTATAATGACGATATGATTAAACAATTTTATGCCACACTGCATGTCTCGGAGGCTTTCGATTCTATCACTTGGATGACAAATGCAGCTGTACACACAGTTACCAAAGTTGAGATTGAGCAGGCTTGGGGAATCTTCCACAGTGGATATCCAACTATACACAGTGACAGAGTTATTTCTCTCGACATAAAACTCAAGTTCTATGATCCCGCTACACCGGTCAAGCATCCAGGTAAAATGGCGCATCTCCTTGCCTCCTCGAGCCTCATTAACAGGATCATCAGGGTTACCGTTCATCCAAAGAGAGGAAATTTTGATGATATCAGAGGATTTGCATGGAATATCATGAGTAAGGTCATGTACAAGCACAAGTTCGATGTGGTAGACTTTATGATCAGAGAAATGGCCTCGTCTGCCTGCGACAAAGGTAAAAGGATTTACTTTGCTCCATATATAATGATGATCATCAAGAGGGTGACTGGATACAGAGGGGGATGTGGTAGTGCTCATAAGCCATATCGGCCCCAAGAGGCTGCTCCTCAGGTCATCAGTCAGAAGGGACAATCATCATCCCAACAGCCACAACAGCAAGAGGATCCAGTTGTCCCAGAGCAGACTCCTTCCTCGCAGCAGAGCACCCATGATCAGTTCTTTGATAATTTGAGAAATGAGATGATGATTAGCCTAGCAAGCATTTGGACAGATATGATCAGTGATTTCTCTCGTTTGGATGAGTACCAGACTCAAACCAGACAGATGGTGGAGGAGGTCAAAGGGCGGATTAACTCCCTTGACTCATCTCTTTCTGAGCTTCGCTCATCCTTTGCGGAGTTTCGATCTCAGCAGGCTCCTCTGATCTTTCAACGTTTTGGATCTCATTCTCCTCCGGCTACTCCCACATCTTCGCAACCTCCCTCCTCTTCCTAAGCTCATGGGCGTTTCTCTCTTTTTGGTTCTTGATGCCAAAGGGGGAGAAATTTGATGAAGATGAAGACGAAGGGAAGTTGAAGACTAAGGATCCTTATCTTAGCTTATGGAGCTTATGGCCGTTTATGTGTTTGTGAATGTTTATGTTTGTGAACATTTATGGGTGAACGTTTATGGATGTCCTTAAATATTTCAATGATATATGGTTGTTCAATTTCATTTACATTCTCTATCATGCTTTTATATATACTATTTGTTTGTCCACGGATCCAAATGTCTAAAAGGATCTCTGTCAAATTTTTTAATTTTCTCTCTATGTGCAAAATTTCATTTTCTAATCATATGCACATCTTTAGGGGGAGCTTTACAGCAAAATTTCAAAACATTTCTCAAGTATACTACATATCTCGATTGTTATATACTCAAAACCAACTTCATCTTTTTATAAACATTGAAGTTGTCATCAATTACCAAAAAGGGGGAGATTGAAATCATCTAGGCCCCTAAATTGTTTTGGTTTTGGTAATTAATGAAAAATTGTGAATATGGGACTAACAGTTTCATCTAAGTGTGTATGAGGACAGGGTGGATTTAATCAAAGAAAAGGATGAAGCATGAACATTAGGCTAAAAGAAAATCAATGCGTCAAGATAACAGAAATAAGGTATGAAGTTAAGGACTTTCTACAGTCTTTTACCGATCTTGGAGTTTAGAAGAAAAGATCAGGTTGCTAGAAATAGGGCCGTACTGTCAAGAGGGGTTTTTGACGTTAGCTTGATATCAATTAAGGTCTAAAGGCTCAAATTATACATTCAAGCACATACATTATGATATACATGTTCCAAAAATTGAGAACCATTTTAAAAATATATCAAAGTCTCTGGAAACCCGGTGTTACCGCTCATGGCAGCGTAGTGCAACCGGGTGAACGGTAGCATCGGCCCAGTAGGGCGGTGTGAAAATTCTAGAGAAGCTCTTTTTGAGCTAACTGGAAGTCCGGTGCTACCGCCAATGGTACCGCGGTGCTACCGAGCGAGCGGTAGCACCAGCCCTCTTGGGCGGTATGAAAATTCCAGAGAGGGTGTTTTTCTTGCACTTGGGCGGTCTGGTGCTACCGTCCATGGTAGCCCGGCACTACCGGACCTGCGGTAGCACCAGTCATATAACCCAGTGTGAAAATCACAGAGGGTTGTGTTTTTGGGCATTTTGGCAGTCCGGTGCTACCGCCCATGGTAGCCCGGTGCTACCGGGCGAGCGGTAGCACCGACCCAAATGTTCGGTGCTAAAATTCCAGATAGCGCCTCCTTGCCCGAAGAAATTCAAAAATAGCCTAGTGCTACCAGTCCTAGTTGGGCGGTAGCACCGGACCCTTTGCACAACGGGCACTGACAGTGCATTTAATGCACTGTGCCAACCGTTGAGTTGGAGCCCGGTGCTACGGGCCCTACATGGGCGGTAGCACCGAAAAGTCTGATTTCAGCTAAATTTGAGCTCCAACATCTAGAAAAATTGGTGGGGGCTATAAATTCACCCCACCTACACACTAGAGCTAACTTTTGGATCCTCATTGAAGATATTTGAGCTCTAGCTAGTTTTCTCCTCTCCTTGTGCATTCAATTCTCATTTGTGAGAGTGAGGAGTTAAATTGAGTGTTGCATTTCAAGTTTGAGCCTTTAGACACTCAAACCGACTTCAAGCAAGTGTCAACGCCTATTACTCTTGGAGGTTGCCACCTCCTAGACGGCTTGGAGGAGATCGTGCGTGGTGAGCTTCTCAAAGAAGATTGTGAGAAACCCCGTCAAGTTGTGAAGGACAGAGTTCGCCTACCCGGAGTGGGGAAGAACTACCCTAGTGATCGAGGAAGGCTCAAGCGGGAGGAGCTGGCTTGAAGTTGTTCAAGTCACCTCAACGTGGAGTAGGGGAGACCGCAAGTCTCCGAGACCACGGGTCAAAAATTCTCGTCTCTTGCTCTCTAGTGTTTGGCATTTATATTTCTCGGATTAAATTGCTTCTCTAGTATATCTTTTGTGCTTAGCCACTCACTTGTTCTTACTTAAATTGTTAAATTGTGTGATGACCTCTAGAGCTTTTAATTGTGCATTTGCCTTTCTTGCTTCTAGACTTTAGTATTTCAATTAATTGCAATTAGAATCAAAAAATTTAGTAACCTCCTATTCACCCCCTCTAGTCGGTTATCCTTGATCCTACACCATCTTCAACAACTTTCGATCTGCTTCTTCGTCTCAACTAGCTCATCAGTAGCCATTTGATATGGTCTCTTCACTTTTGGTGCTGTACTAGGCACTAACTCAATAACAAACTTGATCTCCCGATCTGGCGGCATACTACACAAATCCTCGGAAAACCTATCCGAATAATTTCAAACAACGGGCACATCTTCTACGCTAGCAACTTCCACACTGTTTACCATCAACTGACCATCATGATCTGCAGTCGCTTGAAATCCCTTTTTTTTCTTGCCTTCAGGGCTTTTAGCTGACACAACTCTTCGACCAGACTCCAAAACAGCCTTATGTCTGGATGACCAGTCCATTTCAAAAGTAGCATCTAGGGTCTGGTATCCAATATGGTTCACTAGGAACTTTTCTCTAACAATAAGCAACTTAACTCCATAACATTCTAGGTTAGATCAAGCAATACTGTATTTTCTGACAACGGCAATTCTTTCAGACTGACAAGCTTCAGGAACACCACTGAACTAACCATCATTGCGCATACAACATCTTCAAGCGAAACATTAATGCAGGTAAATACTCAAGGAAACATCTAACCCTTCATTTACTTTTAACACCTTTATTCCAAAACTTCTCATACCAGCATAATACTCATCTCTACTTTATTTCTCTATTAAGGAAATCTTTACATTGAATTCTTCACTAATCACTTTCCTTTATAGGGAAGACTATGACATTGCACAGCGTAAAATCATTGATCTAAACTTCCTCATTTGGCGTTGGCGCTGAAGTTTTGACTGGAATAGAATTGAGATTGATATGAACTGTCATGATTGCTTTCTTCTGAGGGCTATTATTGGCAAAATGCCTAGGCTTGTGGCAGGTATAGCAAAGTTTAAGGGGCAAGCTTCTTACTTGAACATTGTTGACTGAGGTAGTGTCCTTATTCAAACGCCTCCTCTTCGACTGATTCTTTTGACAAACTTCTCTTGCAACTTCACTACTCACTCTTGGCGTTATGTACTTGATTGAGATCACTTCTGGAATAATCACGACTGCAGGAGATACTTATCTTCTCTAAGGGCATTGATTAGAATAATGACCTTTCTCACGACATCTGTAGCACATACGTACCCCTTGTTGTGCTTTGTTGGTTGCAATTGTATGCTCATTATTGTCCTCCTTGTGAATCTCAATTGGACATTTCTTAGGGCACTCTCTAGCCCAATGACCTTCTTCATCACACAAGAAACATGCTGTTGGTGATTGCCACTTACTACTTTCTTGATGGAGACTGACATGGTCGGAACGATGCATCTGGAGCTCCTCAAATGACTTAGTATATACGACTGGTATTCCACTTCCATTTGATAGTTCTCGAGCAACTGTGACTCGAAGATTATTTTGCTGATACTAGGTCACAGCAGTAACTATCGGATCCAAAGAGACTTTGAGCTAGGCAGTGATCTTGACCTTCACAAAGGTAACATGTAATTTTGCTCATAGGACACTCTCCTAGAGGATGATTTCCTTCACAACTAGAGCAATTGATCGCATGCTCATCAGAGGTATGTCCTATTTCTCCACAGCGGTTGCATGCACGATCTTCTGACTAGTTTGGTTGACAACACTTCAAAGAACATTGTCTAGATATCGAACAAGGTGCAGGGGTATCATTCTTCTCTGAATTCACTGTGGCTATACTATTCTCTGGTGAAGCAAAGAGATCACGAAAAGCAGCAACAAACTCACTCCAAGTGATATTCTGTGGGGCTTCATGGATAGCACAGTACCTCTTCCACCATTCAGTAGCAATTCCTTCCAGCAGATAAGAGGCATACATGACTTTCTTATCACTTTCACACTGAGCAATGAGTAACTTTCTCTCAATAATTTTAAGCCAATCTTCCGCTTCCGAAGGTGAAACATTTCCTGAAAATGTCGACGGACGAGTCCTTATGAATTCTGATAACCTTGAGTAGGAACATGAATCATTGGTAGCAACTTGGGACACTGTTGACATTGGCTTGGTCAGTCATATTCTGCATTTGCTTCATCATTGCATGCATCAACTGAGTCTGAGCAGTCAAGAACTCTCTGAAACTTTGCATATCCATCTGTACTGATGGTTAAAGAATTGATCCATCATTGAGATTCTCAACTGGGTTGATTTTCACTTCCACTGATTCCGTTGTTTCCACAAGTTTGAACTATCTGCTTGATTGCTTCACAGTGTTAGGGAAGAGGGAATAGCATAGGTAAGAAGCAAGAATCCTATTGCAGGGGACATAGGTTTAACCCAACAACTTAAGCAAGCAATATTAATAACTTGGTATGGTTGCTTATATAAGCCTAAAAGCTCTGCAACACATATTGCACACCCAGCAATCAAGAAAGAACCAAATCAACCTAAACACACAAAACTACTATCTACAGAGGCGACACTCCTATCTTAGCAGACGCGACTCCCACAAATGAGTCTCAACTAGCTACTCAAAACACTGGGTCTTCTAGCTTTGGAAACACTTCATCGATCCACTCCTTCCTTGAGCTTGACGATTCCTTCCTTCATGATCTTCCGGGTTGACAGCAAGCACTCGATGTTTTCTCCTATTGTATGGCACGTCATCAACTACCAAGATAACTTAGGTAAGATTTTAACTTGTTCCAGCAAAGGTAAGAGAAGGAAATTTCAGCAAAAAGGAAAAGAATAGAAGAATGAGATAAGTCAAGAATATCTTATTCTTTTAGGTCAAGTCTTATTTAAGAAAATAATTTTTGAAGGTCCTATAGAGACGACCAAACTATCTAGGGCCAAGAACTACAGTCAGTATGGCTCTGATACCACCTCTGTCGGGACTCGAATATGCAAATTCGGACCCTTTGTATATACTGCACTAGTCCAGGATCACGCTAGTGCACACAGGATCAACAGCGGTAAATATCACAATCATACATAGCAGAAACATTATGAAAGACATCATATATATTAAATAATACTAGTTGAATGACCTTATGGTCAACTTACATGACTATGCCTTGCAAGGCTGAATAACAAAATAAACTACAGTGGAATGAAAACGTAGATAAACCCCTCAGTATACCACAGGCAACTGACAAGGCTCGCACCCTAAACTTTCGTCTCTTCCTGGTACTTCTCCTCCAGCATGGATGTAGACTCCTCATTTGGTGATGTTGTTGTGGGCAAGGGTGAGTACTTATAGCACTCAACAAGTTGTGCACAGAATGCAATTCTATGTAACTATATGCAAGGCTTATTCCAAAGGAAAAGGCTGTTATGGCTATTTTGCAATAATCATCATTTATGAACAAATACAATAAATAGATTGTAAAGACTGTAAAACAAATAACAGTAACAGATAGATTCAGCATTTCTCAAGTAAACCAAGTTTCCAATACTAAGTCAAGTTCCAACCTTCCATATGGCAATCCCGCCATCCCAACCAAGTTTTCCATTTAATTAAACTAACCCTTAACTGTAATTTCTGAGCATTGCTCAATACCGTGAGCACGGCTATTCGAATATATTTACACTCTGCAGAGGTTATGCACTTTACCCACATGACATGATATTCTCCTTGTGCATGGCCATTAGCACACTTCCTTTGGTGTGCTGGCAGAGAAATCATGACAAAGCCTTTACAATGCTCTGGCTTAACCCAGTACTACCCGCTAAGGTTTCAACACTGGTGGGTCTGAAAACCACAACCAGGGCCCCCCTCTTGCGCCATGTGAGTTGCTCCATAACTCGAGAACTCACACCGCTATTGATAGTACCAAGCTAAGAAATCACAAATTAATCAGCTAGTCTGTCCCATGACAGACATGTGGTTGCATGATTAACTCAGGTTAAAGGCTTGTAAGGTTAAGTCCTTAGGATGATCGAAGCAAGACTTCCTCATACCCTCTGCCCATCGGGCCCACCTTGGCATACTCGCCCCTTGTCACTTGCCCCAATCTAAGTGATTAACACCCAAGTTGATTACCAAGAACCACGTGCCATCAACAATTCAACATCGTTGCGTGACATGACTCGCCACTACAACTCAATCCTATTGTGTGATTTCACATGACACACAAGTTCATATCATTGTTCCATATTCCATTAATCAAGATTAAACATCAATGATTCGAGTACATGTGATAACATGGCATGGCTAAGCAACTAACACGGTCTAACCATCCCATGTTGATTCTAGTATTAACCAACTATAGTGAACCAATCTAGGATGACAATAGATCATGGCATACAAATGACAAGGTAGAGTATAGATCAAATTGGTATAATAGCTAATCCCAATTTAATTGAAACATTTGTACATGTGAAATAATATGCAATAAGGTAAAACAATATAGCGATTTTGTAAACATGGGTTCAACATGATCAAAACACAACTTGCCTTAGAAAAGCCCTTATTCTTGCTTTGGACTTTGGTCTTGGGTTGACGAATCTTCCTCGGATGCGTTGCACAATTCGACGTCTACGCGAAACAAGAGAGAATACCAAATAAATACCAAAATAAAGAGAAAACAACCTCTAAAAATCAAATAAAATTCACCATTAAATAGATCTCAATTTTACAAATTTTTAGAAATTTGAATCACCTCAATTAGAGCTCGTATGAAGGAGAATAGGCTCTCACAAGATTCAAAAATTACATAAATCTGAAAATTAGAAAATCAACAATTAGCCGAATTATTTTTATACTGAAAAAGGTAATTATCGCATCATCATGATGTCATCGTTGTCTGAACCAATCGCACACTGACATGTCACACGGTGCATGCACCCAGTCCACGGATGCAAGATGGTTCACCGTGGACTTAGTTCATGCCTCCTAGAATTCCATGTGACACGTGTCGGCGAATGATTGGGCACAGTGACGACACAATCTAAACCGCTCATCTAGGATCTAATGGCCTACGACTACCGGTATCGATTCGATCACATGACATGGTGCGAAGGCATCCACGTGGCACGAATCTAACAGCTCTCCTAGCATCCAACGGCTACGACACAAGCGAGCCCCGGCGATGATGTCCGCGGCGACGCTCCACCGGAGCTAGGAAAGACGACGCTTGAACCGATGAACGACGACCAACTTCAGTGCAAACCTACTAGATCCGAACTAGCGAACCACAAGGATCTCGATTATAACCTCAAAGATGGCGAAAACTCCCTCACGATGGAGATCAATTCACAAAAATGACCGATGGGCTTCAAAACTCCGATGAGCTCAACCTCTCCCACGACAGCGTCTCGAGAGGATCTGATCTGAGAAAATCTGCGCAAAAATGAGGCGATTCTCGGGAGATACATGGCTGGTTTTATAGCCCCGTCAAACGCGTACTAATCGGAGACCTAGGCGCACACGACGGCGAAGCGTATCGGAGTAGGATTTCGGCGACAACTCGGAGAAGAAGCAATCATGGGCGTCCACGTGCCATAATCCGACGGCTCTCGTCACACACTACACAGCTCAATCCTAACCTTCCACGTGAACTTGATCCAAGGGCTCAGATGCATTAGGGTTTTGACCACCCAAATCAATCTTAGCCGCACAATGAAATCCGACGTCCATAATCTCTAGGGTTCCTAAACCATCTCGACCCTATGATCTAGAATCGACGATCACAATTCCTCATCTAGACTTCAGGCCAAAATAACAGGCCGGACTGAGCTGAATGGGCTACACAGTATTGGCTATGCCCAGTACTGTTCATGTATTTGCAAAGGTTTTTTCGAATAAAATTAATTCCTAAAAATAGATTAATTTGATTATGGCAATATAAATACCAGGAAAAATCCAAGAAAATTCTCACAGGTATGTTGAGACATTTGGAACTCAAATAAAATATTTTTAGCCAAAATTTGTTTTAAATTTATCTATATTTAATTAGTTTTCACAAAAAAGCAATCAATTACTTAATTTGAAATAAATTCAAATAATTTCCAGAAAAATCCAATAAATTCAGAAAATCCATAAAATACACAAATGACACAATAAATTAGTAAAAAGGAAAAATTGGGATGTTACAGGTACTCAAGATCTTGGATTGTTTTCCAGAAGAACCAAGACTTGGTGGGATATACGGATGCTGGCTATCTGTTTGATCCTCACTGTGCCAAAGCATAGACTTGTTTTGTGTTTCTCTGCGGTGGTATAGCTGTTTCTTGGCGGTCTTGTAAGCAGACTTTGGTAGCTACTTCTACCGACCACTTAGAGATCATAGCTTTGTATGAAGCTTCACGTGAATGTGTTTGGCTACGACGTGTGATTAACCATATCCAGAAGTCATGTGGTATTGACACCATTGATACCCCCACAATTATCATGGAGATAATACTGTTTGTGTTGCACAAATGCAAATGGGTTATGAGAAAAGCAATATCACGAAGCATATTGCTCCTAAGCTTTCCTATCCTCACGAACTCCAGAAGAACGGTGAGGTAAAGATTTTGCAAACTAATTCATGTGAAAATCTTGCAGATTTATTCACTAAGTCCTTGCCAAAATATACATTCCAAAGATGTGTTAATGGTTTTGGAATGAGACGACTTAAATATATGCAAAGTTCAGGGGGAGTAAATCCCTGAACCATGACCCTTTTGCATGATCCTGAAGGTCATATTTTAAATCCTAAAGATTATAAGTTGTACTCTTTTTCCCTTCGTGAGTTTTCCTGAAGTTTCCTCACATGAAGGTTTTTAATGAGGCAACTAGTGTAACATGGAGTGCGAGTGCAATGTACTCTTTTCTCCATCCTTTTTTCCCAAAGGGTTTTCGGGAGGAGTTTTTAATGAGACATGTGCATTATGCGGCATTCGCCCAAGGGGGAGTGTTATGAGATAAGATATTCTTAACCGTATTCAGTTGGACTCTATCTCTTATGTGTGGGCGAATCTGAATCTATCTCTTGCTACCTTCCACTATATATTGGGCACCCCCTTGTACAAGAGATCAATCTAATAAAGCGAGAGAACTTTGCCACCTTACATTGTGTGTGCTCCAGTTCTTGTTCTTGTGATTTCGTTAGCATAATGTTGATTGATCGTGGGTGAACGACTATGTTTTATAACAAAGGGAAGCTATCTTATGGTTATTCGTAACAAGAATTAGCTACGGTTGTCCCTAAGCATGACACGTGGAGCTTCGGTGGTGAGTAGGAGTCATATGCAAGCACTAGAACCCCTTCTCCCCTCTCTAACAAAAAGAATTTAAAATTAAAACATTTAAACCCCGTGCTTTTGGCCTCGGTCGCCTGGCCGACTACGTCGGCCACCTCCTGCGCTGGGCCACGGGTGCCCCGCGCTGCGTCGCCCCCTCCACGGCTCACCTGCACGCTGCCCTAGTTACCCACTCCGGCTTCAGCTCCAGCCGCGCCTTTACGTGTCACTTGGCTGGTGCCGCCGTCCCTTAGCCATCCGCATCCCGGCCTCACGCTACCCCGAGCCACTGGGCCACGATTGCCGGCTTCTTGCTATGGGCGGCACCGGGACGAAGGGAGAGGGGCGACGAGGAGTGGGAGGGTGGCTGCGGGAGGGTCAGAGGGCGTCGGGGTGGATGGGGGCATGGGACACCCAAGAGCAGGAGGACGACGGCGGGACGGGTTGAGGGTCGCAGCGGGAGGGCAGTTGCGGGACGGGCGGAGGTTGGCGTCGGGAGGGCGCTGGGGCCTGGCTTAGCCACTTAGGGTCGGGACTCAGGGGGAGGGGACCAAAGGAAGTTAGGGTTGGGCACTTGGGCCTAGGCAAGTGGCCGCCTGGGCAGCTGATCAGATATTCGATTTAATTCTATCCTGATGTATCCGAAAATAACTTTGGAATATACCGATCTGACAGATAGTACTCTCGCAATTTGAATCCGAAATAAAGTATTTGAATCCGATACTGAATCTGAGCCATTTTCTGAGGGGTTGGTTGTAGAAAAGGATGCCAGGAGCCCAGCCAGGAGAAAGGCAAGGACCTAGGCAGGCAGAAGAAGAAGGCCAAGAGCAAGGATATCAAGATCTTGGCCACCTTTCCATCAGCACCCCAACATCATTATAACTATCCATCCCTAGTACAGAACCATATCCATCACAAACTTTCAACATCAGTTGCACAATCATACTTCTACCAATACTAGGAATGTATAGCATGTAGATAAAGTAAGAGAGACGTAGGGGGATCAAAGATCGCTGGTGGTCTCAGTTTGTAGCCGTAGATGGAGTGGCCTTGCGCATACCCATGGACCATCTCGCACAACCCGGCGCACGGTACACCATGGGTATCGCCGCAATACCTCGAACCCGCTAGTAGCACAAGTATCAACTCATCATAGACCAAGAAAATAGCCATTTTTCCATTGAATCAATCAGCATGAAAAGTAATCTAGAGCATCATGCAAAATAAATAAAACAACAAAAGATGTAGTAGGAGAACCGAAGGTGCCAACCAAGCTGAGCTCATGGGGGTGCAGCCGTGGAGGAGAGAGATAGCCAGGGAGGTGGCTCGAGGCAGCTGGCCTTTCATCGACCCAGCAAGGGGTGGCCCAGGCAGGCCACAACATGCGGGAAGGGGGGCTGGGAGAGGCGACAACTAGGCAGAGGCGTTGGCCCAACAGGGCAGCGCGGGAGAAGGGGGCCAGAGTAGGCCATGGTGGCACACGGAGTTAGAGCAGCACAACACGGGAAGGAGGTGGCCTGGGTAGGTGAGCGGGCAACGGCAGCCACATGCAAGCGAGGGGTAGGGAGGAGCAGGCTGAGGTGACGAAACCGGAGGTTGGGTGGCCGGCAGCGGTCGGCATGGCAACGGGGGTGCCGATGGCCCAGGTGACAAGGTCGAAAGGGGCCCGAACGGAGGTGGCCTAGGGACGGGGAGGCGACTAGCAAGGCCGAAGGGAGTGAGACCCAAGGACGGGGATGTGCAGGAGACAGCGAGGATGCTCATGAAGGGTTACAGTAGGCTACACTAGCGCAAATTAAAAATTCTACCGATCCCAAAAGGCCACGCAAGTAAATGATCATGGATTACAGATCGTTACCACTAGACGCACAATGCAACGAAAGAAGATGTCGAAGCAGATCGACGTTGTGCATCTTGGTATGGTCATCGAAAAGTGCAATCGGTCCGAGCTGTAGCCGAGCAGCAAGTTGATCCTTCAGTTTCTGGATCGGTCCAATCAACTCCTTGATCGGTCCAAACAATGATCCTCGAACAACACCACAATAGAGACAGTGCCTCTATCGGTATCCACATGTCCGGGGATAAAACGCCGAGCGTTGGGGTGCTAGCACCGTACGCATGATAGAGATGGTGGAGGTGAAGGACCATGTGGAGATCTATCCAGATTTGTGATGAGTATTTGACTAAATTTGAGCTTGGGTTGCTCTTTTTTGAGTTTGATTTGAAATAGATTTTCAATTGGAAGCAATTTGAGGTCTTCTCTGTTTTCCCGGTGCTACCAGTCAGATCGAGTAAAAATAAATTTTAATGAATGGACTGTGACGAATCTATCGCATATCATTGTGGGCATTGCTATGTGAGGTATTTCCTTATTTTTGATGGTTGCAGGACAACGGTGCTAGATCATAGTGAGGCGAAGGATGGCCGGGACTAGGCGAGGAGCGTCGGAGGTCCAGACGGTCGGGGATCACTGGAAGATGATCGGAGACGGAGTCCGTGCAAGCCAAGAAGATAAGGAATTGATGTGATGCTAGCTAGATGCTGCTCGGATCGATGAGGGCCGTCGGATTGCGGTCTAGTTGATAGGATAGCGGGTCTAGTTAGTATGCTTTGAAAACCGTGCAAGAAAGCCCATTATGTGTTGTGGGTTTTGGGTGAACCCTTGCATGGCTGGTTGAGTGGGTAAATCCTAGCCCTTGATGGATGCTCTAGGGTTTAGAGGCTTATCCAAGGGTGGTAGGTGGCCCAAGAGTTGTATAAATAGGGGTGGAGGGGTAGCCTTCCCCCTTGAAGGTTTTGAGGTTTTTGATGCTCCTTTGAGCTTTGCCCACATGAAATGTGAGGCTTTGTAACATCTCCTTCCAGAAATGAAATGTTCTTCATTTATGTTCATGTTTCATTTCCTTTACGCATTTACATTACGCATTTAAATTACGCAATTTAAATTCAGCATTTACTTTCCCGTATAAACATTCTCGCAATTTACTTTATCGCAATTTGGATTTGCCTCCCCTCCTTCTAAATGCTGTTTTTTCAGGATGTCTTGAGGGTGTTCATATGGTTTTACATCTTTCTTGTACCCTAGGATAGACTAGAGATCAAGTTTTTTTTATCAAATTGCAAATCTGTCCAGAACTTGTTCTTCACGCAGCAGTCATTCTTTGAATTTTATAAAAATCTAGCAAAATACTTTTTAAGTTATTCTTGTTGGAGAAGATGCAAGACTCATATATACATCTCTTAAAAAGTTTGTCAGTCCACTGGTTCCACCGTTTGTGCGCTATGAAGTGAAAACCGAGCCTCAAACATTCTGGTCGAAGTTCCAGACTGTCTGTAATACTTGATTTTTCATGTTTATTATACAAAGCTTTTTGATTTGATGTTTGGTGGAGTGTTTCATGACTCAACTTCTCACAGGAATAAAACTTCCCAAAAATTTTAGAGCAACAGAAACTCACCAACCACCTGCTCCAATTGAGGATAATTCCTGGAAAATCTGCTTTTACTTTTCTGGAAGGAGACTTTGGTGTTTTAGCTTTATCTCTTTTAAAAAAGTAGTCTTTGAGTTGATTCCTATTTGTTTGGACACTTGGCAACCAGGATTGTGATTAAAAAATCCCTCACATGATTCATGGTTCTCATCCATGCAAGCTAGGGGTACACATAGTTGTCTAATTCTTTGGGTTTTGAAGTGTGTGCGAATCTGAGAAACACCAGTTTGAAGGAAAATCTTTGGGTGTTTCAGATTTTTATTGCGAGATTGCTTGGAGTACTTTGAGTAGGGGAAATGTTTATTTGGGATCATTCACCCCCCTCTGATCGCCATTTCGATCTTTCAATTGGTATCAGAGCCGGTTTTGCTCTTTCATAGATCTTGAGCGGTCTCAAGAGCCATGGCGATGGACAAGTTATTCCACCAAGCCTCCTATTTTTGCTGGAGTTGATTTTCCGTTTTGGACATCACTGCCCAGGGCTTCCTGGTATGGCAGAAGGTGAAACCCTGTATGAGGTTCCTACTGATGAAAACGTCACGGCCGGAAATATGGCTGACGTTGAGGCAAACGCTAAGGCAAGGAACATTCTCATACAGGGTCTTAGCCGCAGTGAGTATGATAGGATTTCTCACCTCCGTTCCGCTCATGAGATTTGGGTGACCCTCGATGCTTACCATGAGGGCACTACTCAAATCAAGACCGTGAGGTAGGACCAGTTCAAGCGTGAGTTCAACAAGTTTGAACAACACGCTGGTGAGAGTCTTGACGAGTGCTTTGGTCGGTTTACGAAGATTTTGAGCGACCTCCGAGCAGTCGGTTGCATATACCCTGACTCGGATAATGCTCGACATTTCTTGACCGCACTTGATCTTCGTGTTTGGGAAATGAAAGTGACCACCATCAAGGACACTACCGACTTGTCGACCTTGACTCTTGATGGGCTTTACTCCCGTCTCAAGACTCATGAGATCGACATCGTCTCTCGCAAGACGAAATCACAGTCGATGGCCTTGGTCACTGATCCCACTGGATCTTCCCTTGATCTTCTCTTTGGTTTCTCTCTTTCGCCCTTTGCAAGCTAAGCGATGACCAACTGGAAAAATTTCCAGAAAATGAGCTTGCTCTTCTTGCTCGCAAGTTTTCTCATGCATACAAGAGGGTGAGAGAGAGAAAGAGAGGTGGCATGATTACATGCTTCGAGTGTGGTGGCCCCAACCACATTCGGGCTAATTGCCCCAAACTAGAGAAGGCTAAGAACGATGCCGGCGGTTCGGCAAAGAACGACTACATCGACAATAACTGCAACAAGAAGCCTCCAGTTCGTGAGCCGACGCGTGAGAAGAAGTACCGCAACTTCTCCAAGAACAAGAAGCTCTTCCACCGCGTCCTCGCCGCGCTTGACGACATCAACCTCTCCGACACAGAGACATGGAGCGACGAGGGCGAGGATGAACCGCAAGAGAAGAAAGGCGGCGACGACTTCTCCGGCATGTGCTTCATGGCCGACGCCAACGGCATCAGCGACTCGGAAGAGGTACCATCCTATGACTAGCTCAATGAAGATTTCCGTAAATTAGGAAAATTTCATGCTAGAGCTAGAGCTAGGTGTGTGGAGCTAGAGAAGGAAGTAGGTACCTTGACTCTGGAGCTAGCTTCTCTTAGATCTTCTCCCTCTCGAGTCACTGATGATTGTTCTTTGTGTGATGCTGTGCTTGAGGAGTTAGAGAAACTAAGGACCATACATGATAGTGTGCTTGTTGAACTTGATGGTCTTAGGTTGAAGAATGCTAGCACTAGTTCTGCTGATGCTATTCCTGTTGAGGCTAGTTTTCTTCATGCTCACTCTACTCTTTCATGTTCAAATTGCCCTAAATTGCTCGCCGAAATTGATGCCATGAGCGATCACCTTAGGAAGCTTTCTTCTAGAAATGATGAACTTAAAATGCATGCTTCTAAGGACCCAGTCAGCTCATGTAAGGGCTATAGGCAACTAAAACTTGACAATGAATCCTTAAATGTCAAGTGTGTTAAACTTGCTATGGACTTACTAGATAAGTCACAAGAAAGTTGCTTGCGATGTTCTGTGATTGAGGGGGACTTAGATAAAATCCATGTCGAGCTTAGGAAGAAATTAGAAGACCAAGGCCATAGAATTAGAAATGCGTCTTGCGTTTCTTGTGAGGCCCTCAAGATTGTGGCAGCCGTGCTGAGGGAGAAAAATACACGTGCTGAGAGAGCTCATCTTTCTGGTTCTTCTTCTTCTTCCCCCTGTTCTTCTTGTGCCTCTTTCTTTCGAGATTGCCAGTACCTTATGAGCACTCTCGAGAAGTTTGTTCGAGGCAAGAAGAAGATCAATCTTATTCTAGACCAATCCAAGATTAGTAGATTCAATCAAGGTCTAGAATTTGATCCCTTGGAGCACACTCGGGTGCATCCTCCAACCATTGTGCGCGGCTCCAAGAGTGGTGAGATTGTGGTAGCTCCCAGGGTGAGTACCACCGTGTTTAGGTCTGCTGGGGTTGTCCACAGGACTTTTGACCAGAAGTGTGTTACTCCTGTTGCTTCTGCCTCTAGTAAGGCGAAGTACACATGCACCTTCTGTAAGAAGGATGGTCACCTAGTAGATTTTTACTTCAGGCGCGCCAAGATCACTCGGCGTGAGCGTGTTGCTGCTCTTAGGGGTATTCGGGGTTATCCCCAAACTTTGAGTGCTCCTAAGGCATGCCCTGCTTCTAGACAGGTTAGAGAGTCGCCTATTTTTGGGCATCGTCCAGAACTCGTTTTTCATGCTAGTTCTTCGAGTTTTAGTCCTGGAGCTGTTCGTAGTTAGTCTTTTCGCCGTCCTCTTGATATTCCTCTTTTTTCTCATCGAGATAGAAATAAGCGGTGTGAGGTGTTTTCTGGTAGGAGTTTTAGGCAGCTTCACTGGGGTGGTTCAGCTTTTGCACCATGGCAGGCCAACTCAGTTTCAGCTCCTAAATCATCTACTAGAGTTGCTACTGATCTTGTTAGGGTTAAACGTCAGAGAGACACTCGAGTCCAGTCTTGTTCTGTGACTGGTACTCTAAGGTGTCGTTTGGTTCAGTATTGGGTTCCTAAGTCTTCACTCTATCCCAGTACTGAGTCATCTTTCTCTCTTGTGTCTTGATCAGGTTCGTCGGATGGGGAAGGGAGATGTTTGGATTGTCGACTCCGGTTGTTCTCGTCATATGACTGGACATTCTCGATGGTTCCCTTCCTTAGTCTGAGCCCCCGGTGATGAGTTGATCACTTTCGGGGATGCTTCTTCAGGTAGAGTCATTGCTAAAGGTACCATCACATTAATGATAATTTCATTCTTAAAGATGTTGCCTTAGTGAGTAAGCTACAATACAATTTGCTTTCTGTTTCCCAGCTTATCGATGACTCTTTCGAGGTGAGTTTTAAGAGTAATGCCTGTAGAATCCTCGATTCATCAGGAGGGTTAGTTTGCGGGATTTCTAGATTTGGGAGAGTCTTTCGTGCTGATTTTTTTGTTTGTTCTCGAGACTCTCTTTGGTGTTTGATTGCTTCAGAGTCCCGTGATCTCTCCTTCTGGCATAGGAGACTTGGTCACATTGGATTTGATCATTTGACCCGAGTTAGCAGCCACGGTCTCATTCGTGGTTTGCCCAAACTCAAAATGGTCAAAGACTTAGTTTGCTCTCCCTGCCGACATGGCAAGATGGTTGCTGCTTCTCATCCCCCAGTCATTGTTGTGATGACTGATACACCAGGACAGCTTTTACACATGGACACTGTTGGTCCAGCTAGGGTGCAGTCAGTGGGTGGGAAGTGGTATGTTCTTGTCATTGTTGATGATTTTTCGAGGTATTCTTGGGTGTTTTTCATGGCCTCGAAGGATGAGACTTTTTCTCACTTCAGGGGTTTGATCAGTAGGTTATCTATTGAGCTCCCGAGTGCATTACGAGCTATACGCAATGATAATGGCACGGAGTTCAAGAATTCCTACTTTGGATGGTGAGCCTGCTGATCAGAAGGAGTTTCGGAGCATGATTGGCTCTCTCTTATATCTCACTGCATCGAGGTTTGACATACACTTTGCTGTGTGTATGTGCGCTTGATTTCAGGCTTCTCCTTGCGTCTCTCACTTCCAAGCGGTGAAGCACATCTTCAGGTACCTTCATGTTACCACTGATTATGGTATTTGGTACTCTTCTGCTGGCTGTAGGATAGATACTGTCGGGACCCGAATATGCAAATCCGGACCCTCTGTGTATACCGCACAAGTCCAGGATCACGCTAGTGCACACAGGCTCAACATCAGTAAATATCACAATCATACATAGCGGAAATATTATGAAAGACATCATATATTGTATACTACTAGTTGAATGACCTTATGGTCAACTTACATGACTATGCCTCGCAAGGCTGAATAACATATTAAACTGCAGCGGAATGAAAACGTAGACAACCCCTCAGTATACCACAGGCAACTGACAAGGCTTGCGCCCGAAACATTCGTCTCCTCCTGGAATCTTTCCTCTGGTATTGATGTAGACTCTTCAACTGGTGATGTTATTGTTGGTAAGGGTGAGTACTTAAAGCACTCAACAAGTTGTGCACAGGATGCAATCCTAACATAACTATATGCAATGCTTATTCCAAAGGATAGGCTATCATGGCTATTTTGCAACAAAGCAGCATTTATACACAAATACAATAAATAGATTGTAAAGACTGTAAAACAAATAACAATAATAGATAGATTCAGCATTTCTCAAGTAAACCAAGTTTCCAATCCTAAATCAAATTCCATCTTCCACATGGCAATCCCGCCATCCCAACCAAGTTTCAATTTTAATTCATCTAACCCTTAACTGTAATTCCCGAGCATTGCTCAATACCGCGAGCACGGCTATTCGAATAGTTTTACACTCTGCAGAGGTTATGCACTTTACCCACGTGATACAACCAAACACCACAAAGGCGAGTGATTATAACAAAGCCTTTACAATGCGCTGGCTTAACCCGGTGCCACCCGCTAAGGTTTCAACACTGGTGGGTCTGAAAACCACAACCAGGGCCCCCCTCTTGCGCCATGTGAATTACTCCATAACTCGGGAACTCACACCGACCAAGATAGTACCAAAGTTAAGACATTGCAAATTAATCGGCTAGGCTGGCCCATACCAGACATGTGGTTGCATGATTGACTCAGGTCAAAGGCTTGCAAGGTTAAGTCCTTAGAGTGATCAAGGCAAGACATCCACATACCCTCTGCCCATTAGGCCCACCTTGGCATACTCGCCCCTTGTCACTTGCCCCAATCTAAGTGATTATCACCCAGTTGATTACCAAGCACCACGTGCCATCAACAATTCAACATCGTTGCGTGACATAACTCGCCACAACAACTCAATCTCATCGTGTGATTCCACATGACACACAAGTTCTTAACATTGTTCCATATTCCATTAATCAAGATTAATTATCAATGATTCCAACACATGTGATGACGTGGCATGGCTAAGCAACTAATACGGTCTAATCCTCCAATGTTGATTATAATTA
Source organism: Otatea glauca (assembly GCA_036346275.1). Taxonomy (NCBI): domain Eukaryota; kingdom Viridiplantae; phylum Streptophyta; class Magnoliopsida; order Poales; family Poaceae; genus Otatea; species Otatea glauca. Next base: position 31,151,029 of record CM070732.1, on the reverse strand, counting down.
CTAACCAACTATATTGAACCAATCTAGGGTGACAATGGATCATGGCATACAATGACAAGGTAGGGTATAGATCAATCTGGTATATTAGCTAAACCCAATCTAATTTGAAACAATTGTATACTTGAAATATATGCAATAGGGTAAAACAAATATAGCAATTTTATAAACATGGATTCAACATGATCAAAGCACAACTTGCCTTGGAATAGGTTCTGGTCTTGATCTGGAACTTGATCTTGAGTTGTTGAATCTTCCTCCGAAGCGTCGCACAATTCAACGTCTACGCGTACCGAAGGAGAAAAGCAAATAAATACCAAAACAGAGAAAAAATGAACTCCAAAAATAAAAAAAAATTAACCATTAAATATATCTCAATTTTACAAATTTTTAGAAATTTGAATCACCTCAATCGGAGTTCGTATGAGGGAGAACGACCTCGGAGAAGATTCAAAAATCATAAAAATCTGAAGATTAAAAAATACCGAATTAATCCAATTATTTTTATAAAGAAAAACCGTATTACTGCGTCATACTGACGTCAGCCCTAACTCGATCCATTCACAAGTCGACACGTGTCCCTGGTCTATGGACTGAGTTCACGGACCAGGTCCATAGTCCACGGCCAGAACTCGGTGAACCGAGTTTACGCACCCGACGGCTGACAAAGGGGCCATGGTGCTGAGTGGCGACACACGCGGTTGCTGATCGGCATCCACGTAAGCACACACGTCGGCGCACCGGTTAACGTGGCAACCACGCAAGACACATGTGTCGACAATCGAGGCTAGCCACGCAGGACGGCGGCGCACGACGACCTAGGGTTGACGCCGGCGAGCAAAGGTGGTGCTAGAAGGAAGATCTCGGCGAGACAAACTCGATGATGCGCACGGATTCGAGTTTTGTGCATGGGAACAAGGGCGATGACTTCTTCTTCTTCGACGGAGGTGACCTCCGCGGTGCCCCGTGATTCCGACGATGCCCTGCCCAATCCGAGTTGCGCAATAGATGCTCCCTGCGATGACGAACACGATGCGACCACTCTTGGCTCAGAAGATGCAAGGAGGACGGCGAATCGACGGCTTGAACTCCACGGCGGTGCTTCTCGAAAATCCTGGATTGCGGCGAAACGACGTCTCGATTCTCGCAAACGATTGAGGGCTAAGGTTGTTCGATTCGTGGCGCAGCCAATGCGCTCTTACTTATAGCCTTGGAGTCCTAGGGAGGCACGATCCGGCGAAGACTCCAGAGAAGACACGGTTGAACAAGCAGAGTTCAAATCGGTCTCGCTGAGGAAGACGAAATCGGCACCGTACACGTGGCGCACTCTATGGTCCAGACGGCTTCGACGTGCTTCCATCTCGATCGTCCGATGCAACTTAATCCAACGGCCGGCTTGACTTTAAGGGTTTTCACACAAAAACAGGCCGAACTTACGGAACCGGCTGGGCTCAACAGAGTTTTGGCCCAATACTATTAATGATTTTTGCATTTTTTGAATAAGTTTAATTCTATAAAATAGATTAATTTGTTTAGGGCAATTAACATAGCAGAAAAAATCCCAGAAAATTCTCATAAATACTTTGAGGCTTTTTCAACTCAAATAAAATATTTTTGGCAAAACATTATATTAATTTTTATATACATATAATTATTTTTCACAAAAGGCCAATATCCTTAATTTAAAGTTAATTCAAATAAATCCAAAAAAATCCAATAAATTCTAAAAAATCATAAAATGCACAAATAACCAATAAAATAATATCTAAGCAAATTCTGGGATGTTACAAACCTCCCCCCTTAACAGAATCTTGACCCCGAGATTCAGAGCTAACTAGAGAATAGGTTTGGAAACTCTGACTTCAAATCTTCTTCACGCTCCCAACTTGCTTCACTTTCAGAGTTATTGCTCCACTGAACTCTACAAAAGCGGTTAGACTTGTTCCTGGTCTTGCGTTCCATAACATCCAAAATTCTGATTGACCACTCCTTGTAGATCAAGTCCTCCTGCAGTTCAATTGCTTCTAATGGCATCTGCTCCACTGGCACTCTGAGACATTTCTTAAACTGTGACACATATAACACATCATGCACTCCTACCATTGACTGTGGCAACCCCAACTGATAAGCAACCTCTCCTTGACAGCTCCAAATCTTGAACGGACCAACATATCTTGACGCAAGCTTTCCTTTATCGTGAAACCTTTCGACACTTTCAAGAGGCTAACTCTGAGATACACAAAATCATCTGACTCGAACCTCAAATCTTGACGACGGTTATCAGCGTAGCTCTTTTTCCTTAACTGAGCTACCTTCAACCTCTCTCTAATCATAGCAACTCGCTCTTCGACTTCCTTGAGAATATTAGGTCCAATACCATACGATCTCCTGTCTCATTTCAATTCAACGGAGTACGACAGGCACGTCCATACAATGCCTCAACGGTGATATCTGCCAGCTAGCATGATAACTATTATTGTAATTGAATTCTGCCTACGGCGAACATTTATCCCAAGATGTAGCATAAGCTAATGCACAAGCTCTCAACATATCACTTCTGGATTCTCGACCATTCTCAACGCTAGGTATCTTATTACTGATTTGCCTCTTACTTCCACTCAGAACTCTGCACCGGTTGTAACAAACTTGCTGATTCCTGATGCATTGCTTTCATTCTTTAGCATACGTCACACAAAGCGATATTTTCAGCAACTTCACGCGTCATCTTAGGCTACCAAAACATTTCCTTGAGACCTTGATATATCTTAGCACTTTTCTGGATGAATTGAATACTTAGAATCATGAGCTTCTTCCAAAATAAACTGCTTAAGCTCTTTCTTATTCGATACATAGTTTCGACCTTTAAACTGTGTGGTTCCTTGGTCATCCACGATAAAACTTTCAGCTAAGCCTTCATCCTTCGACCCACCTTGATCTGATCTTCAAGCATTGGCTTAACTTCCAAAGCAGCTATAACTCCTTGTGAAACCACTTATAATTTCAACTTTTGAAACTTCTTGCACAATTTCGATTGATCACATGATATTGGTGTATTGGCACTATGGCCTTTACGACTTAAGACATCGGACACCACATTAGCCTTACCGGGATGATAACAGATCCCAGCCTTATAATACTTAATCACTCCAACCATCCTCTTCGCTTTATATTAAGGTCTGCACTTCGAACTCTTATGGTCTGTACATATCTCCAATAATATAATGACGCAATGACTTCAAAGCATGCACTATGGTAGCAATTTCCAATTCATGCGTAGCATAGTTCTCTTCATGTGGCCTCAACTGTCCTGACGCATAGGCAACAACTTTACCTTTTTGCATTAACACACATCCAAGATTTTGTCTTGAGGCATCATAGTATATATCAAAACTGCGTTTGTACATCTGGCAACACTAAGACAGGTGCTATCGTCAAACGTTTCCTCAATCACAGAAAACTTTTTTCGCACTGCGGTGTCCATGCAAACTTCTTCTCCTCTCGGCCTAAGCGGTCCGGTTGCTCCCACGTAACATCGCTATGGTTGGATCCACAGTAACTACTTTGTGCATCATCTCATGACAAGAAATTCAATTTTCTCCTTCCAAGAGTCACATTTGCTAAACTTAGCATACAACCATGGGTCTAGCAACCTTTCCAACACTAATCCCAACTGTTCTGCATACTTTCCTTTTGACTTGAAGCAACAAAGACATCCCACCTATACACCATAACAGCTTGACCAAATTTCGCATGGAACTCCATTCGTCATGCTCATAATTTCTGTAATGGCATTGATCATTCTAGCAGACACAACTGAAAACTCATACTATCCATACTGCGTAGAAAACTCTGACCTAAGAACATTCTCTGCACGAATTCTTAACTGATGATAACTCGATCGAAGATCTATCCTTGAGAACACTCCAGCTCCTTTTTGACTGATCAAACAAATTACGATCCTGGGCAGCGAATACTTACCCTTTTAATCATCACTTCATTAAATGCTCGACGGTCGATACACATCCTTAAGCGAATCTTCAAACAGAACAGGCGCTCCCTATGGTGACAACTGGCTCTAGCGAAACATTTTTCTAACAACTCTTCAATCTGCTGCTTCATCTCAACTAGCTCATCAATAGGCATTCGATGAGGTCTCTTTACTTTTGGCGCTATATCTGGTACTAACTAACTCAATAACAAACTTGATCTCTCGATCTGGTGGGATTCTTAAGAAACACATCTTGATACTCTTAACAACTGGCACCTCAACAAAGCTGACAATTTCCACACTATTGACCTTTAGCTGACCAACACGAACCGTAGTCATCTGAAATTCCATTTTCCCGCTTTTAGGGCTTTTAGCTGACACAATTCTTTGACCAAACTCTAGGACAGCCTTATGTCCGGACGACCAATTCATTTCAGGAGTAGCATCTTGGGTCTGATATCCAATATCGTTCGCTAGAAACGTTTCTCCAACTTAACTCCATCACATTCTAGGTTAGATCAAGCAATACTGTACTTTTTGACAACGATAATTCTTTGGGCTGACAAGCTTTACAAACACCACTGAACTGACCATCATTGCACACGCAACATCTTCAGGTGAACCGTCAACATAGGTGAATACTTAGAAACATCCTTTATCATTAATGCTTTTATTCCAACACTTCACGTATCAACCTCTCAACCATCTTTACTTTATTTATTTAGGCAAGAAAATCTTTATATGGAATTCATCACTAGTCATTTTTCTTTTACAAACGAGGGTATGACACTTGCATAGGATAAAATCATCGATCTAAACTTCCTCGATTGGCATTGGCGCTGAAGTTTTTGACTGGAACAGAATTGAGATTGACTTGCACTGGTGCGATCACTTTCTTATGAGGGCAATTGTTAGCAACATGCCCAGGCCTATTGCAGGTATAACAAAGCTTAGGTCCACCTCTCTTCCTTGAGCATTCGTCGACCAGGGCAGTGTCTTCATTCATACGCCTCTTCTTTAACTGATTCTCCGTACAAACTCCTCTTGCGACTTTACTGCCCACTCTTGGCGTTATGAACTTGACTGAGGTAACTTCTGGAACATCCATGGCCGTAGACAATGATTGTCTTCTCTGTGGGCATCGATTAGCATAATGGCCTTCCTTGTGGCGGTTGTAACACACCGTGTTTCTTTGTTGTGCGACTACAGTACATGTTGTCTTCTTGTTGCGTCGAATCTGGTTGCTTCATAGGGCATTCCCTAGCCCAATGACCTTCTTCATCGCACAGGAAACATGTTGTTGGTGATTGCCAATTACTACTTTCTTGATGAGGGCCAACAGGATTAAGGGCCTGTTTGTTTCAGCTTTGGATTCTCTAAAAGCCGATTACGGATTGTGGTTTTGAGTGATTCTCCAAAGCTAGAATCCAAAAGCACATATGAAGTGGATTGTGGATTCTAGTGTATATGAGTGGGGTGGATTGTCGAATCGGATTATAGAATCAGTTGTTTATTTACGATTACGCTTTTGGGATCGAATCCGTAATCAAAAGCTAAAACAAACAGGCCCTAAGGTATTGTGTCCTTAGCTCTTGGCGGCACCACTTTTGCGGTGACGTTCGCCTCTTCTTGATTTACTCTTGAGCCACTACGGCTCAAGATTCTTCTAGCGATCTTTGAATTATAGCAGTAACTATTGGATCCAAGGGACATTGAGCTGGACCATGATCTCGGCCTTCACAAAGCTAACATGTGATGTCACTCAAAGGACACTCTCCAAGAGAATGACTTCCTTCACAGCTGGAGCAATTAATCGCATGCTCGTCCGCGGTATGTCCTATTTCTCCACAACGAATGCATGCACGATCTTCTGACTTGTTTGGTTGACAGCACTTTAGAGAGCAACGCTTAGATGTCGCACAAGGTGCAGGGATAGTATTCTGCTCCGTATTTACCGTGACCATACTATCTTCGGGTGAGGCAAAGAGATCACGAAAAGCAACAACAAATTCATTCCAAGTGATGTTCTGCGGGGCTTCATGAACAACACAATATTTCTTCCACCATTCGGCAGCAATTCCTTGCAACTGATAAGAAGCATATAAGACTTTCTCATTACCTTTACACTGAGCACTGAGCAGCTTCCTCTCAATGGTCTTGAGCCAATCATCCGCTTCCGGAGGTAACACATTTCCTGAAAACACCGGCGGACGAGTCCTTATGAATTCTGATAACCTTGAGTAGGAATAGAAATCATTGGTAGCAGCTTGGAACACTTCGTTGACATTGGCTGGGCCAGTCATATTCTGTATCTGCTTCAGCATTGCATGCATCAACTGAGTCTGAGCAGTCAAGAACTCTCTGAAACTCTGCATATCCATCTATACTGACGGTTGAAGAACGAATCCACTATTGAGATTCTTACTGGGTTGATTTTTGCTTCCACTGATTATGTTGTTTCCACGAATCTGAACTATCTGCTCGATTGCTTCACTTGGTTAGGGAAGAGGGAAATAACATAGGTAAGAAGCAGGAATCCTAAAGCAGGGGAGATAGGTTTAACCCAATAACTTAAGCAAACAGTATTAATAACTTGGTATGGTTGCTTATGTAAGCCTAAAAGCTCTGCAATACATACTGCACACTCAGCAATCAAGGAAGAAACAATTCATCCTATACACACAAAACTACCGCCTACAGGGGTAACACTTTTATCTTAAGCAGACGCGACTCCCACACATGAGTCCCAACTGACTACTCAAAGCATAGATCTTCTAGCTTTTGGAGCACTTCATAGATCTACTCCTTCCTTGAGCTCGATGATTCCCTCCTTCATGATTTCCAGGGTTAACAGCAAGCACTTGATGCATTCTCTAAGGTGTGGCACGTCAACTACCAAGACAACTCAGATAAGTTTTTTTTAACTCGATCCAGCAAGGGAAAGAAAGAAATTCAGCAGGGGAAAGAGAGAAATTCTGACGAAGAAAGGAATAGAAGAATAAGATAAGTCAAGAATATATTATTCTTCCAAGTTAATTCTTTTCTTTAGAAAATAATTTTGAAGTTCTTATAGAGACGACCAGACTATCTAGGGTCAAGGCCTACAGTCAGTATGGCTCTGATACCACTTCTATCGGGACCCGAATATGCAAATCCGGACCCTCTGTATATACCGCACTAGTCCAGGATCACGCTAGTGCACACAGGCTCAACATCAGTAAATATCACAATCATACATAGCGGAAATATTATGAAAGACATCATATATTGTATACTACTAGTTGAATGACCTTATGGTCAACTTACATGACTATGCCTCGCAAGGCTGAATAACATATTAAACTGCAGCGGAATGAAAACGTAGACAACCCCTCAGTATACCACAGGCAACTGACAAGGCTTGCGCCCTAAACATTCATCTCCTCCTGGAATCTTTCCTCCGGCATTGATGTAGACTCTTCAACTGGTGATGTTATTGTTGGCAAGGGTGAGTACTTAAAGCACTCAACAAGTTGTGCACAGGATGCAATTCTAACATAACTATATGCAAGGCTTATTCCAAAGGATAGGCTATCATGGCTATTTTGCAACAAAGCAGCATTTATACACAAATATAATAAATAGATTGTAAAGACTGTAAAAAACAAATAACAATAATAGATAGATTCAGCATTTCTCAAGTAAACCAAGTTTCCAATCCTAAATCAAATTCCATCTTCCACATGGCAATCCCGCTATCCCAACCAAGTTTCAATTTTAATTCATCTAACCCTTAACTGTAATTCCCGAGCATTGCTCAATACCGCGAGCACGGCTATTCGAATAGTTTTACACTCTGCAGAGGTACGCACTTTACCCACGTGATACAACCAAACACCACAAAGGCGAGTGATTATAACAAAGCCTTTACAATGCGCTGGCTTAACCCGGTGCCACCCGCTAAGGTTTTAACACTGGTGGGTCTGAAAACCACAACCAGGGCCCCCCTCTTGCGCCATGTGAATTACTCCATAACTCGGGAACTCACACCGACCAAGATAGTACCAAAGTTAAGACATTGCAAATTAATCGGCTAGGCTGGCCCATACCAGACATGTGGTTGCATGATTGACTCAGGTCAAAGGCTTGCAAGGTTAAGTCCTTAGAGTGATCAAGGCAAGACATCCACATACCCTCTGCCCATTAGGCCCACCTTGGCATACTCGCCTTGTCACTTGCCCCAATCTAAGTGATTATCACCCGAGTTGATTACCAAGCACCACGTGCTATCAACAATTCAACATCGTTATGTGACATAACTTCGCCACAACAACTCAATCTCATCGTGTGATTCCACATGACACACAAGTTCTTAACATTGTTCCATATTCCATTAATCAAGATTAATTATCAATGATTCCAACACATGTGATGACGTCGCATGGCTAAGCAACTAATACGGTCTAATCCTCCAATGTTGATTATAATTACTAACCAACTATATTGAACCAATCTAGGGTGACAATGGATCATGGCATACAATGACAAGGTAGGGTATAGATCAATCTGGTATATTAGCTAAACCCAATCTAATTTGAAACAATTGTATACTTCAAATATATGCAATAGGGTAAAACAAATATAGCAATTTTATAAACATGGGTTCAACATGATCAAAGCACAACTTGCCTTGGAATAGGTTCTGGTCTTGATCTGGAACTTGATCTTGAGTTGTTGAATCTTCCTCCGAAGCGTCGCACAATTCAACGTCTACGCGTACCGAAGGAGAAAAGCAAATAAATACCAAAACAGAGAGAAAATGAACTCCAAAAATCAAATAAAATTAACCATTAAATATATCTCAATTTTAAAATTTTCTAGAAAATTGAATCACCTCAATCGGAGTTCGTATGAGGGAGAACGACCTCGGAGAAGATTCAAAAATCATAAAAATCTGAAGATTGAAAAATACCGAATTAATCCAATTATTTTTATAAAGAAAAACCGTATTCTTTGCGTCATCGGCGTCAGCCTAACTCGATCCATTCACAAGTCGACACGTGTCCCTGGTCTATGGACTGAGTTCACGGACCAGGTCCACAGTCCACGGCCTGAACACGGTGAACCGAGTTTACGCACCCGACGGCTGACAAAGGGGCCATGGTGCTGAGTGGCGACACACGCGGTTGCTGATCGGCATCCACGTAAGCACACACGTCGGCGCACCGGTTAACGTGGCAACCACGCAAGACACATGTGTCGACAATCGAGGCTAGCCACTCAGGACGGCGGCGCACGACGACCTAGGGTTGACACCGGCGAGCAAAGGTGGTGCTAGAAGGAAGATCTCGGCGAGACAAACTCGATGACGTGCACGGATTCGAGGTTTGCGCATGGGAACAAGGGCGATGACTTCTTCTTCGGCGGAGGTGACCTCCGCGGTGCCCCGTGATTCCGACGATGCCCTGCCCAATCCGAGTTGCGCAATAGATGCTCCCTGCGATGACGAACACGATGCGACCACTCTTGGCTCAAAAGATGCAAGGAGGACGGCAAATCGACGGCTTGAACTCCACGGCGGTGCTTCTCGAAAATCCTGGATTGCGGCGAAACGGCGCCTCGATTCTCGCAAACGATTGAGGGCTAAGGTTGTTCGATTCGTGGCGCAGCCAATGCGCTCTTACTTATGAGTCCTAGGGAGGCACGATCCGGCGAAGACTCCAGAGAAGACACGATTGAACAAGCAAAGTTCAGATCGGTCTCGCTGAGGAAGACGAAATCGGCACCGTACATGTGGCGCACTCTACGGTCTAGACGGCTTCGACATGCTTCCATCTCGATCGTCCGATGCAACTCAATCCAACGGCCGGCTTGACTTTAAGGGTTTTCACACAAAAACAGGCCGAACTGACGGAACCGGCTGGGCTCAACAGAGTTTTGGCCCAATATTATTAATGATTTTTGCATTTTTTGAATAAGTTTAATTCTATAAAATAGATTAATTTGTTTAGGGCAATTAACATAGCAGGAAAAATCCCAGAAAATTCTCATAAATACTTTGAGGCTTTTTCAACTCAAATAAAATATTTTTGGCAAAACATTATATTAATTTTTATAGACATATAATTATTTTTCACAAAAGGCCAATATCCTTAATTTAAAGTTAATTCAAATAAATCCAGGAAAATCCAATAAATTCTAGAAAATCATAAAATGCACAAATAACCAATAAAATAATATCTAAGCAAATTTTGGGATGTTACAGATACGAAGAGCACTTCCGGCTCTTGCCAATTCATTGGCACTTCTCTTATTTCTTGGTCGTCTAGGAAGCAGTCCGGAGTTGCACAGTCCACCGCTGAGGCCGAGTATGTTGTTCCAGCCAGTTGCTGTAGCCAGGTACTCTGGATGAGATCGACCTTGCGGGACTTTGGGTTAGAGATAGAGAGTATGCCACTTTTCTGTGACAACACTTCTGCTATTTGCATTGCTAAGAACCAGTCAAACATTCGGACCAAGCACATTGATATTAGATATCACTTCCTTAGAGACCATGTGGAGAAGGAGATATCGCGCTTCGGTTTGTAGAGTGACCTCCGGTTAGCGATATCTTCACCAAGCCTTTGGATAGCTCAGTTTGTTGCCTTGAGGAGTGAGCTTGGAGTTGTGAGCCCTTCGACCTTTCGTGAGGGGGAGCTGGTTTGTATATTATGTATAATATGTTCCCTTCCAGCTTTTGTTTTTGTGTTTTTCTTCTGGGTGACTTTGGGTTTATTTTTTTTCTTGAGTTGAGTTCACTCACTTAGACTTCTGGCATGCTTTGCATGGACCTCTTATCTTGTGCTTAAGGTTGCTATTATGCGTGATTAGTTGTTCTCTCTTCTCTCTAGGTTGAGTTCCCTCATAGTCTTATAAGTCTAGCAGGTATTGGGCCTCCTGGGTAGACAGGGTCTGTGTGCACTCCTTAGTTGGGATCTAGAGTTAGCTTCCCTATATCAGTCACTGGGGAAGATAAGAGCGAGTCTGAGCCGTAGTACGTCTCTTCTATCTTATCTATGCTCAATAGCCATCCAGTTTTGCAGTTTCTCGACTTCTTCTCCTCATTCTATTTTTCTGGTTGTTATTGAGTTTATTTGGGTTTTCCTTATACCTAGTCTTGATAATAACTCAACTTTAACCAGACTTGAGCTTAAAATTGATTCATTTGTTGAGGGAGAGTTTGGGAATCTGTTCATGCATTGCATTTAGACTGCATTTTCTGTTGTATGAGCTTTGTCTATTATGCAATTGACTCAATCTTCATGAAATACATCATGTTATATCTTTTGAAGAAATCACTAGCTTAGATATGTCCAAGTCCATTTATCATGCTAAGCTTATTAAAATCTACTACATCTTTTGGATTATAATCTCATATCACATTTGACATGTTTAGTTAGATTTTAGAGTTTTTTTTGAAAACTTGTTTTTCTTAAATTTAACTCTAAAATCTAAATTCCTCTTCGTCAACTTGGTCGTAGTTCCAATTTCTATCTTTGGACCAAGTTTGACTTTGCAACTAAAAAATTCCTTTCTTCTTCATCCTCTTCAAACTCAAATCATATGCCTTTTGTTGTGTTTGTCAATATACTCATCCAGATTTGTGATGAGTATTTGACTAAATTTGAGCTTGGGTTGCTCTAGTTTGAGTTTGATTTGAAATAGATTTTCAATTGGAAGCAATTTGAGGTCTTCTCTGTTTTCTCGGTGCTACCGGTCAGATAGAGTAAAAATGAATTTTAATGACTGGACTGTGATGAATATATTGCATATCATTGTGGGCATTGCTATGTGAGGTATTTCCTTGTTTTTGATGGTTGCAGGACGGCGGTGCTAGATCATGGTGAGGTGAAGGATGGCCGGGACTAGGCGAGGAGCGTCGAAGGTCCAGACGATCGGGGATCGCCGAAAAATGATCGGAGATGGAGTCCGTGCAAGCCATGAAGACAAGGAATGGATGTGATGCTAGCTAGATGCTGCTCGGATCGATGAGGGCCATCGGATTGCGGTCTAGTTGATAGGATAGCGGGTCTAGTTAGTATGCTTTGAAACCGTGCAAGAAAGCCCATTATGTGTTGTGGGTTTTGGGTGAACCCTTGCATGGCTGGTTGAGTGGGTAAATCCTAGCCCTTGATGGATGCTCTAGGGTTTAGAGGCTCATCCAAGGGTGGTAGGTGGCCCAAGAGTTATATAAATAGGGGTGGTGGGGTAGCCTTCCCCCCTTGAAGGTTTTGAGGTTTTTGATGCTCCTTTGAGCTTTGCCCACATGAAATGTGAGGCTTTGTAACCTCTCCTTCCAGAAATGAAATGTTCTTCATTTATGTTCATGCTTCATTTCCTTTACGCATTTACGTTACACATTTAAATTACGCAATTTAAATTCAGCATTTACTTTCCCGTGTTAACATTCTCGCAATTTGGATTTGCCTGCCCTCCTTCTAAATGCTGTTCTTCTAGGATGTCTTGAGGGTGTTCACATGGTTTTACATCTTTCTTGTACCCTAGGATAGACTAGAGATCAAGTTTTTTATCAAATTGCAAATCTGTCCAGAACTTGTTCTTCGCGCAGCAGTCAGTCTTTGATTTTTATAAAAATCTAGAAAAATCATTTTTAACTTATTATTGTTGGATAAGGTGAACGACTCATATATCCATCTCTGGAAAAATTTGTGAGTCCACTGGTTGCACCGTTTGAGCGCTATGATGTGAAAACCGAGCCTCAAACATTCTGGTCGATGTTTCTGACTGTCTATAATGCTTGATTTTTCATGTTTATTATACAAAGATTTTTTAGGTGATTTTTGATTTATATTTTGCGACTCAACTGCTCATAGGGATAAAAATTCCCAAAAATTTTAGAGGAACAAAAACTCACCAACCACCTGCTCCAATTGAGGACAATTCCTGGGAAATCTGCTTTTACTTTTCTGGAAAGAGACTTTGGTGTTTTAGCTTTATCTCTTTTAGAAAAGTAGTCTTTGAATTGATTCCTCTTTGTTTGGACACTTAACAACCAGTATTTTGATTAAAAAATTCCTCACATGATTCATTGTTCTCATCCATGCAAGCTAGGGGTACACATAGTTCTCTAATTCTTTGGGTTTTGGAGGGTGTGCGAATCTGAGAAACACCAGTTTGAAGGAAAATCTCTGGGTGTTTTAGACTTTTATTGCGAGATTGTTTGGAGTACTTTGAGTAGGGGAAAATTTTATTTGGGATCATTCAACCCCCCCTCTGATCGCCATTTCGATCTTTCAGGAGGACAGCTAGGGTTTCGATGGTGGTGCAACTCTTGCATTCAACTTTAGCCTCAAACCCTAAACCTACGTGTAATATCACACATTATTTCCATGTTAAGGGAAATCCTATTGGAGGTGTGGGCCTATCTTTGAGCTTTCGAATTTAGATTTTGGCCCTTGTGGGAAGGGTTCGTCTAATCCTTGCCCTTCCCCTCACCTAATCCCCCACCTAAATTCCTCTCTTTCATTTTTTTGGGTAGTTTGGTTGCTCCCAACCGACATGGAGGACCATGTGGAGGTCCATCCATGTTTGTGATGAGTATTTGACTTTATTTGAGCAAGGTGTGCTCAAGTTTGAGTTTGATTTGGATTGATTTTCAAAATAAAGCAATTTGAGTTGTCTCTGTCAGGAGTGGCAGTACCGGTCGTATGAACGCGGTAGTGATGAGTTGGATGGTTTATTACACATCTTTGTGGGCATTGCTATGTGAGGAGTTTCCTTGTTTTTGATGGTTGCGGGGCGGACGGTGCTAGGTCATGGTGAGGCGAAGGATGACCGGGACTAGGCGAGGCGTCGGAGGTCGAGCGGTTGGGAGATCGCGGAAGATGATCGGAGGCGGAGTCCGGCAAGTCAAGAAGACAAGGAAAGGAGTTGATGCTAGCTAGATGCCGCGTGGATCAATGAGGGCCGTCGGATTGAGGTCTAGTTGATAGGTTAGCGGGTCTAGGTAGTATGCTTTGAAAACCGTGCAAGAAAACCGGTATGTGTGTGGGTTTTGGGTTAGCCATTGCATGGCTGTGTGTGTGGGTTAATCCCAGCCCTTAGATGAGTGCTCTAGGGTTGAGGACTCATCCAAGGGTGGTAGGTGGCCCAAGAGTAGTATAAATAGGGGTGGAGGGTAGCCTCCTTCCCTTGAAGGTGTTGAGGTTTTGATGCTCATTTGAGCTTTGCCCACATGAATGTGAGGCTTTGTAACCTCCTTCCAGAAATGAAAGTTTTATCCATCCACCTCTGAATTTATTTTAGCATTTACATTATGTCTTTACTTTACGCAATTTAAATTCAGCATTTACTTTCCATAATTACATTCCATAATTTACTTTCAAGTAATTTGGATTTGCCTCCCCTCCTTCTAAATGCTGCTGATCTTGGATGTTTTGAGTGTGTTCATATGGTTTTACATCTCTTTTGCACTCTTGGATTGAGTATAGAACATCTTTTCTTTCAAGTTCCAACTTTGTTCAGAACTTGTTCTTCGCGCAGCAGTCAGTGTTTGATTTTTGTAAAAATCTAGAAAACTCCTTTTTGAGTGATTCTTGTTGGAGGAGGTGCGAGACTCTGATATACACCTGTAGAAAAATTTTTGAGTTCACTTGTTGCACCGTTTGGGCGCCATGAGGTGAAAACCGAGCCCCAAACCTTCTGCTCGAAGTTCTTGAGCATACTGTGTTCTTAGGTTTTTCCTGTTTTTTCTGTAAGGCTTTTTGAGGAGAAATTTGGTGGAGTTCTTCACGACTCTGATGCTCATAGAGAAAAAAATTATCAGAATTTTGTGAGCTGCAGAAACCCACCGACCTCCTGTGAAAATTGAGGACAAGTTCTGGAAATTCTGCTTTTGCTTTTCTGAAAGTGACTTTTGTGATTTGAATTGATGTCCTTTCTAAAAGCAAGAGTTTGAATTGATTCCTCTTTATCTTGGACACTAGACAACCAGGATTGTGACTCAAAAATCCCCACATATTTTATGGTACTTATCCATGCAAGCTTGGGGTACACATAGTTGTCTAGTTTTTCGGGTTTTTCACAATTTCCTTTGAGCGATCTTGTCGAGGTTTTTGTTGGAGTATTTTGGGGGAATTTTTATTTGAGACCATTCACCCCCCCTCTGTTCGCCATCTCGTTCCTTCACGACAGCCTCCCCCTCCCTTTTCTTGCTTCCTTCTCCCACCAGCCTTTAGCACTACTATAGAAAGGTTTATATTAGACTCCTCTTCACAGACGGTTTTAAAAAACCGTCTGTTATGTCAAACATCACAGACAGTTCTCTAGTGCAACCGTCAGTGATTTTATCACAGACGGTTCTCTTTATGAACCGTCAATCATATCACAGACAGTTTTAGTTAAAACTCGTCTGTGATCATATCACGGACGGTTTTAACTAGGAACCGTGCAGGATAAAATAATATCACGAGCGGTTCTAACGAGTAACAAATCGTGATATGACTGAACCGCTACATAACCATATCGATAGAGGTTTGTAGCGCCAGATCCATGTGTTTCGTCTCTTGCAAACCCTAACCCCCCAGCAATCCTCCTTCTTGGTGACCTCCTCCCCGACGACTTTTGTGAGCACCTGCTTCTCCCCGTCGGCTACCTCCTCCTCCGCGAGCACCTCCTCCTCCGGGAGCACCTTCCCCATCGGCTACCTCCTCCTCCTCCCCGGCCGTCGGCTACCCTTGTCCGTGAGCACCTCCTCATCCCCTTCGGCTACCTCCTCATTTGCGAGCAGCACCTCCTCATCTCCATCGGTGAGTTGTGTATCAAATCGATATGCTTGACTAGGTTATTGTGTTTGTGAATGATATTTGTGAATGATGTTTAGGAAGAATGAGGCTTTAACTAAAGAATTTTAGCGCAAATGCTTGACTAGGGAAACCGATATGCTTGACTAGGGAAACCATTTTGAGTTTGTGAATTAATGATGTTTGTGAATGATGTTTAGAAGGAATGAGGCTATATATAGGATTCATGACGGTTGAACAAAACTGGATATAGGATTCATGAGAGGTCAAACATAAAATTCTTAGCAAGCTGCGTATATATAGCTTAGCAAGATCTAATGCCTCATTAGGTCACCGCAACGCAATTTCATTTTTCTATGTCAATATGTTGGGATCTTTATTTCTTTGTATGGATTAGTTTTCTAGCTAGGCCAGAGGTATATATATAGCAGAACATAAAATTCATATAATCTAGAATTCAACATTAAACTTTTTATATCACACAAGGATTGATCTCTTGGAGCTACTATGTGTTGAATGTTCAATGCTTCTTTTGTGCCTATACTTGGTGATAATGTTTGAAACTTATGTACGTGTCATCCTATCTCTATCTTGCATCCTCATATTGAAGTGAACACCTAATTCATTATAATATATTTATGGTAAAGACATGGAAAAGATGTTAGAAACTAAACAAAAACTTGAGGTGGAGATCGAACAACTGAAGGGGAAATCTGAGATAACAGGAAAGATTTGTGAGATCAAACAAGAACTGAAAGACATAGATGATCGCTTGCAAGATATCGAATCCCTTAACACGGCACTCATCAGTAAGGACCACAGGGCGAATGCAGAGCTGGAAGAAGCTAAAGCTAAGCTTATATAGATAATATGAAGGTTTCTAGTACTGAATTCAATGTGGTTACTACCCTTCTCACAACAACATGATCGCTTTTAATTTGTAAGGATTGAGAGATATGACTGAAGATCAATCGATTATTGGTGTCAAACAAATCGGCACTGTACTGGAGTTATGGAACTTCAGAGAGAACCAATAAGCCTCTATTGCAGAAGCTATGGCACATATGATGGAAGACATGAAAAACTATAAGGTTTTCTTGTCTTGAATTATGAAATAATGTGGTTTCTAGCTGAACACTTATTGATATTTGTGGTATATATCATATTTTGTTAATGTATTGTTACCTGAACTACGAAATATTTTGTTATCATATTTGTGGTAAGGTCTTCTGGCCTTGAACTATTTTGTTATCATATTTGTGGTAAGGTCTTCTGGCCTTGAACTATGAAATAATATTTTCCCCCTAACTCTCTTGGCAGAACTTCCATGATTAGTATCTGATGATCGAAATTTTTATGACCCTCTCATCAGACAAAGCTGTTGCCTCAATGCATCTAGGATGTTTTGATATTGAATTGCAAAATCTATAATTGGTTGTGTCTTGTAAATGTCATTGCATAAATATCTAAGGAGAATAAAATTTCGATCATCAGATACTAATCATGGAAGTTCTGCCAAGAGAGTTAGGAGGAAAAAACTATAACATAGACGGTTCTATTTCAAAACCATCTGTGATAATCATATCACAAATGGTTCTAATTAAAAACCATCTGTGATTACTTATCATTAGAGACAGTTCTATCTTAAAACCGTCTAAGACAAAGGATCATCACAGACAGTTCGTAGATAGAACCGTCTCTGATATTAGTTTTACTGCCGGTTCAGAAATCGTCTGCGATGTGCTTTCTCATCACTGACATATTTTTGCAGATGGTTCACAAAACCGTCAGTGATGAGGTTTTCGAACCATCTATGATGAGCTTTTCTGTAGTAGTGTGGGCTCTTCTCCCTCCCCAAAACTTTTTCTTCTTCATTGGGTTCTTCTCCAGCTGTAGCAAGCCTTGGGGCTTCTTCCTCCTGCCCCAAAACCGAGCTGCTCCTCCAAACCGACCTCCTTGCAACAGCCCTTCTCCCCAAGCAGCCAAGCTCTCCCTCCTCCCCCTTGTTCCCCCTTGTATTTGTTTTAGGCAATACAAATACCAGGAAAATCCCAGAAAAAATCTCAAAAATACTTTGAGACATTTTGAACTCAAATAAAATATTTTTGACAAAACTTCATGTCAACTTTGTCTTTATTTATTTAATTTTCTCAAAAGGGCCAATATTCATACTTGGAAATAAATTCAAAAAATTCCAATAAATTCCAGAAAATACAAAATGCACAAATGACGTTAAAATAATATTTAAGACAAATTTCTGGGATGTTACAAACCTCCCCCCTTAACAGAATCTCGACCCCGAGATTTAGGGCTAACTAGGGAATAGGTTAGGAAACTCTGACTTCAGATCCTCTTCACGCTCCCAAGTGGCTTCGCTTTCGGAATGATTGCTCCACTGAACTCGACAAAAGCGAACTAACTTATTTCTAGTCCGGCGATCCATGACATCCAAAATTTTCATTGGTTGCTCTTTATTGGCCAAATCTTCCTGCAACTCTATTGCCTCCAATGGGATCTGTTCTGTTGGTACTTGAAGACACTTCTTAAGCTGTGACACGTGAAACACATCATGCACACCTGTTAAAGATTGCGGCAATTCCAACTGATACACAACCTCTCCTCGACGGTTCAAGATCTTGCATGGACCAACATAGCTAGGAGCAAGTTTCCCTTTCACGTGAAACCTTTTAACACCTTTGAGAGGGGTAACTCTAAGTATACAAAATCATTTGGCTTGAAACTCAGATCACGACGATGATTATCTGCGTAGCTCTTTTTCCTTGACTGAGCTATCTTCAACCTCTCTCTGATCACAGCAACCTGCTCTTCGGCTTTCATGAGAATATCAGATATAAATACCATACGATCTCCTGTCTCATTCCAATTCAACAGGGTACGACAGGCATGTCCATATAAAGCCTCAAATGGTGACATCTGCAAGCTTGCTTGATAACTATTATTGTAATTAAATTCTGCATACGACAAACATTTATCCCATGAAGTAGTGTAACCAATGCACAGGCTCTCAGCATATCCTCTAGAATCTGATTAAACCTTTCTGTCTGTCCATCTGTCTGTGGATGGTATGCTGTACTAAAATTCAATCGAGTCCCCATAGCTTCATGTAACTTATCCCAAAACCTCGAGTTAAATTGAGTACCCCTGTCAGAAACTATTTTCTTAGGCACACCATGCAAACACACAATCCTAACCATGTATAGCTCTGGTAACCGTTCTCCGGAGTAAGTCGTCTTGACTGGAATGAAGTGAGCCACTTTGGTCAGTCGATCCACATTGACCCATACAGAATCATACCCACTTTGAGTTTTTGGCAACCCAGTGATAAAATCCATACTGATTTCTTCCTATTTCCATTCAGGAACCATTAGAGGTTGTAGCAAACCTGCTGGCCTTTGGTGTATTGCCTTAACTTTCTGGCATATGTCACACAATGCAACGTGCTCAGCTACTTCACACATCATTTTAGTCCATCACACTTTATTTTGGGCCACCAGAACCTTTCCTTCAAGTCTTGATACATTTTAGCACTTCCTGGGTGAATCGAGTACTTGGAATCTGAGCCTCTTCTAAAATCAACTGCTTAAGCTCTAGCTTGTTGGGCACACAAATTCATCCTTTGAACCACAAGGTATCTTGGTCATCTACAATAAAATCTTTAGCTAATTCTTCTTCCTTCTTAGACTTGATTCGATCAATCTTCTCATTGATCTTTTGTACTTCCCAAATTTGATCTTCAAGCGTCGGCTTGACCTCCAATGCAGCTAAGAATCCTTTCGGGACTACTTCCAATCTTAGCCTCTGAAATTCCTTAACCAACACTGACTGTTCTTCTTGAACTAATATATTTGCAACGTGACTCTTACGACTCAGGGCATCAGCCACCACATTTGCTTTTCCCGGATGGTAATGAATTCCCATGTTATAATCCTTGATTAATTCTAACCATCTCCTTTGCCTCATATTGAGATCCGACTGGGTGAAACTATATTTCAGACTTTTATGGTCTGTATATATCTCACACCGATTGCCAATGAGGTAATACCGCCATAGCTTCAAGGCATGCACTACGGTAGCCAACTCTAGATCATGCGTAGGATAATTCCCTTCATGCGGCCTGAACTACCTCGACGCATATGCGACCACTTTACCATTCTGCATTAATACGCAACCGAGGCCCTATCTTGACGCGTCACAATATGTCAAAACTACTCTGAACATCAGGCAATACTAGCACTAGAGCTGTCGTCAAACGCTTCTTTAATTCCTCAAAGCTTTCCTCGCACTCTGGCGTCCATGTAAACTTTTTTTCTTTTTTCAGCAATTGCGTAAGAGGTATCGTAATCATCGAAAATCCCTCTATAAACCGGCGATAATAACCTGCTATTCTCAGAAAACTACGAACCTGGGTAACTGACTTTGGTTGCTCCCAATGCAATACTACCTCCACTTTACTTGGGTCAATAGCAACTCCCTCAGCAGTCATGACATGACCGAGGAATTCCACCTTTTCTTTCCAAAAATCACACTTACTGTACTTGGCATACATCTGTTTCTCTCGCAGCTTTTTCAAAACTAACCTCAGGTGACTTGTATGCTCCTCTTCTATTTTAGAATACACCTGTCGGCGTTTCGAGCACCGGCAAGTAAATTTGTAAGTCTAAGGGGCCACGCGTTCCCTCTCCCTGAATGGTTAGACTCAAAAGCCCAAGATGTATACTGGTTCAGGCCGAATGTCTCTACTCCAGTTCGTGTGGTAGTGTTGTATTGCCTTGGATGCAGTCGATTGCACCACATTTACAAGTGGGGGCTGAGGGCTTGAACACGAGAGTGTTCGTTGTCTGTTCGTAAAGACTTAGTGAGAAGAGGAGATGTCCCTCTCCCAGAGGGCCCTGCCCCCCTTTATACAGTCTGGAGGGCAGGTTACATTGAGAATTGGGAGAAGGAAGGAAGGAGAAACCTATACTAGGAGCTCTAGTCCCTCGTCTTGGTGATTGGTCGTCGTCTGGCCTCGCCCACACCGGGTTTGGTAGGCTTCTTTGGCGGAGCGGCTCGCCGTTTCCTTGGGAAGCGGCGCACGACCTCTGGGAACTGTCAGTCTTGATGTTTGAGCGTGTACCCCGGCGCCTCGGGAGGGCGTATCCCCATACTTCGTGTGGTAGGCGATGGGGTGGAGTTTTGACTTGGGCAACCTCGTCTTTGCCTCAAAAGGGCCGCCGCCCGTCACGGTCACTTCGAATGACCCTGTCCGTGGGGCACGTGGCCAACAGTCGGCGGAGGCCTGACACGTGGCCCTTGGCGAAGGTTGCCTCAGCTTGGTCGGGACTCGGGGAAGCCCGACCTGTGACGGGGGTCGGCGTCCCACTTGGTCGGGATTGCTCGCCCTACTCTGGTCGGGGACGAGCGTCCTTTTGTGGCCCCGCAGGTCCCTTGGTTAGAGCTGGGCCCGGGAGCGGCTTGTTAGGTCGGAGCTGGGCTTGACGCAGCCTGCTTGTCATCCTAGGCCGTTGGGGTACCCCTAGTATGAGTATTCGTCAGTAGCCCCCGAACCCCCAAGCGAGTTCGTCAGATACGGTCGGGGGTTGAGCCTGGTTGGTGAGAATCTCGGTTGTATGCGGCGACCGGGCCTGGTCGGACGACCTGACCGGCCTGGTCGGCTGGTCTCAGCCTGGTGTGCTCTAGCGCATCCGGCGGCTGCCGAAGAGTCGGTCGAGGGCATTCGAACCGCCGGAAGCTTTTAATTGCTTCGTTGCACGCGCCGCGCATGGCTTGGTGCGTTGTGACCATACGTCTCCTTGGCTGCTTCGGGGTCTGGTGAAGGGCGCTTCGTTTTCCTGCGCTTGCATTTATTTGGAGTCGCTTGATCTCCCTCTTTCCGGGTATATAAGGGCACCACCCCTTGCCGGAACGGTTGTCCCCATCACAGCGTCTCCTTTTGCAAATCCTCAATGACTTCGAGGCGTCCATTGGTCTTCAGCTTTGGTGATGATGACGAGGTGGAGGAAGAAGATCCCTTGGCCGAGCTCTGGGCTGAGCACGACCAGGCGATGGTCGAGCTCGCGGAGGAGGACGAGGAGGAGGCCGTGGCCCGCGATTCCGCCGCCATCGATGCATTGCTCGAGGTTATTCCAGGCTCTCTGTGGTGAGGGGCGCCCTCTTAGAGGCAACGGCGCACGCACGTAGGTAGCCGTCAGTGCGTCGGCACTGACGCAATCCGAAAATCATGATATAATGCTTGGTGTTGAGATAGCTCCACCATATCATGTAGCTTTGTATCGTGTAACATTGTGTAATGTTTGGGCTTGTCGACTTTGTAATAAAATCTCCTTTTCTTTTGTGATCGATGCATCTGTGTGATGACTTCACCTTTAAGCGTTTTCTCGGACCACTCGTGCCCCTGAGGGTCGGCAGTCGGTGGAAGATCGCTCTTCTTATGCGCGGGCAGTCGGACGCCTTGCTCGTACTTACAGATGCTTGTCGGGAGGCTCCGGGTGCTCGTTTTAACGTCGTAGCTAGACGTGGCTTTGGTCGGAGCGGACGACCAGATGCCTCTCGGGAGGTTCTGGTGTCCGAGTGCTCATTTAATGTCGTAGCTAGATGCGGCCTTGGTCGGCACGGACGACCAGATGCCTCTCAGGAGGTTCCGGGGTCCAAGTGCTTGTTTAGCGTCATAGCTCGACGTGGCCTTGGTCGGCTGGGACGACCAGATGCCTCTTGGGAGGTTCTGGTGTCCGAGTGCTCGTTTTACATCGTAGCCGGACGGTGCTCGTTTTACGTCGTAGCTAGACGATGCTCGTTTTACGTCCTAGCTGGACGGTGCCTTGGTCGGCTGGGACGACCAGATGCCTCTCGGGAGGTTCTGGTGTCCGAGTGCTCATTTTACGTCGTAGCTGGATGGTGCCTTGGTCGGCTGGGATGACCAGATGCCTCTCGGGAGGTTCTGGTGTCCGAGTGCTCGTTTTACGTCGTAGCTAGACGTAGGGCATCCATCCCAAGTCCTCGTCCGGCGAGGGTAGCTGCGAGAGGAGTGGCCGCTGTCTATCCCACGTGTACACCCCGTCTGCAGGTGTGGGACCAAGAGGGGGTGAGCGACGCGCGTTGGTTTGAACGCTATGCTCGTGGAGCTAATGATGGGTGGTTCGAGTGGGTCCTGGGAGGTCACTCCGAAGGGGGACCCTTCCGAGCGGACGGTCCCAGATTAGGGTGTCCTGGCCCGCTGTGGGGCGACCCATAAAAAACCTTTCTTTACTTGATCCCGTATCGGACTCTGGGTCGTCCGCCGACCCAGAGCACAGCTGGCTATCACCCATCGATGGGCTCCACAGGAGAGTGTGAAGTATGGTCTCGGACACGAGTTAGAAGGCCAACTGGAGGCCCATTGGGGGCTCGCCTCGTACTCGCCCCTCGCTCAATTTTCGCTGGGGCGGCCTTATGCCCACTTGGTGGGACTGGCCTTTAGAACCCACAGCATTGGGCTGGGCCCCTGGCGTGAGCCGCCGAGCTCCCTCGCCGTTTTTGGGCTGCAGCAGCCCAACGGGCGTCTCGCACGTGCCCCGGGGTAGCCGTCCCGGCCTAAAAGCAGAGACCGAGGGGTCACAGGACGTGCGGCCCGAGGCGGTGTCTTTACGGCTCCTGCGGTCCTGTCGGGCTTAAATGCAGAGAGGAATTGGGAACTGGGCGTTACCAGGTGCCTAGTGCGGCAGACGAGGGCGTGCGCCCGCTCGGCTTTTATAAATAGGGTGCGGGGGCATTCGTGCAAGCCTGAGACAAGAAAAGAGACAGCAAGAGCCAGAGGAGAGAGAACCTCCAACTTCCCCCTTTCTCACCTTTTCGCCGCTCCTTCGGAAATGTCGTGGCCGGCGTGCTCCATCCAGCCAGCCACGCGCTCGGGCTGATGAAGAAGGGGTTCCTACCTCTGCAGGAAGTCTTGGGCTGGAGGGTGCTGTCAGGGGCCGCCGCCCCCGCGCCGGGGGACGGCGAGGTCGTCGTGCCCGCCTCATTTTATGAGCGCGGGTTCGGGCTCCCGCTGCACCCGGTCGTGCGCGGGCTCCTGCACCACTACAGGGCGGAGATACACCATCTCAACCCCAACGGGATCCTCCACATCGCCGTCTTTGTCATGCTCTACGAGGCCTTTCTGGGGATTGAGCCCCATTGGGCGTTGTGGAGGCACTTCTTCCAGGCCTGGCTGAGGAAGGACAAGCCCTCGGACGCATCGGTGCCTATTGGGGGTGTGGCTTTCTAGCTGCGTGCGGGGCGCGCAACGGACTACATCGACGTGAAGCTACCGTTGTCCAACTGGGGGTGGCACTCCGAGTGGTTCTATGCCAAGAACTTGGGGGATAGCGCCCCGGTCTTCACCAGCCGACTTCCTGAGGCTAGGCCCGAGTGGGAGTGGGGTGCCGACCGGAAGGGGAGGAACTGGGTAGAGATGATAATCGACCAGATCAAGGCTCAGAAGAAGCGGGGTCTGACTGGCGATGTCGTTGTGCGCGCATTCATGAAGATGCGCGTGCAACCGCTTATGGATTGGCCGCTCCCCATGTTTCGGTTCGAGGGGCCGTCCGACCCAGTGAGGATGATGGAGGAGGAACTCCCCCATCAGAGGTCGGGGCGCGGGTGGCCACTGTCACGGGTGGAAGTGCGACTGAGGCGGTGGCCGGCCACCCTGAACCGTTTTCGGCCCGGAAACCGCCAAACCTGGTAATCCGAATGTAGCCTTTTCCTACTTTTTCTTTCTTGTTGCTTCCCCCTCAGCTTTCGGCGATCAGTTTGACTAAAGTCTCCGCGTTCCCCAGGGGCTTGCAAGGATGGTCTCCCGAGCGTTGCTGCCGGGGGAGAAGGAGCTTAGGGCGGAGGCCCACGCGAAGTCCGCGCAGATTGAGGCTGCGCGCAAGAAGAGCAGAGAGGAGAAGAGGAGGAAAAGGGAGAAGGAGCGTGTGGCGAGGGCCGCACGGCGAAGACGCATCCGAGACCACCGCTGCGGGGTCGACCTCCACTGACAGCAGTGGAGGCCGAGACGGACACCCATACCGCGGGTACTTGTCCAACTCGCCGACCGGTGGCGGCCCGACCGCGGGTCCGCGGGGCGAAGCGCGCGAGCGCCCGGCGCCGTGCCCCAAGCGGAGATGTCCTCGGTCGAGTCGTCCTCGGGGAAGCGGAGGGCCGATTTGCCCCCGTAAGGGGGGCCGACGAAAAGGGCGCGGCTGCCGCGCGTCCGATCAGCGCAGTAAGTGCCCCCTCTCTTTTTTTTGGGCTTTGTGGTTGTAGGGTAGTCCGAGCGATCACTGATCGCTTGTGGTGCGCAGTGTTTACACAGGGGTGGTCGCGACTGCGGCCCCGAGCACAGCACTGGCGCGATCGGCGGAGATCGGTGGAGCACGGGTCGAGGAGGAGACGCCGGTCGGTCCGGCCGGGGTCGAAGCACCGCGGGCGGCAGCGTCGGAGTTGCTGATGGAGCGGCGACGCCTCGGTGGCGATCGGGCGGAGAGCGAGCGGTTCCGACCGTCCACAGCGGTGGGTCTCCTTCCTCGGTCGAGGGGTTGGAGGAGGCTAGCTGTAACATCCCAGATTTTTTGTTGTTCCAAAAATTATTTTAAAATTAATTAAATTCAAAATTTGGATTTTCCTTAGTGTTCTAATTAACCTGGCATCCATACCCTTCCGAAATTGGAGTTCAATTCTTTATCGTCCGCAAAGTTAAATTTTCATATTTCGATCCTTATTCGAAATTCCAGCCGAGTTCCAAAATGCTTTAAAAATCTAAAAATCCATTTAATTAGGTTCCAAATATTCTATAATTATTTTGGGAATTTTTCCAAGATTTATAGAATCCCTTTGCTATTTTATCTCTCGCGCTTTCGTCAAATCCATTTTATTTGTCCCGAAATTATCTAAATTTCAAAATTCATCCAAAATAAGTGAAACCTCGGGTTCCATTTTACTCATTAGGATTTTTAGGATCTTTTCAAGTATTTTTAGATCTTGTTATCTATTTTATCTCGCGCGCTTTAGAATTTGCACTGTTCATCTTCCCCAAGTGTACAACACCTGTTCAAGTCTCAACTTTATGTCTAGCTCCAACTTCAAACCTCTATATCTCTCAATATACTGCATCAAATCAAGTGGGAGCTGAAGCATCGTGACGGTGTCGTACTGGAGATCAAATACCCTGCCGTTACCCATCCTTAATCCGGCGAACGGCGCAATTAGCGTTAATGACAATTTCTCGCTCGGTCATTATCTCGGCGTTTCTTCATCTCACCGGGCGTGCGGGTACTTAAAAGTTTTGTCTTGCTGTCCTCTACCCCGTGCTCACCTTTCCCCTTTGATTCAGTGCCATTTTCCTTTCCAAAACTCGCGAAAACCGCAGCCCAGCGTCGACCAAAGACACCGGCGAGCCAACTTTTGGTCCGGTGAGCCAAATCAAATTCCGTCCACGTCATTTTGTGCATCTTGTCACAAAGATCAAAAGCCCTCAAGAAAATTTGGGTTTCATTGCAGGACGACGACGAATTTGACGTTTGAACACCGTCGGCCTAACCATCTTTGCGGCGTCGATTTGTCGTCTCCGGTAATCCTCTTAGAAATCCGATTTCACTTTTGGATTCGCGGTGTCGAGCTCTTCATGATACTCACCTTATCTTCCATTTCGCTAGCCGGCCGCCCCTGGCCCTATCTCCCCATGCGCCATGAATGTCGCTCTGTTATTCGCGAGTGAACCTTTTTGTGATTTTTCCTTCTAATCTAACTTCAAATGACCCATTCTCTTCCGTCGTAACTCCGAATCGAGTGATTCAAATTGCTAAATTTATATAAATTCATCCTCTATCTGCCAGTATTTTTATTATAATTTTTAGTTTCAATTTATTTTATTTTATTCATTTCGTGCACCGTTTTACGCGTAGTCGAAGAAGCGGTCGTCGTCGCCGATGAAGGAGAAGACCTCCAGAATAGTGCAGCGCACTTCGTCGACGAAGGCAAGTCTCCTTGACGCACGTTGATCCCATTGTTTATAAGCTGTTTTATAAAAGTTTGCAACTTGCATGGCTATTTATATAAGCGATGATGTTAAAATATAGAATGTTAGTTATGCCCATTTCGAAATAACATCCTTGCTGTTTGATTACCATGCCTTTGTAACCTTAAAATTTAATTATGAAATCATGTATTATGTGATTAACCTTGTTTCCTACGATAGACTGTGCTTAGGATCGACGTTGATCAAAATACCTATGGTGGGATAAATTCTAAAATGTTGTTGAAATATGTTTTATCGAACTGTAGCAAGGTGATTGCTGCTGTGTTTGTAAAATAAAAATAAAATAAAAATGGTTTAGATTGGGGCGGAATGGTTTGTCGGTAGTGCGGATGGAGCAGTTACAGTTTGTGAAAGCCGCCTAATCAATTTAAGGACCGACGCTTATGATTTGTCCATTCTAAGCATTCTTGTGCAACCACAAGTCTATAATGGGTACGACTGGCTGAATAATTTGTAGAAACCTAACTTAGACTCGCCAGTTGGTGGAATGTGGGTGCCGGATGGAGGCAAGTCGTATTTCTCACACGGCGCAAGATGGGGCTTCTGTACTGGGTGGATGGAACCCTAACAGCGGTGAAACCTCAGCGGGTGGGTCAAGTTAGGCGTATACATTGTAAAGGCCTTGTCATGATCTGTCTGCCGGCACACCAAACGAAGTGTGCTTATTGCGCATGGCAACAAGAGGCGATCATGTCTTGTGGGTAAAGCTGTACACCTCTGCAGAGTGTAAAACTATTCGAATAGCCGTGCCTACGGTCAAAGGCAAAGCGAAGAATGCTTTCATACTGGTAGACTTGGTTTTGGTTTTCAAAATAACTGATGTTTTGGGATTCGGGAGTGGTTAGAACTCTCGAATGTTTATTTGGCGTATTGAGCCAATCAGGTAGATGGAACCTGTTTTGAATCATGACAGATAGAGTCATGTGATGGCTTAACAAGATCTTTCAAAATGGGCAGTTAGAGCCTGTATACTAGTGTTGGTAGTTGGAACCTTCACTAGAGTTAGAAATAATTTCAATTGTACAAATAATTGTTAAAACTGCTTTGTGAAAATTATTATTAATAATGTTTGTTAAATCTAGCTTTGTGCAAAAGAACCCTATTAAGCCTTCCTTGGAAAGCCCTTCATGATGCATTATCCCAGACTTGCGGAGTACGTTTGTACTCACATGCTACACAAAATTTTGTCATCATAGAATTACCAAGATGCAGTCGAAGACAATGAGTTCTATGGTGAGGAGTTCGTGGGCGATCGCCAAGATAACTAAGCGCGCGCTCCTAGTCGTCGTCTGTGGTGTCTTTTGGGTTTTATTTTGTTGTTTTTGGTTTTCGCTGCTGAGAACTCTGGTCATGTGACCAGGAGATGTAATAATTAGCCATGTGGCTGGTAATTTATGCTTATGCTATTTTTTTTCTCTTCGTTATGTTCTGGTTATGATAATCACTGCTTCACTGTGTGTACTAGCAACTGATCTGGGACTAGTACAGAAATACACAGGAGATTTCGGATGGTAAATCTGGGGTCTCACAGAGGTTGTATCAGAGCCTGGACGACTGTAGGACGCAACTTAGTTAGAATTGCAAAGCCTTAAGGATTAATATTTTTATAACAATATACTTATAATTTTTTTAGGTTCCTTTGCTTCTACCTTTTCTGTCTTAGCATCTGGTCTTTAGCTCATCCTTCATTGGAAATTTGATTACTGTCCTTGGCCCGTTTCAAAATTTGTAGATGTCAGTTTACACCATCTTGGCCGCATCAGCTGGAGGATCCTTCCCCTCGTGTTTTTGTGGAGAGCAGGGGGAGTAGTTAGTCTGGCTTAGCACACTTCCTTTTGTTCACGTTTAAAACGATGAATAAGTTGTGCGATGGACTCTATTGTGCTTTTATGCATTTGTGATACAGCCATTTTCTCTTTAAAAGCTATTTTGGTTTAAATAAAGATTTTAGTTGGAGTTTCCTTTCTTTTGTTGTGTTTTTGTTTCGGTGGATGTTGTTTAGTCCCATGTTTTCTTATCTTTGCTTTTCTCTCTTCCATCATGAGAGACCATGTGGAGGTCTATCCTTGTGTGTGATGAGTAATTGATGAGTTTTGAGCTTGTGTTGTTTTAAATTGATTTGGATTTGAAGCAATTTGAGTGTTGGTCTACCAGCTTCGGGGTTTTGGCTAGTCGGAGACCAGTTGTCCGACCCAGAGTGGTCGGAGGCTTTCGTTGGTCGAGATGGAGACCAGTGATCCGACCAGGAGTGGTCTGGGCCTTGGCTGGTCGGAGACCAGTGGTCAGACCTCGAGTGGTCGAGATGGAGACCAGTGATCTAACCCGGAGTGGTCTGGGCCTTGGCTGGTCGGAGACCAGTGGTCAGACCTCGATTGGTCGAGATGGAGACCAGTGATCCGACCCAGAGTGGTCTGGGCCTTGGCTGGTCAGAGACTAGTGGTCAGACCTCGAGTGGTCGGGATGGAGACCAGTGGTCAGACCACATGTTGTTAGGGTTATGCTGGTCAGCGTAGTGTATATCTTTCTGTTGAGATGTATATGTGTTATGGGCATTGCTATGTGAGGGGTTTCCTTATCTTTGATGGTTGCAGGGCAACGGTGCTAGGTCAAAGTGAGGCGAAGGGTGACCGGGACTAGGCAATGAGTGTCGGAGGTCCAGACGATCGGGAGATCGCCGGAAGATGATCTGAGACGGAGTCCGGGCAAGTCAAGAAGACAAGGAAAGGAGATGAAGGTAGCTTGTCACTACTTGGATCAAGGAGAGCTGTAGGGTTGTAGTTCTGGAAGATAAAGTAGTGGATAGAGTATAGCTTGCTGTCAGTTGTACTGAGATAGTACCTGAGAGTAGTTGAGATTGTTGAGAGTGACAGTGTAAGGATCAAATCCTGGCTCTTGGATGTTGGCTTAGGATTGAAGCAGGACATCCAAAGGTGGGAATTGATCCCAGGTCACTATAAATAGAGGGTAGGGACAGCCTCCCCTCTTGAAGGTTCCGAGGTTTTTTTGCTCATTTGAGTTTTTGCCCACTTTGTTGTGAGGCTTTGTAAACCTCCTTCCGAAATGAAATGTTCTTCATTGATGTTCTTGTTTCATTTCCTTACGTATTTACATTACGCACTTAAATTACATTATCTAATTTACGCATTTACTTACTTGCAATTTACTTTACGTAATTTGGATTTGCCTCATCTCCTTCTACATGCTATTGAGTCTTTGTTGAAATTCAAGATTGATGAACTCTTCTCTGGATTCGATGCTTTCAATCATTTAGGCAATCCTTGCGTTCTTGTTGCAAGTTGTAAATCTGTGTGTTCTTAAAGTGCGTAAACGTGTGACTTGCAGTTCTTTAGTCTTGATTGGCTTTTGGTTCTTGTTGCCAAGGATGAAAGATTGCCGGATGAATCTTCTGTTGATCATATCCCAATCATCTAGGCAATCTACAACCCCTTCTATTCAGTTTTGCAAGAAACCAATTTTTATGCCTAGTAGAAGAAAGTGCATTCAGATCGTGTTTCTATTTGTTTGAAGGGTTGTTTCCTCGTGTACTTACTTGCTATAATTTGTGGAGAGTCATCCAAGGATTTCTGACCATCAACTCCCACTAGCAAGTTAGGGGTGAGGTCTGTGTTCGTGACTCTGTTTTTGGTGTTGCATTTGTTAAACTGAAAAGGGACGGAACCTTGGTATCAATTCCTTCAATTGATGATTGAAATAGGTTCCTAACATCCTTAGAGAGGTGCACACCAATTTTCACTGTTTTTGGATCAGTCGATCAAAAGTTACATCGATTTCTGTTTTTGAGATCGGGCTGATTTTACTATTCACCCCGATCACAATTCACCCCCATAGTACTGTTCATCCGACCTCTGCAGGTCGGGAGTACTGTTCATCCGATCAGTGCTGGTCGGGGGGGTACTGTTCATCCGAACACTTTTCACCCCGCGTACTATTCATCCGATCGATGCGACGGCCGATTCGCGATCTTGTTCATCCGACGAGCTACCCGACCAGTCGCGCTTTTCTTGTTCACCCGACATTAACTGGTCGGAGCCTCTGTTCATGAAATTGCCTGATCGATGGTTTAGTTCTTTCTTTCTGGTCTTTTGGTGGTTTGAATTCTAGGGGGAGAGTTTATTCGAAATTTTTATTTGGCTCCTATTCACCCCCCTCTAGTCGCCTTTTTCGATCTTTCAATTGGTATCAGAGCCGGTTCTGCTCTTTCTAGATCTTGACCGGTCTCAAGAGCCATGGCGATGGACAAGTATTCCACCAAGCCTCCCATTTTTGCTGGAGTTGATTTTCCGTTTTGGAAATCGCGGATGGAGTCATACATCACTGCCCAGGGCTTCCTGATATGGCAGAAGGTGAAACTCCCGTATGAGGTTCCTGCTGATGAAAACGTCACGGCGGAAATATGGCTGACGTTGAGGCGAACGCTAAAGCAAGGAACATCCTCATACAGGGTCTTAGCCGCAGTGAGTATGACAGGATTTCTCACCTTCGTTCTGCTCATGAGATTTGGGTGACCCTCGATGCTTACCATGAGGGCACTACCCAAATCAAGACGGTTCGACAGACCAATTCAAGCGTGAGTTCAACAAGTTTGAACAACCGCGGTGAGAGTCTTGACGAGTGCTTTGGTCGGTTCTGAAGATTTTGAGTGACCTCCGGCGATCGGTTGCATATACCTCGACTCGGATAATGCTCGACATTTCTTGACCGCACTTGATCTTTGTGTTTGGGAAATGAAAGTGACCACCATCAAGGACACCACCGACTGTCGACCTTGACTCTTGGCGGGCTTTATTCCGCCTCAAGACTCATGAGATCGACGTCGTCTCGCGAAGACGAAGTCTCGATCGATGGCTTTGGTCACCGATCCCATTGGATCCTCTCTTTACGATTCTTCTATTGGTTTCTCTCTCTCGCCCTTTGCGAGCTAGCGATGACCAATCGGAAAAATTTCCAGAAAATGAGCTTGCTCTTCTTGCTCGCAAATTTTCATATGCATACAAGAGAGTGAGAGAGAGGAAGAGAGGTGGGATGATCACCAGTTTCGAGTGTGGTGGCCCCAACCACATTTGAGCAAACTGTCCCAAGCTGGAGAAAGGCAAAAACGAACAAGGCGATTCGGGTAAGAACGACTACACCGACAAGAACCGCAACAAGAAGGCCCCAGCTCGTGAGCCGGCGAAGAAGAAGTACCACAACTTTGCCAAGAACAAGAAGCTCTTTCACCGGGTCCTCGCCGCGCTAGATGATATCGAGCTCTCCGACTCGGAGACGTGGAGCGACGAAGGCGAGGATGAACCGCAAGTGAAGAAGAGCGGCGACGACTTCTCCGGCATGTGCTTCATGGCAGGCGCCATTGAAGCAAGCGACTCCGAACCAGATGACTGACTCGGACGAGGTACCCACCTCGACGAATTAAATGTCGCCTTCGTAAATTAGGCAAGTTTAATGCTAAGGCTAGGTCGAGGTGTTCGAGTTAGAAAAGGAAGTAGGTACCTTGACTCGGAGTTAGCTTCACTTAGATCTTCTCCTCCCGAGTCACCGATGATATGACTTTGTGTGATGCTTTGCTTGTGGAGTTAGAGAACCTAAGGACTATGCATGATAGTGTGTTGTCTGAACTAGATAGTCCTAGGTTGAAGAATTCTAGCAACGAATATGTTGATACTCATTCTGTAGATGCTAGTTTTCTTCATGCTCACTCTACTCCTTGTGCTAATTGCCCTAAATTGCTTGCCGAAATTGATGCCATGAGCGATCACCTTAGGAAGCTTTCTTCCAGAAATAATGAACTTGAAATGCATGCTTCTAAGGAACCACTCAGCTCATGTGAGGGCTGTAGGCAACTAAAACTTGACAATGAATCCTTAAATGTCAAGTGTGCTAAACTTGCTAAGGACTTACTAGATAAGTCACAAGAAAGTTGCTTGCGATGTTCTGTGATTGAGGGGGACTTGGATAAAATCCATGTCGAGCTTAGGAAGAAATTAGAAGACCAAGCCCATAGAATTAGAAATGCGTCTTGTGTTTCTTGTGAGGCCCTCAAGATTGAGGCAGCCGTGCTGAGGGAGAAAAATGCACGTGTTGAGAGAGCTCATCTTTCTGGTTCTTCTTCTTCCCCCTGTTCTTCTTGTGCTTCTTTCTTTCGAGATTGCCAGTATCTTATGAGCACTCTCGAGAAGTTTGTTGGAGGCAAGAAGAAGCTCAATCTTATTCTAGACCAATCCAAGATTAGTAGATTCAATCAAGGTCTTGGATTTGATCCTTGAGCACGCTGGCGCATCCTCCCACCATTGTGCGGCTCCAAGAGTGGTGAGATTGTGGTAGCTCCTAGTGTGAGCACCACGAAGTTTAGGTCTCTTGGAGTTGTCCATAGGACTTCGACTGAAGGGTGTTACTCTGTTGCTTCGCTCTAGCAAGGCTGGTACACATGCACCTTACAGAAGAAGGATGGTCACCTAGTAGATTTACGCTCAGCGCGCCAAGATCACTCGGCGTGG
The DNA here is from genome assembly GCA_036346275.1 of Otatea glauca. Classification (NCBI taxonomy): domain Eukaryota; kingdom Viridiplantae; phylum Streptophyta; class Magnoliopsida; order Poales; family Poaceae; genus Otatea; species Otatea glauca. The sequence continues at coordinate 31,117,693 of CM070732.1, read as the reverse complement.
CGTGTTGTCTGCTCTTAGGGGTATTCAAGGTCATCCCCAGACTTTGAGTGCTCCTAAGGCACACACTGCTTCTAGACAGGTTAGAGAGTCGCCTATTTTTGGGCAGCGTCCAGGACTCGGTTTTCATGCTGGATCTTCGAGTTTTAGTCTTGAGCTGTTCGTAGTCAGTCTTTCCGCCGTTCTTTTGATATTCCTCATTTTTCCCATCGAGGTAGATATCAGCGGCGTGAGGTGTTTTCTAGTAGGGGATTTAGGAAGCCTCACTGGGGTGGCTCGGCTTTTGCACCACGGCATGCCAACCCAATTTCAGCTCCTAGATCATCTACTAGAGTTGCTACTGATCTTGTTAGGGTTAAGCGTCGAGAGACACTCGAGTCGATCTTCTTTATGGTCGGTACTGAGGCGTCGTGTGGTTCAAGATTGGGTTCCCAAGTCTTCACTCTATCCCATCTTCGAGTCATCTCTCTCTTGTGTCTTGATCAGTTCGTCGGATGGGAAGGAGATGTTTGGATTGTCGACTCGGTTGTTCTCGTCATATGACCGGAGATTCTCGATGGTTCTCTTCCTAGTCCGAGCCCCTGATGAGTTGATCACTTTCGGGATGCTTCTTGAGTAGAGTCATTGCTAAAGGTACCATCTGTATTAACCAAAATTTCATTCTTAAAGATGTTGCCTTAGTAAGTAAGCTGCAATACAATCTGCTCTCTGTTTCTCAGCTTATTGATGACTCTTTCGAGGTAAGCTTCAAGAGTAATGCCTGTAGAATCCTTGATTCATGAGGAGGGTTAGTTTGCGGGATTTCTAGATTTGGGAGAGTCTTTCGTGCTGATTTTTCTGCTTCTTCTAGAGACTCTCTTCGATGTTTGATTGCTTCTGAGTCCCGTGATCTCTCCTTCTGGCATAGGAGACTTGGTCACATTGGTTTTGATCATTTGACCCGAGTTAGCAGCCACGATCTCATTCGGGGTTTGACAAACTCAAGATGGTCAAAGACTTAGTTTGCTCTCCTTGCCGACATGGCAAGATGGTTACTGCTTCTCATCCTCCAGTGACCGTAGTGATGACTGATGCACCAGGACAGCTTTTACATATGGACACTGTTGGTCCAGCTTGAGTGCAGTCAGCAGGAGGGAAGTGGTATGTTCTTGTCATCGTTGATGATTTTTCTAGTTTCTCTTGGGTATTCTTCATGGCCTCGAAGGATGAGACTTTTTCTCACTTGAGGGTTTGGTCGAGAGGTTGTCTATTGAGCTCCCGTGTGCATTACGAGCTATCTGTGATGATAATGGCACGGAGTTCAAGAATTCCTACTTTGAGAGTTTTTGTGTGGAGTCTGGTTTAGAGCATCAGTTCTCTTCTCCCTACGCCCCTCAGCAGAATGGCATAGTGAAAAGGAAGAACAGGACCTTGGTTGAGATGGTTAGGACGATGCTAGATGAGTACAATACTCCTAGGAAGTTTTGGACTGAGGCTATAGCTACTGCTTGCCATGTTTCTAATCGCGTGTTTTTGAGAGCACATTTGCATCGCACTTCTAATGAGTTGAGGTATGGGCGAAAGCCCAGTGTGTCTCATTTTCGCGTTTTCGGTTGCAAGTGTTTTATCTTGAAGTCTGGTAACCTAGATAAGTTTGAGTCTCGCTCTTCTGATGGTATCTTTCTAGGTTACTCGTCTTCTTCTCGTAGCTATAAGTGCAGAGTGTTGATGCACATAGGATCATAGAGACCTATGATGTGACCTTTGATGAGGCTAGCCAGAGCTAGACACGATGTTTGTGCTCTTCTTATCCCTCTGAGACCATCTTTGAAGAAGATAAGGATGATGGAGATGATGGTGTTCCTCCGGATCCAATCCCCTCTTCACCTGAGGTGCCTCCTGTTTCCATTTCTGCACCTCAGGGAGACCAGCCCTTGCTTTCCGACTCTCCTTCAGCGAGTGGCTCTGTTCCTACCTCTTCTGTTCAAGGGGTTGAGGCCACTTCTGTTGCTGGACCTCCCCGTCATATTCAGAGACATCATCCTTCTGATCAGATGATTGGCGATTTGTTCGAGCGTGTCACACGCTCAAAAATGGGTCTGTCCTCCTTCTGCCTCCACTCTGCCTTCGTTGCCTCCTTTGAGCCGAAGGATGTTTCTCATGCATTATCCGATGAGTCGTGGATTAATGCTATGCATGAGGAACTTCAGAACTTTGAGAGGAACAAGGTATGGCAGCTTGTCAAGCCCCCATCTGGTCATAATGTCATTGGGACCAAGTGGGTGTTCAAAAACAAGCAGAGTGAGGATGGGGTTGTAATTAGAAACAAGGCTAGACTAGTTGCACAGGGCTTTTCTCAGGTTGAGGGTCTTGACGTTGAGGAGACCTTTGCTCCTGTAGCTAGACTAGAGGCTATCCGAATCCTGCTTGCATTTTCTGCATCCAAAGGCTTCAAGCTTTATCAAATGGATGTCAAGAGTGCATTCCTCAATGGCTATATTGAGGAAGAGGTTTATGTCAAGCAACCTCCAAAATTCGAGAACCCCAAGTTTCCGAGTCATGTATACAAGCTTTCCAAAGCTCTGTATGGACTCAAGCAGCCCCAGAGCATGGTATGAGAGGCTCAAGTCTTATCTTCTCACCATGACTTTAAAATGGGCATAGTAGACAAAACTCATTCATCGACACCATGAGTCTCATTTTCTTCTTGTCCGTTTATGTGGACGATATCATTTTTGGTGGCTCTTCTCATTCTCTTGTCTCTCAGTTTTCTGATGTGATGAGTACAGAGTTTGAGATGAGTATGATGGGCGAGTTGAGCTACTTTCTTGGCTTCCAAATCAAGCAGACTCGGGAGGGTACTTTCTTGTATCAAGGCAAGTATACTCGTGTCCTCTGAGGCGCTTCGATATGTCTGATGGGAAGCCAGTGATGACTCCTATGGCCACCACTGCTGTCCTCGAGCCCGACGAGGATGGTGAGCTCGCGATCAAAAGGAGTTTGAGCATGATCGGCTCCCTCTTGTACCTCACCGCTTCGAGGTCGAACATACATTTCGCTGTGTGTCAGTGCGCTCGATTTCAAGCTTCTCCTCGCGCCTCTCACCGCCAGGCGGTCAAGCGCATCTTTAGGTACCTTTGTGCTACCACTGAATATGGTATTTGGTACTCTTCTTCTTCTTGTCTATCTCTTAGAGCCTTTTCCGATGCCGACTTTGTTGGCTGTAGGATAGATAGGAAGAGCACTTCTGGCACTTGCCAATTCATTGGCACTTCTCTTGTTTCTTGGTCATCTAGGAAGCGATCCGAGTTGCTCACCCACCACGAGGTCGAGTATATTGTCGCAGCCGATTCTTTGTAGCAGTGCTCTGGATGAGATCGACCTTGCGGGACTATGGGTTAGAGATAGAGAGTGTGCCACTTTTCTGTGACAACATTTCAGCTATTTGCATTGCTAAAAACCCAGTGCAACATTCCCGGACCAAGCACATTGATATTAGATATCACTTCCTTAGAGACCATGTGGAGAAGGGAGATATCGCGCTTCAGTTTGTAGAGATTGACCTCCAGTTAGCTGATATCTTCACCAAGCCTTTGGATAGCTCTAGGTTTGTTGCCTTAAGGAGTGAGCTTGGAGTCGTGAGCCCCTACGGCTTATCTTGAGGGGGAGCTGGTTTGTATATTGTGTACTATATATTTTCTTCCAGCATTTCCTTTCTTCTTCTGGGTGACTTTGGGCTTGTTTACTTGAGTTGAGTTCACTCACTTAGACTTCTGGCATGCCTCGCATGGACCTCTTATCTTGTGCTTTAGGTTGCTATCATGCGTGATTAGCTGTTCTCTCTTCTCTCTAGGTTGAGTTCCCTCACAGTCTTATAAGTCTAGCAGGTATTGGGCCTCTTGGGTAGACAGGGTCTGTGTGCACTCTTTAGTTGGAATCTAGAGTCAGCTTCCCTATGTCAGTCTCTTGGGAAGATAAGAGCGAGTCTAAGTCGTAGTGAGTTTCTTATATCTTTTCTATGCTCTATAGCCATCCAGTTTTGCAGTTTCTCGACTTCTTCTCCTCATTCTGTTTTTTTCTGGGTATTATTGAGCTTATTCGGGTTTTCTTTATGCCTAATCTTGATAATAACTCAATTTTAACCAGATTTGAGCTTAAAATTGATTCAATTGTTGAGGGGGAGTTTGGGAATCTGTTCATGCATTGCATTTAGACTGCATTTTCTGTTTTATGAGCTTTGTCTATTATGCAATTGATTCAATCTTCATGTAAGGCGCCTTGCTACATCTTTGAAGAAAATCACTAGCTTAGGTCTATCCAAGTTCATCTATCATACTAAGCTTGTTAAAATCTGAAAAATTGAAAATCTTAAATGAAAAACGTGTTGCTTTTTCTTGATAAGTTTCTTCTCTAGAGGTTTTTACCATGAATTGTGAATTTATGGAGTTCTCTAGAGTCCCTATAGCAACTTGGGTGAAACTTGCTTGATCCATATTTTAGTCCTTCAAAATTGCTCATCTGTGCTAAATTAAGAAAAAATTGACTCTCTTTTGTGCAAAATTGAACTCAACACTATATATTCTCGAGACTGCCTCCCATTGCACTTGGGATGAACTTGGAATATATCGTGTATGACCAAGATCATTCTCTTAAGAGTTACTCTTGGGGTGATCGAACATGGCTTGAGTCAATCATTAAGAAATGCAAATAACAAAAACATAAGTGGGTAAAGAATGCAAATAATGTCAAACATTTGCACCCCGCTATGTCTTTCAAAATATCAAAGTAGAAGAATTTGCATAAATTGAAAAATGAGCTCGAAGGACTCTATATGTACTTCAAGATTCCCCAAAGTGTTGAGTAGGTTGAACTCTAGGTTTTCCATTTGATCCTATGAGTGGTGTTTGCTTCTAGCTTTGAAATTTTTGCTAAGTTTTGCACTTGTTCAAATCTTGCTAAAATAAAATCTTGTAAACAAAGCTTATGAGCAAAATGAATTTGTTCTTGGAAACATCCTAGTTCAGTCATTTTCTAAATTGACTAGCTTGGTGTCATATCTTGCATTTATGATCACTTGGATAATTCTCAAAGCTCACTTACGATGCATTTCATGCATACATATATAAAAAAAATAAAAAATCTAGATGCCTATATTGCCAAAAGGGGGAGAAAATGTAAGAAAGGCATATTCAGAGGAAAAATATTAATCCACTTTGGTTCTTATGAGTGAGTTTTATTGGATCTTTTAGAGCTTTTGTTGAAAACTTGCTCTCTCTAAAGTTTAGCTCTAAAAATCCCTTTTCTGCCAACTGTGTCATGATCTTATTTCCTTATTCTGGACCAAGTTTGGCTTTGCATTCAAATTGCTTTCTTCTCTCTTATTCAAACTCAAAACTTATGCCTTTTCATGTGTTTGTCAATATACTCTTCAAGGGGGAGATTGAAAGACCATGTGGAGGTCTATCCTTGTGTGTGATGAGTAATTGATGAGTTTTGAGCTTGTGTTGTTTTAAATTGATTTGGATTTGAAGCAATTTGAGTGTTGGTCTACCGGCTTCGGGGCTTTGGCTAGTCGGAGACCAGTTGTCCGACCCGAGTGGTCGGAGGCTTTCGCTGGTCGAGATGGAGACCAGTGATCCGACCCGGAGTGGTCTGGGCCTTGGCTGGTCGGAGACCAGTGGTCAGACCTCGAGTGGTCGAGATGGAGACCAGTGATCCGACCCGGAGTGGTCTGGGCCTTGGCTGGTCGGAGACCAGTGGTCAGACCTCGAGTGGTCGGGATGGAGACCAGTGGTCAGACCACGTGTTGTCAGGGTTATGCTGGTCAGCGTAGTGTATATCTTTCTGTTGAGATGGATATGTGTTGTGGGCATTGCTATGTGAGGAGTTTCCTTGTCTTTGATGGTTGCAGGGCAACGGTGCTAGGTCATGGTGAGGCGAAGGGTGACCGGGACTAGGCAATGAGTGTCGGAGGTCCAGACGGTCGGGAGATCGCCGGAAGATGATCTGAGACGGAGTCCGGGCAAGTCAAGAAGACAAGGAAAGGAGATGAAGCTAGCTTGTCACTACTTGAATCAAGGAGAGCTCTAGGGTTGCAGTTCCGGAAGATAAAGTAGTGGATAAAGTATAGCTTGCTGTCAGGTGTACTGAGATAGTACCTGAGAGTAGTTGAGAGTTGTTGAGAGTGACAGTGTAAGGATCAAATCCTGGCTCTTGGATGTTGGCTTAGGATTGAAGCAGGACATCCAAAGGTGGGAATTGATCCCAAGTCACTATAAATAGAGGGGTAGGGACAGCCTCCCCTCTGAAGGTTCTGAGGTTTTTGCTACTCATTTGAGTTTTTGCCCACTTTATTGTGAGGCTTTGTAAACCTCCCTTCCAGAAATGAAATGTTCTTCATTTATGTTCTTGTTTCATTTCCCTTACGTATTTACATTACGCACTTAAATTCTGTTATCTAATTTCTGCATTTACTTACTTGCAATTTACTTTACGTAATTTGGATTTGCCTCATCTCCTTCTACATGCTATTGAGTCTTTATTGAAATTCATGATTGATGAACTCTTCTCTTGATTCGATGCTTTCAATCATTTAGGCAATCCTTGCGTTCTTGTTGCAAGTTGTAAATCTGTGTGTTCTTAAAGTGCGTAAACGTGTGACTTGCAGTTCTGTAGTCTTGATTGGCTTCTGGTTCTTGTTGCCAAGGATGAAAGATTGCTGGATGAATCTTCAGTAGATCATATCCCAATCATCTAGGCAATCTACAACCCCTTCTATTCAGTTTTGCAAGAAACCAATTTTTATGCCTAGTAGAAGAAAGTGCCTTCAGATCGTGTTTCTATTTGTTTGAAGGGTTGTTTCCTCGTGTACTTACTTGCTATAATTTGTGGAGAGTCATCCAAGGATTTCTGACCATCAACTCCCACCAGCAAGTTAGGGGTGAGGTCTGTGTTCGTGACTCTGTTTTTGGTGTTGCATTTGTTAAACTGAAAAGGGACGGAACCTTGGTATCAATTCCTTCAATTGATGATTGAAATAGGTTCCTGACATCCTTAGAGAGGTGCACACCAATTTTCACTGTTTTTGGATCAGTCGATCAAAAGTTACATCGATTTCTGTTTTTGAGATCGTGCTGATTTTACTATTCACCCGAACACTATTCACCCCTAGTACTGTTCATCCGACCTTTGCAGGTCGGGGGTACTGTTCATCCGAACACTGTTCATCCAACTAGTACTGACGACCAGTTCGCAGTACTGTTCATCCGACTAGAGCTACCCGACCAGTGCAGTTTTTACTGTTCACCCGACCTTAACTGGTCGGAGCCTCTGTTCATGAAATTGCCTGATCGATGGTTCAGTTCTTTCTTTCTGGTATTTTGGTGGATTGAATTCTAGGGGAAGAGTTTATTCGAAAATTTTATTTGGCTCCTATTCACCCCCCCTCTAATCGCCTTTTTCGATCTTTCACCTCGTGCTTCTTCCCATCCTTGGTTTCAGATGGAGAACCCTGGCAGTGGTCGTGGCGGAGGAAGAAGAGGAGGCTGCGGTCGTGGTCGTGGAAGGGTGCAGATTCAAGAGGAAGTTCCTGTGGAGCAGCATTTCCAGGAAGGTAACCAAGTACCGCCTCCTCCAGCGTAGCAGAACCAAGTGCCACCCCCACCCCCGAACCAGCCGCGAAGCATGGAGCAGATGATGGCCATGCAAATGCAAATTCTGCAAGCTTTGGCGCAAAATGCGCTGAATCCGCCTCAAGCAATCCCAGCTCAGGCCGCAGCTTAGCCACCCCAGTCTAAGTTCAGGGAATTCATGAGGACCAGACCCCTAACTTTCGCAGGATCAGTGGACCCTTTGGAGGCTGACGATTGGTTAAAAGATGTAGAAAAGAAGCTTTACTTAGCCCAGTGTGATGAATTTGAGAGCGTCTTATATGCCTCTCATCGCTTGAAAGGAACCACCGCAAGTGGTGGGAAAATTACCTCACGCCTTACGAGGAAGCCCAGAGCATCACTTGGAATGAATTTGTGGAAGCTTTTCGGGCTACCCATATTCCCAAGGGGATTATGGAAATGAAGAGGCGTGAGTTTCACAAGCTGCAACAAGGAAACCTTTCAGTCTCAGAATATCTGAATCGGTTCACCCAGCTTTCTCGTTATGCTACCGAAGATGTTGCCACAGATGAGGCTATGATTTGGTGCTTCATGGAGGGTCTTGACCTCAATATAAAAGTACAGCTGGTATCAAACGACTTCCCTTCATTCCAGCACATGGTGAACAAGGCTTCGATCCAAGAGGATGCTCAGCATCAGCTGTTTGAATCAAGAAAGAGGAAGTTGATGTTTCAAACGCAGCGTGGTGCCAGTAGCTCCAAACCCCGTTTCTTCCAAATTTCGATCCAAAGAAAGCCAAGAGCCACCAATACTTCCAGGACCCCAATGTCCACTCCTCGTCAGTTCACTCAAGCCCCTACTGACAATACAGGAAATCAAGTTCAGAAGAGCAACGCAGCAACTGCAGGAGTCCAATGCTTTAACTGCAGGGAGATGGGACATTACGCTAGTAACTGTCCCCAGAAGCATCAGGCTGTGACCCCAATTCGGTTCAACCTGGGATCTACTCCAGCCCGCGCCCCAGCACCAGCTCTAGGAAGAGGAACGCCACAGACTCCGCGTACTTCTCGCACCATCGGAAGAGGACGTGTTAATCATGTCACTGCTAAAGAAGTTCAGGACGCACCTGATGTGGTGTATGGTAAGTTCTTCGTCAATTCAGTTCCTGCTTCAGTATTGTTTGATTCTGGTGCTTCGCATTCATTCATATCAGAGTATTTGGTTAGAAAGCATGGATGGGATACAGTTCAGCTTAGAAATCCCCTACTAGTTCAATCCCCTGGTAAAGAACTAAAAACAACTACTATTTGTCCAAAAATAGATATAATTATAAAAGGGGCAAAGTTCCTAGTGAACTTAATATTATTGGATACTAAGGGTATAGAAGTAATCCTTAGAATGTACTGGTTAACCAAGTACAAAGGTCAGATAGACTGTGCTAGTAGAGCTATCTCTCTTACTAGTCCTGAGGGAATTCGAGTGGAGTTCCTGTCTAATCTCTTCTCTAAGAGGGGTAGTACCCTGAACTGACTAAAAGGTACATCCTTGGAAAATGTGCCCATAGTGAATGAATACCCAGATGTATTCCCAGAAGATTTGCCTGGTATGCCACCAGACCGGGATATTGAGTTTATGATTGAGCTTGTACCTGGTACATCTCCTATCTCGAAGAGGCCTTATCGGTTACCTGCTAATGAATTAGCAGAGATGAAGAAACAAATTGAAGAACTGCAGGATTGCTACAACCCTTGCAGATTCCTGTTTGGAAATGGGAAGAAATAGGAATGGATTTTATCACCGGACTCCCCAGAACTAAGTCCGGATATGATTCAATATGGGTTATTGTGGATAGATTGACTAAGGTTGCACACTTTGTTCTTGTGAAGACAACATATCCTGGTGATAAACTCGCAGAGCTATGCATGGCCAAAATTGTATGTTTGCATGGTGTGCCAAAGAAGATCGTGTCAGATCGAGGTTCCCAATTTACCTCGAGGTTTCGGCAGAAGTTGCATGAGGTTCTGGGCACAAACCTAAACTTCAGTACTGCTTACCATCCTCAGACAGATGGTCAGACGGAAAGGATAAATCAAATACTAGAAGATATGCTGAGAGCTTGTGCTTTGACATACAGTTCATCTTGGGATCATAATTTGCCGTATGCAAAATTCTCATACAATAACAGTTACCAGTCAAGTCTGAAGATGGCATCGTTTGAAGCTCTCTACGGAAGAAAATGCCGAACACCGTTGTATTGGAAAGAGACAGAGGGGGGACAAGTAATCGGACCTGATATTCTGAAAGAAGCAGAAGAGCAAGTGAGAGTGATTCGTCGTAATTTAAAACAGCTCGACCAAGGCGTAAAAGTTATGCCGATAATCGTCGTCGGGATTTAAGCTTTGCACCTGGTGATCATGTGTATCTGAAAGTTTCACCTCTAAAGGGAATGCGTCGTTTCAGAGTTAGCGGGAAACTTGCACCTCGCTATATCGGTCCATTTCGATGGGTCGCCGAAGAGGAGAAGTTGCTTATAAGTTGAAACTTCCTCTGCAGTTGTCAGATGTGCATGATGTCTTTCATGTTTCTCAGCTAAAGAAATGCCTTCGAGTGCCTGAAGAACAGTTGCCATTCGAAGAGATGGAACTGAAGGAAGACCTGTCGTATCCAGAGTATCCAGTCAAAATCTTGAATGAAGCTGAGCGTCGAACTAGAAGCCGAGTGATCAAGTTTTGCAAGGTTCAGTGGAGTAACCATTCCGAGAAAGAATCAACCTGGGAGCGAGAAGAGGACCTTAGAGCCGAGTTTCCCGATCTCTTTCTTTCTTCGTCCGAATCTCGGGGTCGAGATTCTCTCTAAGGGGGGTAGGTTTGTAACATCCCAGATTTTTGTGTTGTTCCAAAAATTATTTTAAAATTAATTAAATTAAAAATTTGGATTTTCCTTGGTGTTTTAATTAACCTGGCATCCATACCCTTCCAAAATTGGAGTTCAATTCTTTATCGTCCGCAAAGTTAAATTTTCATATTTCGGTCCTTATTCGAAGTTCCACCCGAGTTCCAAAATACTTTAAAAATCTCAAAATCCACTTAATTAGGTTCCAAATATTCTATAATTATTTTGGGAATTTTTCCAAGATTTATAGAATCCCTTTGCTATTTTATCTCTCGCGCTTTCATCAAATCCATTTTATTCGTCCCGAAATTATCTAAATTTCAAAATTCATCCAAAATAAGTGAAACCAATTTTATTGGGTTCCATTTTACTCATTAGGATTTTTAGGATCTTTTCCAGTATTTTTAGATCTTGTTATCTATTTTATCTCGCGTGCTTTAGAATCTGCACTGTTCATCTTCCCCAAGTGTACGGCACCTGTTTAAGTCTCAACTTTATGTCTAGCTCCAACTTCAAACCTCTATATCTCTCAATATACTGCATCAAATCAAGTGGGAGCTGAAGCATCGTGGACGGCGTCAGATCGAGATCAAATACCTGCCGTTACCCATCCTTAATCCGAGCGAAACGACCGCAATTAAGCGCTAATGACAATTTATTGCTCGGTCATTATCTCGGCGTTTCTTCACCTCACCGGCGTGCGGGTACTTAAAAGTTTTGTCTTGCTGTCCTCTACCCGTGCTCACCTTACCCTTTGATTCAGTGCCATTTTCCTTTCCAAAACTCACGAAAACCGCAGCCCAACGTCGACCAAAGACACCGGCGAGCCAACTTTTGATCCGGTGAGCCAAATCAAATTCCGTCCGCGTCATTTTGTGCATCTTGTCGCAAAGATCAAAAGCCCTCAATAAAATTTGGGTTTCATTGCAGGACGACGACGAATTTGACGTATGAACACCGTCGGCCTAACCATCTTTGCGGCGTCGATTTGTCGTCTCCGATAATCCTCTTCGAAATCCGATTTCACTTTTGGATTCGCGGCGTCGAGCTCTTCATGATGCTCACCTTATCTTCCATTTCGCTGGCCGGCCGCCCCTGGCCCAATCTCCCCATGCGCCATGAATGTCGCTCTGTTATTCGCGAGTGAACAGTACTGCTACAGTGTTTTTCCTTTTTGTGATTTTTCCTTCTAATCCAACTTCAAATGACCCATTCTCTTCCGTCGTAACTCCGAATCGAGTGATTCAAATTGCTAAATTTATCTAAATTCATCCTCTATCTGCCTGTATTTTTATTATAATTTTTAGTTTCTATTTATTTTTTTATTCATTTCGTGCACCGTTTTACGCGTAGTCGAAGAAGCGGTCGTCGTCGCCGACGAAGGAGAAGACCTCCAGAACAGCGCAGCGCACTTCGTCAATGAAGGCAAGTCTCCTTGACTCTCGTTGATCCCATTGTTTACAACTGTTTTATAAAAAGTTTGCAACTTGCATGGCTATTTATATAAACTGATGATGTTAAAATATAGAATGTTAGTTATGCCCATTTCGAAATAACATCCTTGTTGTTTGATTACCATGCCTTTGTAACCTTAAAATTTAATTATGAAATCATGTATTATGTGATTAACCTTGTTTGGTACGATAGACTATGCTTAGGATTGACGTTGATCAAAATACCTATGGTGGGATAAATTCTAAAATGTTGTTGAAATGTGTTTTATCGAACTGTAGCAAGGTGATTACTGCTGTGTTTGTAAAATAAAAATAAAATAAAAATGGTTTAGATTGGGGCGGAATGGTTTCTCAGGCGGGTGCGGATGGAGCACTGGTTCTGGTTTGTGAAAACCGCCCTAATCAATTTAAGGACCGACGCTTATGACTGTCCATTCTAAGCATTACCGTGCAACCACAAGTCTATAATGGGTACGACCTGGCTGAATAATTTGTAGAAACCTAACTTAGACTCGCTTGAGTTGGTGGAATGTGGGTGCTTGATGGAGGCAAGTCGATTTCACACGACGCAAGAGGGGCTTCAGATCGGGTGGATGGAACCCTAACAGCGGTGAAACCTTAGCGGGTGGGCCAAGTTAGGCGTATACATTGTAAAGGCCTTGTCATGATCTCTCTGCCGGCACACCAAAGGAAGTGTGCTTATTGCGCATGGCAACAAGAGACGATCATGTCTTGTGGGTAAAGCTGTACACCTCTGCAGAGTGTAAAACTATTCGAATAGCCGTGCCTACGGTCAAAGGCAAAGCGAAGAATGTTTTCATACTGGTAGACTTGGTTTTGGTTTTCAAAATAACTGATGTTTTGGGATTCGGGAGTGGTTAGAACTCTCGAATGTTTATTTGGTGGATTGAGCCAATCAGGTAGATGGAACCTGTTTTGAATCATGACAGATACAGTCATGTGATGGCTTAACAAGATCTTTCAAAATGGGCAATTAGAGCCTGTATACTAGTGTTGGTAGTTGGAACCTTCACTAGAGTTAGAAATAATTTCAATTGTACAAATAATTGTTAAAACTGCTTTGTGAAAATTATTATTAATAATGTTTGTTAAATCGGCTTTGTGCAAAAGAACCCTATTAAGCCTTCCTTGAAAGCCCTTCATGATGCATTTTCCTGCACTTGCGAGTACGCTTGTACTCACATGCTACACAAAATTTTGTCATCGAGAATTACCAAGATGCGATCAAGACAATGAGTTCTATGGTGAGGAGTTCGCGAGCGTCGCCAAGATAACTAAGCGCGCTCCTAGTCGCCGCTTTGTGGTGTCTTTTGGGTTTTATCTTGTTGTTTTTGGTTTTCGCCGAGAACTCGGTCATGTGACCAGAAATGTAATAATTAGCCATGTGGTCGGTAATTTATGCTTATGCTATTTTTTTCTCTTCGTTATGTTCGTTATGATAATCACTGCTTCACTGTGTGTACTAGCAACTGATCTGGGACTAGTACAGAAATACACAGGAGATTCCGGATGGTAAATCTGGGGTCTCACATGCCGCCGCTGCCGGGGAGCCCGTCGGCAGATGCGGCACGGCTTCCCGAAGCGACGGTAACGCCGCCACCCGGGAACCAGCTGGAGGGGGCGATCCAAGGGTCGGAGCTGGTCCCTCTGGAGCCGCAGGGGGAGGTGCCGGGTGACCTCCCTCAAGCACAAGCTGCTGGAGCCGGCCCAGGCGGCTCTGCTCGGCCGCCCCCGCTTACGCTGACTCGGTCAGGGGACGGCCAGACCGGCGGGCCGACCATCTCGCAGAACGACCCGGCGGAGGGCCTCGAGTGGAGCGCCTTCCGGGACGGCGTCAAGCGCGCCGTGGCTGAGACGAAGTGGATCCAGGAGGGTCTGGCTCTCACTCTGAGCGCTCGGTAGTCTTTGGCGCGATTCTCGATGAGATTCTTCCGGTTAGCCTAGTAAGTCGGCAAAACTCGTCTTTTGTAACTTTTGACGGATTCGTCGCTGGCTAATGGAGTGTTGTGCCTTGCAGCGCTTGCGTGCCCGCTCGAGGGAGAAGTCACAATAGCCGGTGAGGAAGAGCGTGACCGGCTGCGCCCCGAGCTGCACGACGCTCGGGACGCCATGGGCCACGAGCGTATATGCGGAGGAGGTCCGCCGTGCCTCGCCGATGAGCGCCAAAGAGCAGTCCTTGGCGCGGGTGGCGGAGCTTGAGACCCTCTTGGGGCGAGGACGCAAAGACACCGCCCACGGCCGCGAGGCGGCGCCGCCGGCCGAAGGTGGCCCACCTTCGAGGCGAGCTGGACCAGGTTCGGGAGGGCGCCGAGCTGGCGCGGCGCGAGCACGACGCCACCCACAGGGAACTAGCCAAGACAGTGGCCGATCTTCGCGATCTGGCGAGCTCCACGGACGGTAAGAATCCTGATCGTCCAATTGAGTTTGCGATTGCGGTTAATGGGGCGCGTTTTCTAACGCTACCCCGATCTGCAGAGCTGTAGAAAAACCTTAGCTGCGCCACGGAGGTGCGGAAGGATGCTCTGGAGGCCCGTGATGTGGCGGTCACGGCGCGGGATACGGCATTGGCGGCGTTTCGGGAGGCCGAGGGAGGTCGGTCTGAGCTGGCCGCATAGTTGGAGGCCCTTTGAAAGGTCGGCCAGGACGTCTGCGACCGAGTGCTCGGAGCCGTGCCAGGTCCGAGCTCACTCGCCATCGTGCTGGCCTGAGTGCCGGGGCACATCGAGAGCGCGGTAAGCGAGGGCGCTGCGCTTGGGGCTTCCTCAACACTGGTCAACACCGTCTCCCACTATGACGGCATCGACCTCGTGGTGGTGAACAGCGGGGTCGCCAGGAACCGAACAGACGATGAGGTGGACAGGCTCGAGCTTCAGGTCGAGCCATACGCTCGGGAGATCGCTGGCCGCATATCGCCGCAGAGTGCCCTCCACAAAGAATAGGGAGAAGTTAAACATATCCCTTCTTATTGTAAAAGACTATTGCATGTAAATAATCTTAAAGCTTTAGCAAGTTCCGGTCTGTCTCTCCCCTTTTAAGCTATGGTGAGCACTTGACCGACCATAGCCTTAAGGACCGTGGGGGTCGCTTATGCGTAGGTCGGATCGCTTGCTAGGGAAGGGTGAGGAGGACAGAACTTTGGCTATGCAAAGATTCATGCGCACTTGTGCGGGATAGGAGTGTTCCCGATCGACCAAAGGTCGCTTCGCCGAGCACTTCTTCGACCGCCGGCGCTACCGCAACTATAGCCACCGGGCGTAAGCCGTAACGCTTGGGTCGAGAGGGTTACCGCCGAGGGACCCCGTGGTCGGTCGGGTCACTAACCGGCGTGAGAGTGCGTGAATTGGCCGTGCTCGCACGGAAAGGAGTGTTCCCGACCGACCAAAGGTCGCCCGCTCGCACTTCTTCTTCCGCGGGCGCTACTTCGCAACCATAGCCGCTGGGGCGTAGGCCGTAGCACTTGGGTCGAGAGGGTTACCGCTCGGGAGGGACCCCGCGGCTGGTCGGGTCACCGACCCGCGTGAGTGCACCTGACCAAAAGCGACCCGTACGAAAGTGCCAACGGGCATCCCCCGAGCGTCGCACGGCGACCGGGTTCTCAAAAAAAAAGGTAAAGACGGTGCAACGGACAAGAAAAGAGCTTAGGGATAGAATCGCCTTAACTTTTCTATGTTCCATGCGTTGGGGAGGACGTGGCCATCCGCGTCCTTGAGTCAGAAGGTGCCGGGTCGGAGGACCTCCAAGACAGTGAAGGGGCCTCCCAGGGCGGTGAGAGCTTGTGCCTGTCTTTGTTTGCCTGAACCTGGCGCAGGACCAGGTCGCCGACGTTGAAAGATCGCTCTCGAACCTGACGGCTGTGGTAGCGTCGCAGCGCTTGTTGATACTTGGCTGATCGTAGAGTGGCCACATCACGCGCCTCGCCGAGCTGGTCGATGGCGTCCTGTTGCGAGACGAGCCCCCGAGCCTCGTCGAAGGCTTGTATTCTTGGGGCGTCGTATTCCAGGTCGGTTGGCAAGACAGCTCCGGCACCGAATACCATGAAGAACGGTGTAAACTCGGTCGCCCGAGTTGGCGTGGTCCGTAGGCTCTAGAGGACGGAGGGTAGTTCGGCCACCCATCGTCCCGCGAATTGCCTCAGTCGACTGAAGATCCGTGATTTGAGCCCTTGGAGGATCATGTCATTCGCGCGTTCGACCTGACCGTTAGTCCGCGGTTGGGCCACGGCTGCCCAATCGACGCGGACGTTGAAGTCATCGCAGAACTCGAGGAATTCCTTCCCCGTTAACTGCGTCCCATTGTCGGTGATGATGGAGTTCGGGACTCCGAACCAAGAGATAATGTCGCGGAAGAAGGTGGCTGCCTGCACCGACGTGATGCTCACGATCGGTTTAGCCTCTATCCATTTGGTGAACTTGTCCACCGCGACAAGGAGGTGGGTAAAGCCCCCGGGCGCCTTCTTGAAGGGCCTGACCAGATCGAGTCCCCAGACCGCAAATGGCCACGTGATGGGGATCGTCTGTAAGGCCTGAGCCGGAAGATGCGTCTGCCGGGCGAAGAACTGGCATCCTTCACAGGTGCGTACGATCTGCTCGGCGTCGGACACGGCGATCGGCTAGTAGAAACCTTGTCGGAAGGCTTTTCCTACTAGGGACCGGGGTGCAGCATGGTGGCCACAAACACCGCCATGGATATCGAGCAGCAGCTGCTTCCCTTGGTCGGCCAGGATGCACCTCTGGAGGACTCCAGAGGAACTCCTTTTGTAGAGGTCTGGTTCGACCAGAGCGAAAGATTTCGCCCGACGAGCGAGGCGTCGAGCCCCGGTCTGGTCGGTGGGAAGCGATCCATCTGTCAGGCGGTCGATAAAGGGCTTCCTCCAGTCGGATTCGGTCGTTAGCATGTCGCAGCCCGACCCGGGCGGCTCTATATCCAACCGCCCGGTGGTCGGAGTAGTCGCGCCTGGCAGGTCGGAAGGTCGCTCGGTCGCTGGGTCCATCTGGATGGAAGGCTATGGAAGGTCGCAGACGAAGATCCCAGGTGGGACTGGCCCTCCGCTGAAGGAGAGATTGGCTAGGTAGTCGGCCTCACCGTTGTAGCGTCTGTAGCTATGGTGAAGCTCGAAACCCTTGAACCGCTCCTCAAGCCTGCGTACTTCCCGACAGTACGCGGCCATGCGGGCGTCTCGGGGCTCTGCAGCCTTCATGACCTGGTCAACGATGAGCTTGGAGTCCCCGAGGACATAGAGTCGACGAGCGCCGAGGTCGGCAGCGATCCGGAGACCGTTGACGAGAGCGACGTTGTTGGTCGCGTCGAAGAGCAGCCTGTTGGCGTATTGGAGCTTGTTCCCGAGCGGGGAAATGATGACGACTCTAGCGCCCGCGCCGTTCCTGGTATAGGACCCGTCGAAGTACATCGTCCAGTACTGAGGGTCTTCAAGCGCCGGTGGCGCCTGGGCTTCGGTCCACTCGGCGACGAAATCGGCCAGGGCCTATGACTTGATCGCCATTCGGGGAACTTACGATATGTCGTGACCGTTGAGCTCGAGTGTCCACTTGGCTATCCTTCCTGAGGCATCACGATTGTGGACGATCTCGCCGAGTGGCGACGTGGTCACCACGGTGACGGGGTGCCAGATTTGGCAGAGGGTATGTGGAAGTCTTGCCCTAGTCACCCTAAGGACTTAACCTTGCAAGCCTTTGACCCGAGTCTTACTTGCAACCACATGTCTGGTATGGGACAGAACTAGTTGATTAGGGTTCTAATATCTTTCCTCTGATACCTCGAGGTGACAGTACATGGAGGTGTATCTGTGTGGGGGAGCGTACCTGTGCTACGGCTTGGTGCCCATCCAACGGTGTTGGCCTGTACTATACTCCAGCTCTGTGTGAGGGGTGTGATAGTGAGGGCAATACCGGAGAGGTTCATTCGTTAAGGTAGAGGTTCCTTAAAGGCTTGTTGCGGACAATCACCTGTGTGGTGAGCGGCTGTATCTTGTGGGTAAAGTGCATAACCTCTGCAGAGTGTAAAATCTATTCGAATAGCCGTGCTCGCGGTATTGAGCAATGCTCGGGAATTACAGTCAAGGGTTAGACTTTTGTTAAACAAAACTTATTGGGATGGCAGGATGCCATGGAAAGTGGAAATTGACTTAGGATTGGAAACTTGGTTTACTTCAGAATGCTGAATCTATCTATTACTGTTATTTGTTTTACAGTATTTACAATCTATTTATTATATTTGTCCATAAATGCTGCTTATTGCAAAATAGCCATAATAGCCTTTTACTTTGGAATAAGCCTTGCATATAGTTACATAGAATTGCATTCACTGCACAACTTGTTGAGTGCTTTATGTACTCACCCCTTGCAACACACAAAATCATCAGTTGAGGAGAAGACTCCAACTTCAAAGGAGGAGAAGTTCCACGAGGAGGCGAATATCTAGGAGTTGAACCTTGTCAGTTGCCTATGGCATATTGATGGGATTCGTCGACGTTCTTCATTCCGCTGCTGTTTATTTATTTTGAGTTGAAGCCACCAAGACCTCACAAGTGTAAGTTTGACCTTAAGGTTGTTCAATAGTTCTATATTAATAGATGAAGTTTTTATTTATTATTCCGCTGTGTATGATTGTGATATTTCATCTTTGTTGAGATTGTGTGCACTAGCGTGATCCTGGACTAATGATGAATAAACAGAGGGTCCGGATTTGCATATTCATGTCCTGACATGAAATCTGATAACTTAGAGTAAGGATGAGGTCCACTATTGTTGTTCTGAGTAACAGGGTTGTTGTTGATTGTAGACATGTTGGTCATTTGCTGCATCTGCTGCATCATAGTCTGCATCAACTGTGTTTGCGCAACAAGAAAAGCTCCCAAATTCTGCATATCCACTGGTGACGCCGGTTGCGGTGCTTCTCCATCATTACAGTTGTTGGCTGAGCTTAGACCACTTCCTGAAGCTCCGTGGTTGCCACGAGTGTTCACCATTTGTTGATTACTGCTTGGGTTAGGAAAGGTAGATGTAGCATAGATGAGATGCAAGAATTTATAATGCGGGGGGAAAACCAGGTTAAACTCAAACTTAATTTATCTTTATTAATACTTGGCATGGTTGCTTATAATGCCTAAAGGCTTTGCAACACATACTGCACACCCAGCAAACATAAAGAACCAAACTAACACACAACCTTAACGTTCACCAAAGGGTAAAAGACTAACTTAAGACGCGACTCAACACTCGAGTCTCAACTCGACTCTAAGACCCTAACTCATCCAGCCACCCTGGCTGAGGCTGACCTGACGCATACACCGGCGGGTAGGCTGGCATGGGTGCAAACCTATCCTGATGACCCACTGCTGACTCCTCTGGCTCCAGCACTCGTTCCTCTAGATCCTCCTCTTCTTCTCTTTCGGCTCTCTCAACCGTCTCATGAACGACCTGAGCCACCTGGTCTTTGGCTTCCTACAAAGCCTCCTCTAGCTCCTCGATCACTCTAGTGGCTGTAGCACGAGTCTCACGAAGCTCCTGCTCTATCACTCTCATCGCCTCATATATTGTTTCTAGCTCCTGAGCGGTGCCCCTTACGTGCTCCTCCTGGGCGATGGCAAACTAGGCAAGGTGCACTGCAGTAGCAAACCTCCTCCACGATTCGTAGACGTCGGGATGCTCGCACAGCAGGGTGAAGCCTGAACATCGTGTCATGAAGCTCGTCGGCGTAGTCGTGGTAGACGCGGTGAAGTGAAAGTCGAGCAGCCTCCTGGATCCCAGCCTCATACGAAAACCTCCTCGCAGTGATGTGGATCGGCATGTTGGCTTCCTCGTTCTCTCGGGCGTAGATAATCACCTTGCAAATGAAACGTCGATGCACACCGTTGATTGACCAACTGCCTCCTCGGTAGAGTGGACGATAGAAACCTCTGAGCACTTGAAGAACTCTCCACAGCTCCATAGCATAGCCACCCTCTCTCTCCTCAAAAGTCTGGAAGATTGGCATCTATTCAAAACAAATTTTGTGTAAGTCTTCCACTTGAATCAGCAACGAAAAAACAGAAATTTCAGCAAAGGTGAGAATAGAAGAACGGGATGAGTCAAGAGTTTCTTATTAGCCAAATTTATATTTTTCTTTTAGAAAATCATTTTGGACACTCCTATAAGATAACCAAGCTACCTAGGGCAAAGACCTATAGTTAGTATGGCTCTGATATCACCTTTGTCGGGACCCGAATATGCAAATTCGGACCCTCTGTGTATATTGCACTAGTCTAGGATCACGCTAGTGCACACAGGCTCAACATAGATGTTATGACAATCATACACAGCGGAATATAGAATAAACTCTATTAAGTAATAACTGTTGTCTTACATGTTTATTGTCTCACAAGACTTAACTAGGAAATAGCAAATATGCGGCAGCGGAAATAAGGTAAACGTAGTAGCTCCCCAGTTCACCACAGGCAACTGATGAGGCTCAGACCCTAAGCAATCGCCTCATCACGATACTCCTCCATGACTGGCGTAGTCTCTTCCTCTTCTAAAGTTGTTGTTGTGGGGTGAGTACATAAAGCACTCAACAAGTTGTGCATAGATATGCAAGTCTAATATTCTATATGCAGGGCTTATTCCAAGGAATGGCTAATATGGCTATTTTGCAGTAAAGCAGCATTTATAAAAGAATACGGTAATTAGATTGAAAGATAGTAAAACAAATAACAATAATTAATAGATTCAGCTTCTCAAGTAAACAGGATATCCAATCGTAAGTCAAGTTTCAACCTCCTATGGCAATCCTGCCATCCCAACAAGTTTTCATTGAATAAAAGTCTAACGCTTGACTGTAATTCCCGAGCATTGCCCAATACCGTGAGCACGGATATCCAAATAGATTTTACACTCTGCAGAGGTTATGTACTTTACCCACACGATACAACCAAACACCACAAAGATGAGTGATCGTAACAAAGCCTTTACAATGCTCTACTTAGACCCAGTACTGTTCGCTAAGGTTTCAACACTGAAGGGTTAAACCACCACAACAGGGCCCCCCTCTTACGCCATGTGAGTTACTCCGTAAACCCGGGACTCACTATACACCACAGCAGTACCGAAATCTAAGCATTACAAATTAGTCAGATAGGCTTTCCCATTCTAGACGTGTGGTTACATGAAAGACTCAGGTCAAAGGCTTGCAAGACTTCCACATACCCTCTGCCATACGGCCCACCTTGGCATACTGCCCCTTACCACTTGCCCCAATCTAAATCATAACCACCCCAGTTGATTACCAAGCACCACGTGACATCAACAACTCAATATCGTTGTGTGAAGTCCTTTGCCACAACAACTCAACCTCATCGTGTGACCACACATGACACACAAATTCATAACATTGTTCCATATTCCATTAGTCAAGATTAACTTTCAGCATTCCAAATATGTGACATGTACGTGGCATGGCTAAGCAGACTAACACGGTCTAACTAACCCATGTTGATTGTTAATATTAACAAACTAGTAATTTAACCATTCTAGGGTGACAATTAGATCATGGCATACAATTGGCAAGGTAGCGTATAGATCAATTGGTAAATTAACTATATCCCAATTTAATTTGAAACAATTGTATAAGTGAAATAGTATGCAATAAAGAAAACAATATAGCGACTTTATAAACATAGGTTCAACATGATCAAAGCACAACTTCCATGGAATAGGTTCTGATCTTGCTCTAAGCTTGGGTCTTGAAGTGATGAATCCTCCTCCAGAACACCGAGCAACTCAACGCCTACGCGAATCGAGAAAAGAATAGCAAATAAACATCAAAATAGAGAGAAACCAGACTCCAAAAATCAAATAAATTCACCATTAAATATATCTTGATTTTACAAATTTTAATAAACTTGAATCACCCAAATCCGAGTCTAAATGCAAAAGATATAGCTATTCAAAGTTTTAATAAATGCTGAAAATACTGAAATTAGAAATTCCGATTTTTCCGAATTATTTTTATAAGGAAAATTCATATTATTGCGCAAGAGACACGTGGACCAATCAGAGGCTGACATGTGGCTTCGGCGCATGGACCTGGTCCACGAAACTGCGCTGGTCCACGTGGACTCGAGGTACTGTGCTCGTGAACCGGCTGATGTCTGCATGACGTCATTGTGACACGTGGTGTCTCCAGATTGCGCCACATCGCTCAGTCTATGGACCGCGTCCATGGCACAGTGCCTGCCCATCGTGCACCTGACGCACGACGCCTTGACTCCACGGCAGACACGCATCACGCATCCATGCAATGATCTAATGGCTACCGATCTAGGCATACGTGGCAATTTTCCGAGCATCCAATTTAAATCTAACAGCTACAGATATAAATCCATGTGGCTAAATCCCGAGCACTACCTCTGATCCAACGGTTCGTGTTACTGGTGATGTTCACTGAAGATGAGGCGACGCGGCGTGATCGCAGTCGTTCGAGGATGATCCGACGGTCGACGAAGCTCGATCCCAGCGATGACAACACGGTGGCGCAGCTTCACCGGACACGAAGACGATGATGCACCCGACGGCGTTTTGGCGTAGCCCCGACGTGAAGAAGTGGCAGAATCGACGCGCCTTGGAACGGAGACTCTGGATCTGAATCCGAAGTGGTGGCAAATGGCTTAGTGGCGGCGAACGATGAAGAAAACGAATGGCGGCGCCTTCGGGAACTTCGGCTAGCTCTAGCGCGCGAACGACAGTGACACAGCGATGGCGGCTAGGGCTACGGGTGTGCAACGGAATGGCGATTCTTAGAATGTGGGCTGCACCATAAATAGCCTCGGCATGCGCATAAAAATGGCAACCCTAGTCTACGCGACAACGTCGGCGAATCGGAGGCGGATTCTGAAACCCGGTCGGAGAGGACGATTGAGAACCATCCAATTTGTGATGAATGGCCACGATGACTCCTGAGGCGATACTATCTGATTCGCACTTTCCAAAACCAACGGATGTGATCCCCTCCTTCCAAAAAAACGCGATGCAATCTCCACTACATGATCTTGATCCAACGGCTCCTATGCACTAGGGTTTCTGACCCCATCTTCAAATCACAAGCGTCCCTTCGCGGTCCAACAGTTCATCCAACGCCGCGGCGTGGCTTGATGAAGTCCGTGCGATGAAGATCCAACGGCCGACGCTAACCCTAACCGGAACCGGCCGAACGGGCCACGCGATAAATGGGCCACACACGGGCACAGTGCTGGGATTCGGCCCGCTATTGTTCAAATGATTTTCCCGATTTAATCATTTAAAATAATTACATAAATTCGATTGATTTGTTTTAGGCAATACAAATACCAGGAAAATCCCAGAAAAAATCTCAAAAATACTTTGAGACATTTTGAACTCAAATAAAATATTTTTGACAAAACTTCATGTTAACTTTGTCTTTATTTAATTAATTTTCTCAAAAGGGCCAATATTCATACTTTGAAATAAATTCAAATAAATTCCAAAAAAATCTAATAAATTCCAGAAAATAAAAAATGAACCAATGACGTTAAAATAATATTTAAGGCAAATTTTTGGGATGTTACAACGTCAGGTTCACACGATGTTTTGATTAGCTAATATATCGAGATTCATGTAATTATCTCAGAGTATGACGGTATTACTGTCGTTACCGTAGGCTAATTATGGGGATAGCCACAATGGCATATTACGAAGATAATTTAGAACCCAATAGCATATTACAAAGGAGTTATTCGATGGGAAAAAAGGGTTATTTGATGGCATATAGTGAATATTCTTTAAGGAATATTTTGGTCCTGGACCAACACATTCATAATCTTCATGGTTGCTGACAGATAGTATATAGCATGTCTTATCGGGGGAGAGAAAGTATAGTATGTCTTATATTTAGAAATGGGTGAGATACAAATTTAGACACAAGTTTCAGGGCCTTTTTGTAATTTACCCATTAATTCCCTTGTTCGCTTATTTATTACTACGTACAATGTTCGATTAGTCTATAGTTACAAACTATATAATAGAATTGTCGAAGGTTAGAGATCGACAATAAAATTTGTATTTCGGGTACCTTCGAGTGAGCAGAGTCAAACACGAAATCAAGGACACCAGATGCAGACAGGTTCAGGCCCCTGAAGGGGTAATACCCTACGTCCTGTATGGGAGATCTTCGTATGCTGCAGATGAAGTACAGAGAAGAATTGTATAGCCCTGGTTACAATGTGGGTTTCTCTAAGCTAAGCTAAGGCTAGAGGTTGACAAAGCGCAGTTCATCGACTCTTAGACTCTCTTTGCTAAAAGGCTTCTTACTTGATGGCTAATTGCTTCAGAATCGCTCTGCCTCCTTCGCTTTTCTTTTCCCTCTTGAGGACCCCTACCCCCGGCCTTATATAGTCGGGGTAGTCCGGTCTGAAATTGAGTTGTAGTCGGTTTGGAGTACCAGATCATAGCCGATGTGGAGTCCACTGTCGTGTGATCTTCGCAGCGTATCCAAACTTCCTTAAATATCAGGCGTACTCGAGTCGGTTTCCTCTTAACGGGAATATGATCAAGTCCTTCCTAATACAGAGTTATCTCTTCCATGCATATCTTATCCCTCAGAATTGGGCCCGTGATATCCAGAATCTCTGCATGTCATTAGGACATCCTTCACGTATCTTCCGTGGACACATACCCCATGTTTAGATATTCGACAGTAGCCCCCAAACTCTGTTCAGCGGAGGGTCTACTTAAGTGCTTGGTCGATTACTGCCAAAGCCTTGCTTGGTCGAGTAATGCCTTGCTTGCTTGTAGCCGAAAGATTCGAGTAGATTGGGAATCGCTGAGTATCGAGTAGGGATGTGCAGGGTTGAGCGCCCTGCCATCAGCCTGTATCGAGTCCTTAGGGTAACCACAAGTTACTTGATGTGGACATATCGACTCGACTCTGATCAGAGTTAGAAATTTAAAAAATCTAAACGTTGGGTAGTTAAGCATTTATTGCTCTCGTCTGCAACGCCAATATGGGTGCAGCGTCATCATTCTGCCTTTCTCGCCGATCGAAACGCTGTGCCATGGGGAATGAACCGTTCACTTGGAGAGAGCAAGTTCGACGATGATGTCAGTGAGCCAATCAAGGGAGTCATCAGCCAGGATGACGACGTCCCTGCCGACTTCGAACCTTCTTTTGATGATCCAGCGCATATCATTAATCCAAATAGAGGCGAAACGGCTCGAGAGACGTCCAAATCTCTTAAAGCGAGGAGGTCGGTGTCTCCATGAAGGACCATGTGGAGGTCCATCCATGTTTGTGATGAGTATTTGACTAAATTTGAGCTTGGGTTGCTCTTGTTTGAGTTTGATTTGAATTAGATTTTCAATTGGAAGCAATTTAAGGTCTTCTCTGTTTTCCCGGTGCTACCGGCTAGAACGAGAAAAAATGAATTTTAATGAGTGTACTTTGATGGATTTATTTCACATCTTTGTGGGCATTGCTATGTGAGGAGTTTCCTTGTCTTTGATGGTTGCAGGGCGACGGTGCTAGGTCATGGTGAGGCGGAGGATGACCGGGACTAGGCGAGGAGCGTCGGAGGTCCAGACGGTTGGGAGATCGCTGGAAGATGATCGGAGACAGAGTTCAGGCAAGTCAAGAAGACAAGGAAAGGAGATGATGCTATCTAGATGCCGCGTGGATCAATGAGGGCCGTCGGATTGAGGTCTAGTTGATAGGTTAGCGGGTCTAGGTAGTATGCTTTGAAAGCCGTGCAAGAAAACCCGGTATGTGTGTGGGTTTTGGGTTTGCCCTTGCATGGCTGTGTGTGCGGGTTAATCCTAGCCCTTAGATGAGTGCTCTAGGGTTGAGGGACTCATCAAAGGGTGGTAGGTGGCCCAAGAGTAGTATAAATAGGGGTGGAGGGGTAGCCTCCTCCCCTTGAAGGTTTTTGAGGTTTTTGAATGCTCCTTTGAGCTTTGCCCACATGAAAGTGAGGCTTTGTAACCTCTCCTTCCAGAAATGAAAGTTTTATCCATCCAACTCTGAATTTATTTTGCGCATTTACATTATGTCTTTACTTTACGCAATTTAAATTCAGCATTTACTTTCCCGCAATTACATTCTCGCAATTTACTTTCACGCAATTTGGATTTGCCTCCCCTCCTTCTAAATGTTGTTGATCTTGGATGTTTTGAGTTTGTTCATATGGTTTTACATCTCTTTTGCACTCTTGGATTGAGTAGAGAACATCTTTTCTTTCAAGTTCCAACTTTGTTCAGAACTTGTTCTTTGCGCAGCATTTAGTATTTTATTTTCATAAACATCTAGAAAAATAATTTTTAAGTGATTATTGTTGGAGGAGGTGCGGGACTCTAATATCCACCTGAAGAAAAATTTTGGAGTCCACTTGTTTCACCATTTGGGCACCATGAGGTGAAAACCGAGCCCCAAACTTTCTGCTCGAAGTTCTTGACTAACTGTGTTCTTCGATTTTTCCTGCTTTTTTTGTAAGGATTTTTGAGGAGAAATTTGGTGGAGTTCTTTACAACTCTTCTGGTCATAGGGAGAAAAATTCTAAAAATTTTGTGAGCTGCAGAAACCCACCAACCTCCTGTTCAAATTGAGGACAATTTCTGGAAATTCTGCTTTTCCTTTTCTGAAAGTGACTTTTGTGATTTGAATTGATGTCCTTTCTAAAAGCAAGAGTTCGATTGATTCCTCTTTATCTTGGACACTAGACAACCAGGATTGTGACTCAAAAATCCCCACATATTTTATGGTACTTATCCATGCAAGCTGGGGTACACATAGGTGTCTGGTTTTTCGGGTTTTTCACGATTTCGTTTGAGCGATCTTGTCGAGGTTTTTGTTGGAGTATTTTAGGGGAAAATTTATTTGTGACCATTCACCCCCTCTATTCGCCATCTCGATCCTTCAATTGGTATAAGAGCCAGTTCTGCTCTTTCTAGATCTTGACTGGTCTCAAGAGCCATGGCGACGGACAAATATTCCACCAAGCCTCCCATCTTTAATGGAGTTGATTTTCCTTTTTGGAAGTTCCGGATGGAGTCATACATCACTGTCTAGGGCTACCTGATATGGCAGAAGGTGAAACTCCCGTATGAGGTTCCTGCTGATGAAAATGTCACGGCCATCAATATGGCTGACGTTGAGGCGAATGCTAAGGCAAGGAACATTCTCACATAGGGTCTTAGCCGCGGTGAGTATGACAGGATTTCTCACCTTCGCTCCGCTCACGAGATTTGGGTAACCCTCGATGCTTACCATGAGGGCTCTACTCAAATCAAGACTGTGAGGCTGGACCAGTTCAAGCGCGAGTACAACAAGTTTGATCAACGCGCTGGTGAGAGTCTCGTCGAGTGTTTTGGTCGGTTTACAAAGATCTTGAGCGACCTCCGAGCAGTTGGTTGCATATACCCTGACTCGAACAATGCTCGGCATTTCTTGACCGCAATCGACCTTCGGGTTTGGGAGATGAAGGTGACCACCATCAAGGACACCACCGACTTATCGACTCTGACTCTTGTCGGGCTTTATTCCCGTCTCAAGACTCATGAGATCGATGTCGTCTCTCGGAAGACGAAATCTCAGTCGATGGCTTTGGTCACCGATCCCAATGGATCTTCTTCTGATTCTTCTGTCGGTCTCTCCCTCTCCACCCTTTGCGAGCTAAGCGATGACCAATTGGAAAAATTTCCAAAAAATGAGCTTGCTCTTCTTGCTCGCTAATTCTCTCATGCATACAAGAGGGTGAGAGAGAGGAAGAGAGGTGGCATGATCACCTGCTACGAGTGTGGTGGCCCCAACCACATTCGGGCGAACTGTCCCAAGCTGGAGAAGGGCAAGAACGACGTTTGCGGTTTGGGCAAGAATGACTACACCGACAAGAACCGCAACAAGAAGCCTCCAGTTCGTGAACTGGCGCACGAGAAGAAGTACCGCAACTTCTCCAAGAACAAGAAGCTCTTCCACCGCGTCCTCGCCGCGCTTGACGACATCAACATCTCCGACACAGAGACATGGAGCGACGAGGGCGAGGATGATCCGCAAGAGAAGAAAGGCGGCGACGACTTCTCCGGCATGTGCTTCATGGCCGACGTCAACGGCATCAGCGACTCCGAGCTGTACAGCGACACGGACGAGGTACCCTCCTATGACCAGCTCAATGAAGCTTTCTGCAAATTAGGAAAATTTCATGCTAGAGCTAGAGCTAGGTGTACGGAGCTTGAGAAGGAAGTAGGTACCTTGACTCGAGAGTTAGCTTCACTTAGATCTTCTCCATCCTGAGTCACTGATGACTGTACTTTGTGTGATGCTTTGCTTGTAGAGTTAGAGAACCTAAGGACTATACATGATAGTGTGTTGTCTTAGGTTGAAGAATGCTAGCAATGAATGTGTTGATACTCCTTCTGTAGATGCTAGTTTCTTCATGCTTACTCTACTCCCTCTTGTGCTAATTGCCCTAAATTGCTTGCTGAAATTGATGCCATGAGCACTCACTTTAAGAAACTTTCTTCTAGAAATGATGAACTTGAATTGCATGCTTCTAAGGACCCAGTCAGCTCATGTGAGGGCTGTAAGCAACTAAAACTTGACAATGATGCTTTGAATGTCAAGTGTGATCAACTTGCTAAGGACTTACTAGATAAGTCACAAGAAAGTTGCTTGCGATGTTCTATGATTGAGGGGGACTTGGATAAAATCCATGTCGAGCTTAGGAAGAAATTAGAAGACCAAGGCCATAGAATTAGAAATGCGTCTTGCGTTTCTTGTGAGGCCCTCAAGATTGAGGCAGCCGTGCTGAGGGAGAAAAATGCACGTGCTGAGAGAGCTCATCTTTCTGGTTCTTCTTCTTCTTCCCTCTGTTCTTCTTGTGCCTCTTTCTTTAGAGATTGCCAGTATCTTATGAGCACTCTCGAGAAGTTTGTAGGAGCCAAGAGGAAGCTCAATCTTTTTCTAGACCAATCCAAGATTAGTAGATTCAATCAAGGTCTAGGATTTGATCCCTTGGAGCACGCTCGGGCACATCCTCCTACCATTGTGCGCGGCTCCAAGAGTGGTGTGATTGTGGTAGCTCCCAGAGTGAGCACCACCGTGTTTAGGTCTGCTGGGGTTGTCCATAGGACTTCTGACCAGAAGGGTGTTACTCTGTTATGTCTCTAGCAAGGCGGCACACATGCACCTTCCGTAAGAAGGATGGTCACCTAGTAGATTTCTGCTTCAGGCGCGCCAAGATCACTCGGCGTGAGCGTGTTGCTGCTCTTAGGGGTATTCAGGGTCATCCCCAGACTTTGAGTGCGCTCCTAAGGTACACACTGCTTATAGACAGGTTAGAGAGTCGCTTGTTTTTGGGCAGTGTCCAGGACTCGGTTTTCATGCTGGTTCTTCGAGTTTTAGTCTTGGAGCTGTTCGTAGTCAGTCTTTCCGTTGTCCTTTTGATATTCCTCGTTTTTCCCATCGAGGTAGATATCAGCGGCGTGAGGTGTTTTCTGGTAGGAGATTTAGGAAGCCTCACTGGGATGGTTTGTCTTTTGCACCACGGCGGGCTAACCCAGTTCCAGCTCCTAGATCATCTACTAGAGTTGCTACTGATCATGTTAAGGTTAAACGGCAGAGAGACACTCAAGTCCAGTCTTCTTCTGTGGCTGGTACTATGAGGCGTCGTGTGGTTTAGTATTGGGTTCCCAAGTCTTCACTCTATCCCAGTACTGAGTCATCTTTCTCTCTTGTGTCTTGATCAGGTTCGTCGGATGGGGAAGGGAGATGTTTGGATTGTCGACTCCGGTTGTGCTTGTCATATGATCGGAGATTCTCGATGGTTCTCTTCCCTAGTCCGAGCCCCCGGTGATGAGTTGATCACTTTCGGGGATGCTTCTTTAGGTAGAGTCATTGCTAAAGGTACCATTTGCATTAATGACAATTTCATTCTTAAAGATTTTGCCTTAGTAAGTAAACTGCAATACAATTTGCTTTCTGTTTCTCAGCTTATTGATGACTCTTTCGAGGTGAGTTTTAAGAGTAGTGCCTATAGAATCCTCGATTCTTCAGGAGGGTTAGTTTGCGGGATTTCTAGATATGGGAGTCTTTCGTGCTAATTTTTCTGCTTCTTCTGGAGACTCTCTCCGTTGTTTGATTGCTTCAGAGTCCCGTGATCTCTCCTTCTGGCATAGGAGACTTGGTCACATTGGTTTTGATCATTTGACCCGAGTTAGCAGCCACGATCTCATTCGGGGTTTGCCCAAACTCAAGATGGTCAAAGACTTAGTTTGCTCTCTATGCCGACATGGCAAGATGGTTACTGCTTCTCATCCTCCAGTCACCGTAGTGATGACTGATGCACCAGGACAGCTTTTACATATAGACACTGTTGGTCCAGCTAGAGTGCAGTCAACAGGAGGGAAGTGGTATGTTCTTGTCATCGTTGATGATTTTTCTAGATACTCTTGGGTATTCTTCATGGCCTCGAAGGATGAGACTTTTTCTCAATTCAGGGGTTTGGTCAGTAGGTTGTCTATTGAGCTCTCAGGTGCATTACGAGCTATATGCAGTGATAATGGCATGGAGTTCAAGAATTCCTACTTTGAGAGTTTTTGTGTGGAGTCTAGTTTAGAGCATCGCTCTCTTCTCCTACGCCCCTCGTGAGAATGGCGTAGTGGAAAGGAAGAACAGGACCACGTTGAGATGGCCAGGACGATGCTACATGAGTACAAGATACTCTAGGAAGTTTTGGGCTGAGGCTATAGCTACGCTGCCATGTTTCTAATCGCGTGTTTTTAGAGCACATTTGCATCGCACTTCTTATGAGTTGAGGTCTAGGCGAAAGCCCAAAGTGTCTCATTTTCGTTTTGGTTGCAAGTGTTTTATCTTGAAGTCCTGTAACCTAGATAAGTTTGAATCTCGCTTTTCTAATGGTATCTTTCTAGGTTACTCGACTTTTTCTCGTAGCTATAGGGTCTGGAGTGTTGATGCGCATAGGATCATAGAGACCTGTGATGTGACCTTTGATGAGGCTAGCCCAGGAGCTAGACCTGATGTTTCAGGCTCTTCTTATCCCTCCAAGACCATCTTTGTAGAAGATGAGGATGATGGAGATGATGGTGTTCCACCGGATCCAGTCCCCTCTACACCTGAGGTGCCTCCTGTTTCCATTTCTGCACCTCAGGGAGACCAGCCCTTGCCTTCCGACTCTCCTTCAGCGAGTGGCTCTGTTCCTACCTCTTCTGTTCAAGAGGTAGAGGCCACTTTTGCTTCTGGTCCTCCCCAACATATCCAGAAAGCTCATCCACCTGATCAGATTATTGGTGATCTGTTTGAGTGGGTCACTCGCTCAAAATCAGGTTTGTCCAGTTTCTGCCTCCACTCTGCCTTCGTTGCCTCCTTTGAGCCGAAGGATGTTTCTCATGCATTATCCGATGAGTTGTGGATTAATGCTATGCATGAGGAACTTGAGAACTTTGAGAGGAACTGTAAGGACCCGAATCCACTGATTCGAACCCACTGTGTTTACCGCACTAGTCCCAGGATCAACGCTAGTGCACACAACTCAACATTGGTACATATCACATCATACTCAACGATAATAGAAATAGTAATTCATTTATTGATATAGCTAAATGTATGATCTTATGACCAACTTACATTATTAAGCCACGCAGGGCAAGACTTGAATTATAAGCTAAGAATTAAGCAGCGAAAAGTAGAAAACGTAGATAGCTCATCGGTTCACCACAGGCAACTGACAAGGCTCGGACCCTAATGACTCGCATCCTCTTGGAACTCCTCCTCCAACACATGTGTAGATTCTTCGACTGTTGATTATTGTTGTTGCCAAGGGTGAGTACTTAAAGCACTCAACAAGTTGTGCACAGGATGCAGTTCTATGTAACTATATGCCAGGCTTATTCCAAAGGATAGGCTATCATGGCTATTTTGCAATAAGCAGCATTTATGAACAAATACAATAAATAGATTGTAAAGACTGTAAAACAAATAACAATAATAGATAGATTCAGCATTCTTTAAGTAAACCAGGTTTCCAATCCTAAATCAAATTCCATCTTCCACATGGCATTCTGCCATCCAAACCATGTTGTCCAGTTAATTAAGCTAACCCTTAAGTAAACCAGGTTTCCAATCCTAAATCAAATTCCATCTTCCACATGGCATTCTGCCATCCACATGGCAAATTAATCAGCTAGGCTGGCCCATACCAGACATGTGGTTGCATGATTGACTCAGGTCAAAGGCTTGCAAGGTTAAGTCCTTAGGGTGATCAAGGCAAGACATACTCATACCCTCTGCCCATCGGGCCCACCTTGGCATACTCGCCCCTTGTCACTTGCCCCAATCTAAATGATTATCACCCAGGTTGATTACCAAGCACCACGTGCCATCAACAATTCAACATCATTGCGTGACATGACTCGTCACAACAACTCAATCTCATCGTGTGATCCCACATGACACACAAGTTCATAACATTGTTCCATATTCCCTTAGTCAAGATTAATTATCAATGATTCAAACACATGTGATGACGTGGCATGGCTAAGCAACTAATACGGTCTAACCATCCCATGTTGATTATCATTACTAACCAACTATAATGAACCAATCTAGGGTGACAATAGATTATGGCATACAATGACAAGGTGGGGTATATAAATCAAGTGGGTAGATTAACTAGATCCCAATTTAGATTGAAACAATCATATACTTGAAATACTATATAATAATGTAAAACAATATAGCATTTGTATAAACATGGGTTCAACATGATCAAAGCACAACTTGCCTTGGAATAGGTCCTGATCTTGATCTGGAGCTTGCTCTTGAGTTGTTTTATCTTCCTCCGAAGCGTCGCACAATTCAACGTCTACACGTACCGAAGGAGAAAAGCAAATAAATACCAAAACAGAGAGAAAATGAACTCAAAAAATCAATTAAAATTCACCATTAAATAGATCTCAATTTTACAAATTTTTAGAAATTTGAATCACTCAAATCCGAGTTAAGATGCAAAAGTTATAGCCTTTTGAAGTTTGAATAAATACTGAAATTACAGAAATTAGAAAATTAGAATTAACCGAATTATTTTTAAATTAAAAAAACGATTTATGATGTCAGCGTGACCTCATGATGACGTCAGCATTGCAGAATTTCCCATCGGATTATTTTCCAATTGAAAACGCAATTATGACGCAAGCATGACGTCAGCGAAGATCTGGAACCAACCAGAACGTGACGCGTGTCTCGGCGTATAGACTCGGTCCACGGCGTGGCGCTGGACCATGGTGGACTTGGTCCATGACGCTTCGGCCTCAACGCC
Source organism: Otatea glauca (assembly GCA_036346275.1). NCBI lineage: Eukaryota > Viridiplantae > Streptophyta > Magnoliopsida > Poales > Poaceae > Otatea > Otatea glauca. The sequence continues at coordinate 31,084,409 of CM070732.1, read as the reverse complement.
CGACACGCGGCGGCGCCCGATTGGTTCACACACGCGGCTCGTTTGGCCCGATGAAGATGGATCGGATGGCCACCGATTGCTTGCGACGTGGCAGCGCGTCGACCGAAGGATCTAGATCTGACAGCCTGGAACTTCTGGACCTAGCGATGGAGGCGCGATGGCGGTGTTCTCACCGGACTTGAAGACGACGACTCCAACGACGGCGCAACGGTGCTCCCCGACGACCAAAAGCAGCAGCGCGAACTCGTCTCAGAGCGGGGTCTTGGGCTCTGGCTCTTAGAACGGCGGAGACGGCGAAACAACGGCGTTCTTGGGCAAAAACTGCAGCGGCTACCTCCTTCAACTTCGGCGAGCTCCCACGCACAAACGACGGCGGCACAGGGCTTGGGAGTTGCAGAAAACATACGGCACGAGGTGGGGATTTCAGCGCCCGCGTCGGTGCTTTAAATAGGCGCCGCGGGGCGTCGCGTGAGCGCGGATTTCGAGGCGCTTTCATGGCGGCGGACTCGGCGGCGTCGGAGAGAGGCGACGTGGCTTCATCACAAGCGTCCACGCGTCGTCCATCCAACGGCTCCGGGCCCTCGGCTGACGTGGCGAAGGCGCAGCCGTTGGATCTCAATCCAACGGCTAGCGGGTTTTAGGGTTAGGGTTTTCCTTTTTTTCGGCGGAACGGGCTGCGCGGGCTATTTGGGCCGTACAGTAGTGGGCCGGCCCGTTACTGTTCATGAGCCTTTTTAAAAGGATTTCTTTTTTAAAATAATTACAGAAAATCATTTTATTTGTTTCTGGCAATAAAATAGTCAGGAAAATTCCAAGAAAATTCTCAAAAATACTTTGAGACATTTTGAACTTAGATGAAATATTTTTGGCACAACTTTATTTTAACTTTGCACAAATTTTAAATAGTTTTAAAAAAAAACCAAAACACTTAATTTGCAGTTAATTCCAATAAATCCAGAAAAATCCAAATAAATTCCAGAAAAAAAAACATAAAATGCACAAATGACAAAAAAAATAATATTTAGACGAATTTTGGGATGTTACAGGAACAAGGTATGACAGCTTGTCGAGCCCCCATCTGGTCATAATGTCATTGAGACCAAGTGGGTGTACAAAAACAAGCAGAGTGAGGATAGGGTTGTAGTTCGCAACAAGGCTAGACTAGTTGCATAGGGTTTTTCTCAGGTTGAGGGTCTTGACTTTGAGGAGACCTTTGCCCCTGTAGCTAGGCTAGAGGCTATTAGGATCCTACTTGCATTTTCTGCATCCCGGGGCTTCAAGCTCTATCAAATGGATGTTAAGAGTGCATTCCTCAATGGCTATATTGAGGAAGAGGTTTATGTCAAACAACCTCCAGGATTCGAGAACCCCAAGTTTCCGAGTCATGTATACAAGCTCTCCAAAGCTCTGTATGGACTCAAGCAGGCCCCCAGAGCATGGTATGAGAGGCTCAAGTCTTATCTTCTCAGCCATGACTTCAAAATGGGCGTAGTAGACAAGACTCTGTTCATCAGACACCATGAGTCGCATTTTCTTCTCGTCTAGATTTATGTGGACAATATCATTTTTGGTGGCTCGTCTCATTCGCTTGTGTCTCAGTTTTCTGAGGTGATGAGCACAGAGTTTGAGATGAGTATGATGGGCGAGTTGAGCTACTTTCTTGGCTTCCAAATCAAGCAGACTCAGGAGTGTACTTTCTTGCATCAAGGCAAGTATACCCATGACCTCCTGAGGCGTTTCGATATGTCTGATGGGATGGTGAGCCTGCTGATCAAAAGGAGTTTCGGAGCATGATCAGCTCCCTCTTGTACCTCACTGCTTCGAGGCCGGACATACATTTCACTGTGTGTCTGTGCGCTTGATTTCAAGCTTCTCCTCGTGCCTCTCACCGCCAGGCGGTCAAGCGCATCTTCAGGTACCTTCGTGCTACCACTGATTATGGTATTTGATACTCTTCTTCTTCTTGTCTATCTCTTAGAGCCTTTTCCGATGCCGACTTTGTCGGGTCAGAGGATAGATAGGAAGAGCACTTCGGCACTTGCCAATTCATTGGCACTTCTCTTGTTTCTTGGTCATCTAGGAAGCGATGCAGGGTTGCACACCCATCACGAGGCCGAGTATGTTGTCAGCACGATTCTTTGTCAGAGCAGTGCTCTGGATGAGATCGACCTTACGGGACTATGGGTTAGAGATAGAGAGTGTGCCACTTTTCTATGACAATACTTCAGCTATTTGCATTGCTAAAAACCCAGTGCAACATTCCCGGACCAAGCACATTGATATTAGATATCACTTCCTTAGAGACCATGTGGAGAAGGGAGATATCGCGATTCAGTTCGTAGAGAGTGACCTTCAGTTAGCCGATATCTTCACCAAGCCTTTGAATAGCTCCAGATTTATTGCCTTGAGGAGTGAGCTTGGAGTCGTGAGCCCTTACGGCTTCGTGAGGGGGAGCTGGTTTGTATATTATGTATTATATGTTTTCTTCCAGCTTTTCTTTTCTTTGTGTTTCTTCTAGGTGACTTTGGGCTTGTTTTCTTGAGTTGAGTTCACTCTCTTAGACTTCTGGCATGCCTTGCATGGACCTCTTATCTTGTGCTTTAGGTTGCTATCATGCGTGATTAGCTGTTCTCTTTTCTCTCTAGGTTGAGTTCCCTCACAGTCTTATAAGTCTAGCAGGTATTGGGCCTCCTGGGTAGACAGGGTCTGTGTGCACTCCTTAGTTGGGATCTAGAGTCAGCTTCCCTATGTGAGTCACTTGGGAAGATAAGAGCGAATCTGAGCCGTAGTGAGTCTCTTCTATCTTATCTATGCTCAATAGCCATCCAGTTTTGCAGTTTCTCGACTTCTTCTCCTCATTCTGTTTTTCTGGTTATTGAGTTCATTCGGGTTTTCTTTATGCCTAATCTTGATAATAACTCAACTTTAACCAGATTTAAGCTTAAAATTGATTCATTTGTTGAGGGGGAGTTTGGGAATCTGTCCATGCATTGCATTTAGACTGTATTTTCTGTTTTATGAGCTTTGTCTATTATGCAATTGACTCAATCTTCATGAAATACATCATGCTATATCTTTTGAAGAAAATCACTAGCTTAGATATGTCTAAGTCCATTTATCATGCTAAGCTTATTAAAATCTGAAAAATTTGAAAGCTTTAAATGAAAACTTGATGAAACATGTTGCTTTTACTTACTAAGTTTCTTCTCATAGGGGTTTTTACCATGAATTGTGAAAATTTGGATTTCTCTAGAGTCCCTATAGCAACTTGGGTGAAATTTGTTTGATCCATATTTGAGTCCTTCAGAATTGCTCATATGTGCTAAATTAAAAAAAATTGACTCTTTTGTGCAAAATTGATCTCAACACTTTATATTCACGAGATTGCTTCCCATTGCACTTGGGATGAACTTGGAATATATTGTGTATGACCAAGATCATTCTCTTAAGAGTTACTCTTGAGATGATCGAAAAAGGCTTGATTCAATTTTTTTTTTAAAATGCAAATATCAAACACATAAGTGGGTAAAGAATGCAAATAATGTCAAACATTTGCACCCCGCTATGTTTTTTAAAGTCTTAAAGAAAATTTGCATAAATTGAAAAATGAGCTTGAAGGACCTTATACGCACTTCAAAATTCCCCAAAGTGTTGAGTAGGTTGAACTCTAGGTTTTTCATTTGATCCTTGAGTGGTTTTGCTTCTAGCTTTGAAACTTTGCTAAGTTTTGCACTTGTCAAATCATGCTAAAATGAAATATTGTAAAACTCAGCTTTTTCATAAAATGTATTGGTCTTGGACATGTCTTAGTTCAGTCATATTCTGAAATTGACAAGCTTGGTATAATATCTTTCCATTTTGATCAATTGGATAATCTTCAAAGCTCTTTAGATTGCATTTCATGCATACATAAAAAAAATTGATGCCTATATTGCCAAAAGGGGGAGAAAACGTAGAAAAGGCATCACTAAAGAGATAAAAATGTGAATGCTTATTTGGTTATTATGATCTTTGTAAATCTATGCTACTACTTCTTTTGGATCATAATTTCATAATCACATTTGACATGTTTAGTTGGATTTTAGAGTTTTTGTTGAAAACTTGCTCTTTCTAAAATTTAACTCTAAAATCTAAATTCCTCTTCGTCAACTTGGTCATGATTTTATATCTTTCTCTCTGGACCAAGTTTGGCTTTGCAATCAAATTTCTTTCTTCTTCTCTCATTCAAACTCAAATTTAAGCCTTTTGTGTGGTTTGTCAATATACTCATCAAGGGGGAGATTGAAGGACCATGTGGAGGTCCATCCATGTTTGTGATGAGTATTTGACTAAATTTGAGCTTGGGTTGCTCTTGTTTGAGTTTGATTTGAATTAGATTTTCAATTGGAAGCAATTTGAGGTCTTCTCTGTTTTCCCGGTGCTACCGGCTAGAACGAGAAAAAATGAATTTTAATGAGTGTACTTTGATGGATTTATTTCACATCTTTGTGGGCATTGCTATGTGAAGAGTTTCCTTGTCTTTGATGGTTGCAGGGCGACGGTGCTAGGTCATGGTGAGGCGAAGGATGACCGGGACTAGGCGAGGAGCGTCAGAGGTCCAGATGGTTGGGAAATCTCCAGAAGATGATCGGAGACGGATTTTGGGCAAGTCAAGAAGACAAGGAAAGGAGATGATGCTAGCTAGATGCTGCGTGGATCAATGAGGGCCGTCGGATTGAGGTCTAGTTGATAGGTTAGCAGGTCTAGGTAGTATGCTTTGAAAGCCGTGCAAGAAAACATAGTATGTGTGTGGGTTTTGGGTTAGCCCTTGCATGGCTACGTGTGTGGGTTAATCCTAGCCCTTAGATGAGTACTCTAGGGTTGAAGGACTCATCCAAGGGTGGTAAGTGGCCCAAGAATAGTATAAATAGGGGTGGAGGGGTAGCCTCCTCCCCTTGAAGGTTTTTGAATGCTCCTTTGAGCTTTGCCCACATGAAAGTGAGGCTTTGTAACCTCTCCTTCCAGAAATGAAAGTTTTATCCATCCAACTCTGAATTTATTTTGCGCATTTACATTATGTCTTTACTTTACGCAATTTAAATTCAGCATTTACTTTCCCGCAATTACATTCTCGCAATTTACTTTCACGCAATTTGGATTCGCCTCCCCTCCTTCTAAATGCTGTTGATCTTGGATGTTTTGAGTGTGTTCATATGGTTTTACATCTCTTTTGCACTCTTGGATTGAGTAGAGAACATCTTTTCTTTCAAGTTCCAACTTTGTTCAGAACTTGTTCTTTGCGCAGCATTTAGTATTTGATTTTTCTAAAAATCTAGAAAAATCATTTTTAATTGATTATTATTGGAGGAGGTGCGGGACTCTGATATCCAACTGCAGAAAAATTTTGGAGTTCACTTGTTGCACCGTTTGGGCGCCATAAGGTGATAACCGATCACCAAACTTTCTACTCGAAGTTCTTGACTGACTGTGTTCTTCGATTTTTCCTGTTTTTTTTGTAAGGCTTTTTGAGGAGAAATTTGGTGGAGTTCTTCACAACTCTTCTTCTCATAGGGAGAAAAATTCTAAACATTTTGTGAGCTGCATAAACCCACCAACCTCCTGTTCAAATTGAGGACAATTTCTGGAAATTCTGCTTTTGCTTTTCTGAAAGTGACTTTTGTGATTTGAATTGATGTCCTTTCTAAAAGCAAGAGTTCGATTGATTTCTCTTTATCTTGGAAACTAGACAACTAGGATTGTGACTCAAAAATCCCCACATATTTTATGGTACTTATCCATGCAAGCTAGGGGTACACATAGTTGTCTAGTTTTTCGGGTTTTTCACGATTTCCTTTGAGCGATCTTGTCGAGGTTTTTGTTGGAGTGTTTTGGGGGAAAATTTATTTGCGACCATTCACCCCCCCCCCCTCTGTTCGCCATCTCGATCCTTCACTCCAGCACTGCTCCGACCGATCAAACGGGCTCACACTTCGTCAGCACATCCATCTGACCAGGTATCCTTCAATCGTTCACTTGGATGCTATGAGATCACTCCTGATATAATTCAACAAATGCTGGATGATCAGTGAGCCGCTTGTGAGGTCGATACACAGAGGTCGATGACTCCTCCGTAGACATTTCCTCGAGAGGGATCTCCATCGACCAGACTAGTCGAACATGTATTATTGCTATCGAGCAATGTCTCCTGTATTAGCGAACTTTCGCTCACAACAACTGCTTGCTTTGTAGATTACCTCGTCGGCCACTGACCTACTGGCATCGTGTCCTCCACCGGCCACAGCAATTGAGAAAACAACCATCGGAGTCAAGCCGATCCTAACGAATGTGCATGCAAAAATCCGACTGGCGAGGTGAGTTATCCTCCCTTTCTCCTCATAAACTCTCTCTTTGAGTTCGTCAGAGGTGTTTAGGCAAATAGCCCATCTTATTTTTTGCAGGAAGGGTGTGCCCAGCGGTGCTATAGAAAAAGCTATCGTGGTGACATTGTCCTCCTTCGACATGGCTGGCACCATCGCGGTTCCTCATCTCAAGGATCCTACTAAGCTTACCAGCAAATCTGCAATGGAGACCGACCAAGACCTTTCAGCTTCTTCGGCGCCTCGAGTGTTGTGGTCCATTCTGCAACCCCAAATCTAGGTATGTGAACACGAAATCCCCTGTCCTGCTTTCCACTCTTCCCCTCGCTCTATTTTTGACACTTTTGGCTTCATATCGCAGCATGCGGCTAACACCTTGCTTGAGGCCAAAGCCTTCTGCGATCAATCCCACCAGCAGACCGAGCGGCTCATGACTTCCCATGATCAAATACTCAAAATGAAGAATGCCGAGCTGGAAGCGCTTAGGGCCCAACTGAAGGCTACTGAGGCTGAGGCTGCAAAACGAAAGAGGAGCTGACGGTTGAAAAAACTACTACAGAAGCTGCACTGGCCGAAGCCAAAACCAATCGAGACAAGGCAGAGGTGGACAAGAAGGTTGTCGAGGTCGAAAAGGTTGCAGCAGATGTGGCATTTGCCACTCTGTAGTCGAAGACACTCGAGCACATGACCTCCTCGGCTCATCTTGCAACCTCGTACATGCTTGGCATGGTGAAGAGCCATCATCTGAACTTGGACGTGTCATGTAACATACCAAAATTTGCCTAAATAGTATTTTATTGACATTTGTGCATTTTATGATTTTTCTGGAATTTATTTGGATTTTTTGGATTTATTTAAATTAATTGGAAATTAAGTGTTTTGGCCTTTAATTGAAATCTATTTAAATTATTGCAAAGTTAATACAAAGTTTTGCCAAAAATATTTTATTTTAGTCCGGAATGTCTCAAAGTATTTTTGAGATTTTTCTTGGATTTTTCCTAATAGTTTTATTGCCTAAAACAAATAGAATGAATTTATGTATTTATTTTAAATGAGAAATCTTTTAAAAAAATGAGTGAACAGTATCGGGCCGGCCCGCGAGCTGTGCGGCCCAAGTCAGCCCGCGCGGCCTAGTTTCTCTGTGAAACCCTAATCCTCGCAGCCGTCCGATCGCATCTCTCCGGATCAGATCACGCCGCGTAGGAGCCGGATTGCGACGCGTGTACGGCTGGGCGTCGTCGTCTCCGTTCAGGACTCGGAGTCCGCCGCCGTAACGACGCCGAACTCCTTCGCCGTGTAGGGCTCGGACGCCTAGGCTATAAAAGAGAGGGGTAGCCGCCCGAGATTCGCAAGTGTGCGCCGCAACTTTTGGTTGGAGCCTTTTCGCGAGAGGAGCCCTAGAACGCATCTACAAGCTCGTCGGAGTAAGCCGAACTCCTTCGCCGTGGTTTTTCGCCTGAAGCTCGTCATCCGTGGAGTCCCCGCCGTGGTTTTTCGCCTGAAGCTCGTCATCCGTGGAGGCTGCCAACTTGTTCGCCGTGACGAGTCGCATCCGTGAAGGGTAGAATCGTCGCCGGAAAGCCCTCCTTCCGCCGTCACTGTGGTCTTCGTCTCCAAGTCCGGCGAAGAAGCGCTGCCGTGCCACCATCGCTAGACTCGAGAGGTAACGACCGTCGGATCTCCAGCGAAGGATCAGGATCGTGCCACGTAAGGTTGAGATCAGTAGCCGTTAGATACGATCTGTGCGATGGGTTTTCCGCCACGGGGATGGGCCAATCGGACACCGCCGCGTGTCGGGAACAGGTGCCGAGGCGTCGTGGACCGCGTCTGCGGTGAACCGATCTGACGTCGTGAACTCAGTCCATACACCGAGAGACGTGTCGCGTTCTGATTGGTTCCAGATTAAGGCTGACGTCATGCTTGTGTCATAATTGCATTTTTCAATTGGAAAATAATCCGATTGGAAATTCTGTGATGATGACGTCATCATGAGGTCACGCTGACGTCATAAATCGGTTTTTCAGTTTAAAAGTAATTCTGTTAAATTCGGTTTTCTAATTTCTGTAATTTTAGTATTTATTCAAAACTTCAAAAGGCTATATCTTTTGCATCTTACCACCGCCCTGATCCCTATCACAAAATTCGTGCCTAACTTGGACACCGAGTTAGGCTATTTAATGCGCCGACCACAGTGCTTTGTTCTCTGTTTTGCGCCACATCTTTTGCCCTAGCTAGCCTTGCCCGAGACATCGTTGCGTACCTGAGTTTGCTCACCGTAGTTCCTGTGCATGCCACCACGGTCTTTTGTCATCTCCGTTATCGTTTTGGAAGTACAAAAATTAATCTTGATTAATGGAATATGGAACATATTTATGAAAAGGTGTGTCAGGTGTTGTCACACAATGTTGTTGATGGCACGTGGTGCATGGTAATCAACTGGGGTGGCAAAATAATTTAGACTGGGGCATGTGGCAAGAGTTGTGAACTATGGTGGGCCAGTATGGCATTGGGCAGTCGCATTGTTATTTTGATGAGAAAATGAATGGAAGGTGATGATATGGGATAATGTTTATTGTGGGTTTTCTGGAAGACTTGCCTCGGTCAATTAAGTATGTAACCTTGCAAGCATTTGACCTGAGTCAAATATTCAACCACATGTCTAGATTGGAACGAACATAGCTAATTAATTTGCAATGTCTTAGCTTTGGTACTACTAGTGGTGGTGTGAGTCCCGACTATATGGGTAAACTCATATGGTGCAAGAGGGGGGCCCTGAGTATGGTAACCAGTCCCATCATTATTGAAACCTTAGCGGTTAATACTGGGTTAAGATTGAGCTTTGTAAAGGCTTTGTCATGATCTCTTTGCAGAACACCAAAGGAAGTGTGTTAATGGCTTAGCAAAAAGAGATAATCATGTCGTGTGGGTAAAGTACAGTCATGCTCGTGGTATTGAGTAATGGTCGAGATTTACAGTCAAGGGATAGATTTTGAAAAATGAAAACTTGGAAAGGGAGGTTGGATGCAATTGAAAAGTTGGAAATATGATTTATGGCTAGAAGCCATGTTTACAGAAAATACTTGAAAGTTATTATCTATTGTTATTTGTTTTACTATCTTTTTAATCTATTTACTGTATTCATTTGTAAATATTACTTTACTGCAAAACAACCATATCAACCATTCCATTGGAATAAGCCGTGCATATAGTTATGTTAGAGTTGCATTATGTGCACAACTTGTTGAGCACCCTTGCTAACAACAAAATCACCAATTGAGGAAGAGTTTACACCAGTTTTGGAAGAGGAGTACCAAGAAGAGACGAACATTTGGGGTGCGAGCCTTGTCAGTTGCCTGTGGTATAGTAAGGGGTTTATCTATATTATCATTCCATTGTAGTTTAATTTGTTATTCACATATTAGCCTTGCGAGGAATATTCATGTAAGGTTGACCATAAGGTCAGTCAATATGTTAATAATTAATATACAAAGTCTTTTATTATGTTTCTGCTATGTATGATTGTGATATTCATCTATGTTGAGCCTGTGTGCACTAGCGTGATCCTGTACTAGTGTGATATACACAGATAGTCTGGATTTGTATATTCGTGTCCCGACACATGTGGGCGGTCAGGATTTCATCGTCCCTGCACCGCCGTGTCCGAACTACTCTCCACCACCATCTCTGTTCGGGATTCCTCTGTCGTGTGGTGCACGGACGCCGAGGCTTTATAAGCCACTTAGACCCTCATCCCGAAATCCCCAGACCACGCTGCACATTTTTCCCTAATCCTTGAAGCCTGAGCCATTGTCTATTGGTAACAGGAGCTCGTTGGAGCAATCGGGTGTCGTTGCTGCCTTCTTTTGCTCAGATCTTTGTCGCCGGTTGATCTCCACCGTCGTTAAAGTCGCCGTTGAGCTCACCGAGTCCATCTTGTCCAGATTCATAGGTAGTCGAGTTTGATCCGTCCAGGGATAGCCATCGGCCTCGTTGTTTTCTCAAGTCTGGTGTGCTCCGCCCCCTACCTCGCCACCGGAATCTCAACTATCGAGTTTTGACGTGGCCGTTGTGCTGTCAACACATGGCTACCACGTAGGAGCTCGCTGGAGCAATCGGGTCTCGTTGCTGCCTTCTTTTGCTCAGATCTTCGTCGTCGGTCGTTCTCCGCCGTCGTTAAAGTCACCGTTGTGCTCGCCGAGTCCATCTTCTCCAGATTCGTAGGTAGCCGAGCTTGATCCGTCCGAGGATAGCCATCGGCCTCGTTGTCTTCTCAAGTCTGGGGTGCTCTACCCCTACCTTGCCACCGGAATCTCAACTGTTGAGATCTAACGTGGCTGTCGTACTATCAACACATGGCCAAGTCGTCGCTTCGTCGCCTACTGTTGCTGATGTGTAAGGCCCGGTCATCATTGCCACGTTAGCACCTCATGGGTCCACCAGTCGGCTGCACTATTTTCATGCGCCGAGTTCAACATGCACTAGTGTCATCATGGACGTGTTCCATGGACACTTGGGCCCATATGTTAGCTGGATAAGGATTTATCAAATTATTTTTATTTGGGAAAATTCGTTGCTGACGTCAGCCGACATCATTAATTGGATTTTTTGTAGAAAACTAATTCGGGAAATATCTAATTTTTCTGTTTTTCTGTTTTTTCTTTTAATTTGAATCTTTCGAGAGCCTATTATTCTTCATACGAGCTCTGATTGAGGTAATTCAAGTTTCTAAAATTTTGTAAAATTAATATCTATTTAATGGTGAATTATATTTCATTTTCAAAGTTTTTTGCTCTCTAGTTTAGTATTTATTTGGTATTTTCTTTTGATTCACGTAGACGTCAAAGTGCAAGGATCGCTCGATGGTAAAGTATTCATTCAAGATCAAGCTCAAGACCAAAACCAAGACCTTTTCCAAGGCAAGTTGTGCTTTGATCATGTTGAACATAGTTCTGCAAATGCTATGTTGATTTAAATTACTATATGTTATTTTATGCTTGAATTGTTTTAAAATAGTTTGGGATCTAGCTATTCAACCCAATTGGATTATAGAAGTTTTTTAATAATATATATTTTTAAGATAAATTATAAAAAATAATATGCCATTTAAAATTTTTACAGAACTACCCTAGAACTCCCAAATGGAACGGTGACAATACCCCTATTGCCATTCCAAATAGTGACAGAGTTACTAAAAGCCTAGCCAGTAGCATGCTGTCAACCAAAATAGCTAGATTTTGCATCTACCTGCAAGGGAAAGAAAGAGAGAGGGAAAGAGAAGAAAAAAAGGGAGAAAAAGAAGGGGAAGGAGGAGGAGGAAGAAGAAGAGGAGGAAGAGGAAGTGGAGGAGAAGTAGGAGGTAGAGGAAGGGAAGGAGAAGGAGGAAGAAGAAGTCGTTGGCTACGTAGTAAGTATAATTTTTGCTTCTGTAGCTTTAGCTGTATAGAGTAGAAATAGTTGCATAGTTATGTAGGTATTTTAAGATTTGTAGTAGTATTTGAAATGTGTAGAATGGATCAGATTGGGAATGAAAAATTGTGAAAAGTATGTGCGGTAGTATATAGTTCAGAAATTAAATTTATGAATGTTTGCAGTACTCATTTCATGTAGTGTAGAATAGACAAGATGATGTTATATTGTGCGCGTAATAACAATTTGATGAAATGCTCGATAGGAATATATTAATGAGAATAAATTAAAATACACTATGGGTGCACAAGGTTTGGAACTGGACCATTTTCTAGGTATAGTGGCTGATCTATCACGTGTAGGGGAGCGTCCATGGGGCATGGTAATGAGATGGTTGTACCACTTGTTCTCGTTGGACTGTGAGTTGCATGATCTAAAGTTGCATAGGGTAGGCTATGGGAGATGGGATTGCGCATACTGGGAGTTAGTGGAACTGAGGAGGCCGAAGTCGTGGAGCTCGTATATAAGATTGGTGAATGAGAAATGATGACCATTAGTGTTTTTGGCTCAAGCATTTTAGAAAGTCGTTGTCGGCCATGTGATGTAGGAGGAGGCTATTGCTAACGAATCAGAGGAAGCTGGACAGAGCAGCGAAGGGCAGAAGGCTTAGTAAGGTAGGATATGACTTCGGGTCAAGAGAGAGCGGAAGCCAAGGAAGTTGATGTTGCATTACCGAAGGTGCTGGAATTGATGGGTGTGGCAGATGAGGAAGAACACATTAAAGGGTTGGTAGAAGCGATGGAGCCTGAGAGCCATGACTATGAGGCCTTATATGATGAAGAAGGTGATAAACAGCCATTTCCTGCGGAGTTTGAGGAGTACCAGTTCGATAGGTTGGTGGTCAATGAGGCTGTAGGCATTGTATTGGAGTATGATCAGAATGAAGTGACGCAATGAGCCATTTACAAGAGTAAGTGGGAGGTGTAGGAAGCAGTAACAGCATGGGTAGTGTCACTGCGGAGAACCTTTAAGGTTGTCAAGTTAGATCCTTGGGTTTATGATTGTAACATCCCAGTTTTTGCATTTCTTGGATTTACTGTGCATTTTATATTTTTGTGAATTTTTTGGAATTAATTTGAATTATTTGGAATTTATTGAATTAAGCCTTTTATTAAAATTATTTAAAAAATTGAAAAGTTCAAATAAAGTTTTATTGAAAATATTTTTATTTGATTTCTAAATGCTCTAAAATATTTTTCAGAATTTTTTTGGAATTTTTTGGGTATTTTTGCTATTTATTTCGGCTTTAACTAATTCCTAGAATTATTTTATTTGCAAAATGATTTAAAAACCTGTGAATAGTTTTGAGCCGAAACCCACTAAGCCCAGCCCGTTTTGCCACAGCCCAAGTCGGCCTGATCCATGCCACCAGCCCTTTTCTTGCAACCCTAGCCGTGCCGCTTCGCAGCCATCGGATTTGGATCCAACGCGTGGGAGTGAGCTGTGTCGCCTTGCATTGTCACCCGTCCGATCTCTGTTACGTGGACATCTATGATTGAGCCATGTTGCCTCTCCGAATCGCCGCTAGACTCCACCACCCCCATGGAACCACCTCTGATGTTCGCGCCACGCACTTCTCCCTATGCCCTTTATAAGCATCACCGCACCTCTACCGGGATTTGTTGAGTTGCGCCACCTCTTTTTCCCTAGCTAACTAAACATTAGTCATCGTCGTTTGCCTGCGTGAGCTCGCTGAAGTTTGCATAGCCGCCGCCATCGGTTTTCGTTAAGATCTGTCGTTGACGAGCTCCGTCCGCCGTGTCTATGGTTGGATTCGAGACCCCCACGTTGAACCGCGTCGAACTCGTCAAGTTGTGTCGCCAGAGGAGCCGTGAAATGCCATTGCTTTGGTTGTCGTCCCTGTCTTTGGTGAGAGCCCCCATCTTGCGCCGCGGTGCCATTGTCGTCTTCGTGAGCTATCTCAATCGTTCGATCTAGCTTGGGCGGTCAAGATCACACCACGTAGCCACCGCCCCGTGCACAAGCCATAGCTGTCGGTTCTGCTGTTAGCATCCATGATCGCACCATGTAGCCACTGTTTTGTCCGCTCTGCCACAGTCGTGCGATCGATCTTGGGTGGACCGGATAGTGCCATGTGTTAGCCGCCGAGTGCCCTGCGTGGGCGGTGCCACACCCCATCACATGCCACCACGTGTCATGCATCATGGACCGGGTCTACCGTGGACCGAGCTGGTTCCGTGGACTGGGTCTATGTGCTTGACGTGTGTCAACGTGTGATTGGTCCATGTAGTCACAAACGTCAGTGATGACGTCATAATTAGAATTTCCCGTAGAAAAATGATTCGGCCAAAACTAAAATCAGCCGTGACATCAACATGACGTCATAAATCTGATTTTTTAGTACAAACATAATTCGGTTAAATGGGATTTATTCTTTTTCTTTATTTAAAACTTTAGAGAGTCCGTTCTCCCTCATACAAACTCCGATTAGATGATTTTGGTTTCTAAAAATTTGTAAAATTGAGCTCTAGTTAATGATGAATTTTGTTTAATTTTTGGAGTTGAGTTTGCTCTCTATTTTTGTCATTTATTGCTTATTTAATCATTTCACATAGACGTTGAAGTACCCGAGGTGTTCGTGAGTGAGGAGCCAACTCAAGAGCAAGGTCTAGAGCAGGATCAAGAACTTTTTGAAGGCAAGTTGTGCTTTGATTATGTTGAGCCCATGTTTTAAAAAATTATATTGTTTTAAACTATTGCATGCTAATTCAATTTATAATTGTTTCAATTAAATTGAGATTAGTTATTTAACTTGATTGAACTTATTTCAACCTTGTCATTTGTATGCCTTGATTCATCTGTTATCCTAGTATAGTTCTTTATTAGTTGGTAACTATTAATTACCAATGTGGGATGGTTAGGACGTGAATAGTCTGCTTAGCCATGCAACGAGTTATTGATATCATTTTGTATATGCAAAGTTAATCTTGCTTAATGGAATATGGAACATGTTTATGAAAAGGTGTGTCAGGTGTTGTCACACAATGTTGTTGATGGCACGCGGTGCATAGTAATCAACTAGGGTGGTAAAATAATTTAGACTGGGGCAAGTGGCAAGAGTTGAGAATTATGGTAGGCCAATGTGGCATTTGGGCGGTTGCATTATTATTTTTTATATATGGAAGTTGATGATATGGATATTGGTTATTATGAGTTTTTCGAAATTCTTGCCTTGGTCAATTAAGGACTTAACCTTGCAAGCATTTGAACTGAGTTAATCATACAACCATACGTCTGGTATGAGACAGACCTAGCTGATTAATTTGTAATGTCCAAATTTTGGTACTATTATGGTGGTGTGAGTTCCGGGTGCACGGGTAGACTCACATAGCGTAAAAGGGGGGCCCTGAGTGTGGTAACCAATCCCATTAGTGTTGAAACCTCAGCGGGCAGTACTGGGTTTAGACAGAGCATTGTAAAGGCTTTGTTACAATTACTCTCCTGTCTGGTGTGCCTATGGAAGTATGGAAATTGATTTAAGTTTGTGAGTCAGTTTATTTGGGAAATAACTGAGAAATTTATTATTATTATTATTTGTTTTGCTGTCATTTCAATCTATTTAGTGTATTCTTTTATAAGTGTTGTTTTATTGCAAAATAACCAATTCAGCCATTCATTGGAATAAGCCATGCATATAGATGTAATAGAATTGCATTCTGTGCACAACTTGTTGAGTGTTATATGTACTCACCCCTTGCAACAACAAATCACTAGTTGGAGAAGAGTTTACACTGGCTTACGAGGAGTACTAGAAGGAGATGATCAACTAGGGTGCGAACCTTGTCAGTTGCATGTGGCAAATTGAATGGTTACTACAAATAATTTATTTCCGCTGTAGTTTTATTTATTTCTTAGTCTAAGCCCTGTGTAGCGTATTCATGTAAGGTTGATCTTAAGATCATTCAACTGGTTATATTTAAATAGATGAAATCCTTATTTATGTTTCCACTGTGTATGATTGTGATATTCATCTATGTTGAGACTGTGTGCACTAGCGTGATCCTGGACGAGCACAGAATACACAGAGGGTCCGGATTTGCATATTTGGGTCTTTACAATGATGTGAGATGCGAGATGGACGGATGCCCATGGCGTGTCCATGCCTACCAGCCCAAATTGGACACCATTTGGATGTGTTCCATAGTCGTCCGCATACATACGTGCTAACAGAGTCTATGCAATCGCATAAAAATATCTCTTCAGGCTTTGTTGTATATGCAATGTACGGAGAGATTGCGTGCAATCTAGAATTGAAGCCACGTGCCATAATACTTGGAATGGAGCAGAGGTTTCAGTGCAGCATCAGCTATTCGAAAGCATGGAGAGCGCAACATAAGGTATTGGAAGCAAGGTTCGAGATGTATGAAGACTCCTATCAGAACCTGCCAGGTATGCTTCAAGTGATCAAGGAAATGAATGCTGGGATTTATACCGATATTTGTGAGCAGCATTTTCAGCGCTATGCTAGGAAGTTGGTATTGAAGTGCGCATTCTTTGCTTTCGGTGCATACATCAACGCCTTCAAGCATTGCCATCCGTTGCTTTGTGTGGATGGAACATTTCTAACTGGAAATTACAAGGGCCAGATTTTGACTGCCATAGGAGTGGATGCCAACAATCAGGTTCTTCCCATAGCGCTAGCATTTGTGGATGGTGAGAACAAAGATAGCTGGCTCTGGTTTCTAAGGAATGTTAAAGCCAGCGTCCTCGGTGAGTTGCTTGGAGTGTGTATCATACACGATCGGCATTCTGGGCTGTTGAAGGCGATCTTGCAGTTGCAACAATGATGCGGGTTGTTGGTCCCGATCTTTCGATGAGAGGGGTAACTTCGATTTGTGGAGACAACTCTCGTGATCCGGCAACCAACCATACACGACTAATACGCCAAGCAATCGTTGAACCAACTCCTCAAAAACAAAGTAAAGAGCAATCCGAAATTGTAAATATAATTGAAGGATTGATGCGGGGTTCCGAAGCACAGTATTGCTATTGATCTAGCTGAACAAGAGAATACCTAATAGTTTCACAAAGGAAAACTACGACTCAACAAAACCCACCTCTCCCTAAGGCTGCGGCCAGCTTATAAAGGAAGAGGAGACAAAGGGAGTGTGGCCAAAACAAGGAAAATTGACATGGAATCTGCTGCAACCAAAAAGGACTCCTTCCCCCTTGGACTCTAGCTGGATACGTGAGCCTATGCCCAAATAAGATGGTGCAGCACCATAACCTTTAATTAAAAATAAAACTAGATGTTTGGAGGTAGCGCCTGATGCAAATAGTCATGGGAGTTTGGCCATCCTTCACTGTGGCATCATGGTGGCTTCAATTGAGTATAGTAGCCATCATCTCCATTGGTGCTCTCATGCCTTTTTGCCATGTAAGAACCTTGATTCCTAATTAGAATAACATCACATACATCAGGCAGTATCGTAGTGTTCATAGAATATGAGTGCACTATGAGAAACGAAGTTACCTAATAATTAGGTTGACGAGCAAGTGATCTGGTAATTGGTCCTTGTACATCTAGTTGAGGAGCAGTAGGTATGGTTGTATCAGTGGAAGGGATGTCCTCATCAAGCAAGGGTCAGATAGGCCACATGCATGGCCTAATTTGCAAAGCAGGTGGTGCAAGTGCCACATGGGTGCCAACTTCTACAAGCAGTTCAGGAACAAAAAGCTCACGAAGCTATTCAAGAGGTTGTATGATCAGAACCAGCAGCGAAAGTTCGACACACTATGCAAGAAGTTGGACGAGCTGACAGCAAGGCATACATCGGAGAAGGCAACGACTGCCACAGAAGAGTCCCCAGTTACGCTTGATGAGTTACCCACAAACTTTTTGTAGTTGGTTCAAAGGAACGGACGGGGCACTAAATGCTTCTTTGAGTGGATAGACCATGAGCCTACGGAGAAGTAGTCTCTACTTTACAACACCAACGGTGCTAGGTATAGGGTCATGACGACAAACCTGGCTGATGTGTACAACTGGGTCATGCAATGTCTGAGGCCCCTTCCGCTGGTAGCTATAGTGGAGGTAGTTCTCCGTGGGATCACAAAGTACTTCGTGGATCGACATGCCAAGGTGTTGGTCCGCATGAATGATCCTGCTATGAAATACTCCAAGATGAGCACTGTATACATGGAACAGAAAAGCAGCAAGGGGGAGATGCACAGAGCAGTGAAGATGGGGACGAGGGACTGTCGTTTTGAGGTATTGTGTAGAGACAAAAAAGGTTGTGGCACGAATAGAAGAATAGTTGTTCAGGAGTGCCTCATCCGGAGGCAAACATGTTCTTGTATACGAAACAAGCTCCATCTGTTACATAGGCCATGCGCACACGTCATGGCTGCCTTCTCAACAGTGCGTATAGACCTGGGTGTATTCATGTTAGATTACTTCACGAAGGAAGTGGTGATGTCATCTTGGAGTGGAGAAATGTATGGGTTCCGTGTGGTTGGTTCGTTCATGGAGCATCATAGTTGGGAGGACACAAGGTGGGTTTCGAACATGGGGAGGCTGAAGGGCATCGGGTGTCGGCAGACAAGGCATATTAGGAACAACATGGATGCAACAGAATATGGACGTCGAGTCAAGAAATATACACTTTGCAAGGAGACAAGCCACAATTTCAAGACAAACCAAAGCCATCGCGCCCCCGCCCTGATGAAGCGCACTTTTGGAAGGCACAGGAGGACCTTCAGGCACATCAGAAGAAGATGAAGGAGAAAGCCGAAGCTTCATACACACGCGCGTGGGAGGTGCCTAAGAACGCGCGTGAAGACTATTTTTGAGTGGTCTAGGGGAGTAACTGGAAGAAAGCCAAGGCCCTGAGCCTCGTGCAATCAAAGCGGAAGGCACCGATGGATCCTTCCATATAGAGTCTACGACATCAAGCATGACTTTTTTCCAATTCCAAAAGGCGCGCATGTACCTTAGCTGTAGTTTCTATTCATGGTTCGTTCGTGTCGTCGCACCATATCTCTTTCGTCATTTTCTATGTCAAGATATGTCATTTTCTCTGTCATGCTATGTCCATGATATCATTTTCTGTCATGTTATTACTGTGCTTTTTCTGAATTACCGTTTGTTTGTCATTTCTTTCATACTTGTTACCGATGTCGTCAACCTTTTCATTTTTCATTTTTCATTTCTCATTGGCTTCACCACACCAAAGCGATGTCCTTCTCTAATACATTGTACGTCAATATTTTCATATAAATTACAATTTTAAAAAACAAACAATTTTACATGGGACAGCAATATAATTTGTACATATAATATTGCAATAATTCTAGGCAGAAAAAATTGCACAAACTATTTATAGTGAAAAAAAAATGAAAAAACACCTATCGCCATTTCAATTGGCGACAGGGCTCTATCGCCAAATGAAATGGTGATAGAAACCTACCCTGTTGGTGACAGGTAGGTATTTCTGTTAATTTTTGTTTGGTGTATTATTTCTATAATTTTTTTGAAATCTGTATTATTAAAAAAATCCTTCAATTATACTTACCTTGTCATTTGTATACCATGATTATTTGAAACCCTAGGATGGTTCATTATTTAGTTGATTGCTAATTGATGCCAACGTGGATTGGTTAGATCGTACTTAGTGTGCTTAGCCACGCAACGGGTTCTTGATATCATTTAGAAAGTTCAAATTTGTAACATCCCAATTTTTTGCTTTTATTAATTTAATATTGTTATTTGTGCAATTTATGAATTTTGGGAATTTTTTGGCATTTTTTTTAATATTTTTGAATTAGGCTTAATATGAAAATTATTTCAATATTTGAAAACTTTAAATAAACATTTGTCAAAAATATTTTATTTTAGTTCTAAATGTCTCAAGGTATTTTCAAGAATTTTTTTGATATTTTTCCCATTTTATTTGAATTATTTTAATTACTAGAATTATTTTAAATGAGTAAAGCTTTTAAAAATTCATGTGAATAGTTTGGGCCCAATCCAAATCACCATCTCAGTTGTTAGCCATGGAAGCCCCAGAGCCGGGACCATCGGATTCTGATCAGGTGGTTGCGATGATTTTAGAACCCTAGCACCTAGAAGTTGTTGGATCTCCGTGTATGGATGAGATCGATTTGAGCTTGCAATGCATTTGGCCGTTCATCGTGACACGTGTGTTCTGCAGTTTGTCGTCTCCGAGTTGGTCTCTACTTTGAGCACCGTCATGCCGCCATGGACTTGGACGCCTCATCGGAAGGAGCATGGACTCCTAGGCACTATAAAGGGGCACTCCATGGTCGCCAAGACCCAAGCAACCCAAACCCTAGGTCCATCATCCAAGTTTTATCGTGGTTTGGTCGTAATCGAAGTTTTTGTCCATGCGCCACCGCCGTGGGGAAAGCCATCGATCGCCGCTATCCGTGACTCCCGGAGCTAGCTGCCGATACCATTCGCTTCACCGTGATTTGGGACAGGTCGTGCACCCGTTGGATTCACCGAAAGATCATTGGAGATCCATCACCGTTGTGGACCCGAAGATGCCGCCCTTGACGTTGCTGCCGTGGTTCAAGGTTACTAGAGAAGAAACCCAACGCGTCACCAGATTGACGTCAGTAGGGCTGACGTGTGGGGCTCACATGTTAGTCACTACGAAAGTTGTTCTTTTGAAAAATAATTCTACCAAAATATTTAATTAGTTGCTGACGTTAGCTGATATCATAAATTGGGTTTCTTAGTAGAAAAAATAATCGGGAAAATATAGATTTATTCTTTTTCTGATTTTTAAATCTTTCAAGATCTCGTTCTTCTTCATACGAGCTCTGATTGAGGCGATTCCAATTTCTAAAAAAAATTAAAATTGAGATCTACTTAATGGTGAATTGTATTTGATTTTTGGAGTTCATTTACTATTTGTTTTGGTATTTATTTCCTATTTTCTCTCGATTCGCGTAGATGTCGAAGTGCCAGGAGTGTTCGAGGGTGAAGAGTTGATTCACGAGCAAGGTCCAGAGCAGGAACAAGACCTTTTTCAAATCAAGTTGTGCTTTGATTATGTTGAACCTAGTTTTACAAATGCTATAATGATTTTAATTACTGCATGATTTTTATGCTTATAACTATTTTCAATTAGTTTGGGATTTATCTATTCAAACCAATTGGATTATTCCTACATTGTCATTTGTATGCCATTATTATTTATCATCCTAGGATGGTTCATTATTAGTTGGTTATTGATAGATGCCAATGAGAGTTGGTTAGATCGTGAGTAGTTTGCTTAGCCATGTCACGTATGATTCATGTCTTTTGGAATATCAAAATCAATCTTGAATAATGTAATATAGAACATGTTTAAGAAAGGGTGTGTTAGGTGTTGTCACATAATGATGTTGAGATGTGGTGACATGTCGGGACCCGAATATGCCAATCCAGACCCTCTGTGTATATCGCACTAGTCCAGGATCACGCTAGTACACACAGGCTCAACATAGATGAATATCACAATCATACACAGTGGAGACATAATAAAACACTATATATTAATTATAACCTGTTGACTGATCTTATGGTCGACTTACATGAATATGCCATGCAGGGCTAAACTAAGAACATTAAACTAAATTACTGCAACGAAAAGGAAAACGTAGATGACCCTTTAGTGTACCATAGGCAACTAACAAGGTTCGCACCCTAAACATTAGTCTCCTCCTGCTACTCCTCCTCCAAGGCCGGTGCAAACTCCTCAACTGGTGGTTTGTTGTTAGCAAGGGTGAGTACTTAAAGCACTCAACAAGTCGTGCACATAATGCAATTCTAGCATGACTACATGCATGGCTTATTCCAATGGAATGAGAAACATATGGTTATTTTGCAGTAAGCAATATTTATAAATGAATGCAATAAGTAGATTGAAATGGTAGTAAAATAAATAACAGTAATAAGTAACTTACAGGTATTTCTCAAGTAAACATGGCATCCAGCCCTAAGTCAAATTCCAAACTTTACAATGGCATCTTGCCTTCCCATCCAAGTATTTAGTTTATAAAAGCTAACCCTTGATTGTAATCCCTGAGCATTGCTCAATACAGCGAGCACGGCTATCCGAATAGATTTTACACTCTTCAGAGGTTATGCGCTTTACCCACACGATATGATCATCTCTTTGTCCAATCGGTATTAGCACGCTTTATTTGGTGTGCCGCAGTGAGATCATGAGAAAGCGTTTACAATGCTTTGTCTTAACCCAGTACTACCCGCTAAGGTTTCAACAATGAAGGTTTGCACCACCACAACAGGGCCCCCCTCTTGCGCCATGTGAGTTGATCCATGCACTCGGAACTCACACCTTCACTAGTAGTACCAAAGCTAAGACATCACAAATTAATTAGCTAGGTTCGTCCCATTCTAGACATGTCGTTGCATGTTTGACTCAAGTCAAATGCTTGCAAGGTTAAGTCCTTAAGATGATCAAGGCAAGACTTCCACATACCCTCTGCCCTTCTCGCTCTTACTGTTGGAAATATGCCCTAGAGGCAATTATAGAGATGATTATATTTCCATAAATGTTCATGAACTATGAGATTGTTCTTTGAATAACATCATGGATATTGATTAACAAAGTGCGTGACTTGTTTGTGAAACTCTGTATTCATCTTTATGATGTTCATTCTAAAAGGGGGTCCCTAGTCGATAATCATATTAGGACACATATGAGTAGACTAGCATATGTATTGGTCGATGACCATGTTTCACGGGTCATAGATATGGATATATCAAACCAATAATATGGACACATGTTAGAGAACATAGTGTTGGACATCGACCCACCATGAGACATTGCGAGAACGTTGTTTTATTGTATGTCATCAGTTCGTCTTATATACGATGTGTATGCTATATCCTTCGACTTGAGATTGTCACATATTCTCAAGATGCGTAATGGCTTACTTAGGGGTCGTCCTCAAACGCTACTCCATAACTGGGTAGTTATAAAGATGGCTTTTGGGTTTGTCATGAAACATGTTGCGAGGCGTGGTCGATCAAGATAGGATTTGCACCTTCATACAATGGGAGAGATATCTCTAGGCCTCTCGAGTGGTCAGATTCCAAAAACGCATGGCCATGCTATCGAGTAAAGAGTTACTCGAGTCATCGAGTTAAAGAGGAATCCGACTCACGGCATCGAGATAGAATGGTCGAGCCATCCAAATAATGATGACAACAACTCGCCTTGGGTTTGACCAATATCGTGAGGCAAAAGGAAATGCATATAGGACATTGTTGAGGTTCGTCTGATCTTGTCGAGACCCGAATTCACCAATTCGAACCCATTGTGTTTACCGCACTAGTCCCAGGATCAACGCTAGTGCACATACCTTAACATTGGTACATATCACATCATACTCAACGATAATAATAATAATAATACTCCATTTATTGATATAGCTAAGTGTATGATCTTATGACCAACTTACATTATTAAGCCACGCAGGACTAGACTTGAAATATAAACTAAGACATATGCAACAGAAAATAGAAGATGTAGATGACTCATCAGTTCACCACAGGCAACTGACAAGGCTCGGACCCTAACGACTCGTGTCCTCTTGGAACTCCTTCTCCAACAAAGGTGTAGACTCCTCGACTGTTGATTGTGGTTGTTGGTAAGGGTGAGTACATAAAGAACTCAACAAGTTGTGCACAGAATGTAATTCTATGTAACTATATGCAAGGCTTATTCCAAAGGAAAAGGCTATATGGTTATTTTGCAACAAAGCAGCATTTATGAACAATACAATAAATATATTGTAAAGGCAGTAAAACAAATAACAACAATTAATAATTTTAGCATTTATCATGTAAACCAAGTTTCCAATCCTAAGTCAAGTTTCATCCTTCCACATGGCAACCTGCCATCCCAACCAAGTTTTCCATTTAATTAAACTAACCCTTAACTGTAATTCCCGAGCATTGCTCAATACCGCGAGCACAGCTATCCGAATAGATTTACACTCTGCAGAGGTTATGCACTTTACCCACATGGTACAACCATACACCACAAAGGCGAGTGATTATAACAAAGCCTTTACAATGCACTACCTTAACTCGATACTAACCGCTAAGGTTTCAACACTGGTGGGGCTGGTTACCACATCCAGGGGCCCCCTCTTGAACCATGTGAGTTGATCTATAACTCGGGACTCACATTGCCATTGATAGTACCAAGCTAGGACATTGCAAATTAATCAGCTAGACTGTCCCATACCAGACACGTGGATGCATGATTGACTCAGGTCAAAGGCTTGCAAGGTTAAGACCTTAGGATGATCGAAGCAAGACTTCCACATACCCTCTGCCCATCAGGCCCACCTTGGCATGCTCGCCCCATGCCACTTGCTCTAATCTAAGTGATTACCAAGCACGACGTGCCATCAACAATTCAACATCGTTGAGTGACATCCCTCGCCACTACAACTCAATCTCATTGTGAGACCACACATGACACAGAAATTCATATCATTGTTCCATACTCCATCTCCATTAGTCAAGATTAAACATTGATATTCAAGTACATGTGATGACGTGGCATGGCTAAGCAGCTAACAAGGTCTAAACCATCCCATGTTGATTTTAGAATTAACCAACTATAATGAACCAATCTAAGGTGAAATAGATCATGGCATACAAATGACAAGGTAGGGTATAGATCAAATTGGTAGATTAGCTATGTCCCAACTTAATTTGAAACAATTTTATATGTGAAATAACATGCAATAGAGTAAAACAATATAGCGATTTTGTTTATAAATATGCTGAAATAGCATATTTATAAGCAGTCTCTGCAGTTGTACAATAGCGTAATTAGTAACTTGTCTTAACCATATATTCTCGAACTGTCCAAAAAACGTGGACAATTCGAGGCTTTGTCCAAAGAACAGAGCCTTGGAAAAGGTTCTGTTCTTGCTCTGGAATTTGATCTTGGCTCGACGGATCCTCCTCCGAAGCGTCGTACAACTCAATGTCTACGTGAACCGAAGGAGAAAACCAAATAAATACCAAAATAGAGATCAAATGAACTCAAAAAATCAAATAAAATTCACCATTAAATATATCTCAATTTTAAAAAAATTTAGAAATTTGAATCACCTCAATCGGAGTTCGTATGAGGGAGAACGAGCTCTCGGATGATTCAAAAATCGTAAAAATCATAAAATTGAAAATCAAATAATAAACTGAATTATATTTAAAACTAAAACCTATTTATTGCGTCAGCGTGACATCAGCATCAAGCCAGACCAATCTCATGTCGACATGTTGCCTCGGTCCATGCACCCGGTCCACGGGACCTCCTCTGGTCCACCGTGAACCTGGTGCACAACGCCTCGGTTATCCTCGCCACGCGCGTCAAGACGCTGTTGGTTCTCGGTCGCGATCAAGATCGCACAAAATCCAACAAGAGCAATCTAACCCGAGCGCTTCTTTGTCGCTGGGCCTACGTGGCTTGATCCGATGCGTTCACCATAGATTAGATGGCTGGCGAAGCTTGATCTTGACGATGGTGATGTGGTGGCGTGGCTTCACTGGCCTTGAGGAAGATGGCCAAGAAGACGGCGCAATAGCGACAGAATGGCGACAAAGGATGACGAAGTCAACACAGTGTAGTCTGGGGTTTACGGATAAGGAACCAGCTCGACACTAAACGGCGTGACGACTGTGTTCTCGAGCAAAAACCGTGGTGGCGCAAGATGCTAGCTGCGGCGAGGTCGTGCGAGCGCTACATGGCTCCTCGGGCGTCGGCGCTTTAGGGCAACGATGCGGCAACTCTCAGTGAACCTCGGGACGGGGTTTGTGCCTTAAATAGCCCCCTCACCGGCCGTATCCAGCGCGGAGTCTATCTCGTACACGGCGAAGTTGTAGCGGTGACGGAGTCCGAGTCCTTAACAGAGACGACAAGCCTCGGCCGCCCGATCGTCGACCAATAGCCAGGATCTAATCCCGCCTCGGTACAATCCTAACCGCACGAAACAGATTAACGGCTCGGATTAGATACTTCCAAAACGGCACGATCTCACCTACACCATACGATCATGATCCAACGGCTACAACCCTTAGGGTTTCCAATCCAATCTCCGCTCGTTCGATCACGATCTGACGGCGTCTGCTAAGCTTCTAGAAAACGGGCGGTCGAACTGGGCCGCATCCGCCGCACAGTACTTGGGCTCGGCCCAGTACTGTTCAATGGGGTTTTCACAGATTTTTCAATTAAAATAATTACATAAATTACTTTAATTAGTTTTAGGCAGCAAAAACAGTAGAAAAAAATCCAAGAAAATTCTCAAAAATACTTTGAGACATTTTGGGCTCAAATAGAATATTTTTGGCAGAACCTTATATTTACTTTATATATATTTAATTAGTTTTCTTAAAAGCCAATATACTAAATTTGAAATAAATGCAAATAAATCCAGGAAAAATCCAATAAATTCAAGAAATCACAAAATGCACAAATAGCAATAAAATAATATTAAAGGCAAATTTTGGGATGTTACAGATCTTTACATGTACTCGGGAGT
The DNA here is from genome assembly GCA_036346275.1 of Otatea glauca. Taxonomy (NCBI): domain Eukaryota; kingdom Viridiplantae; phylum Streptophyta; class Magnoliopsida; order Poales; family Poaceae; genus Otatea; species Otatea glauca. The sequence continues at coordinate 31,058,028 of CM070732.1, read as the reverse complement.
CAGTAAGTCCTGCTAGGGGCCGCTATCGACTATTGGTCGATTGCTCGATATTTGAGTAGGAGTACTCGATGATCGAGTAGGTCTACCCGATGGTCGAGTGGGAGTACTCAATGATCGATAGGGGTACTCCAGCCATATCCGAGTGCACTTGAACCTATAGGGTCGAACGCTTAAGGGGTTGTACCAAATTCGGATTGGGATCCAAGTTGTAATGGGCTTAGAGTTCCTAATGGGCTTCAAGGGTTAAAACCCGTTATGAGACGTCTATATAAAGGAAGGAGGTGGTGCCTTTGAGATGTGAGATATACATGAAGAGACATATCAGGAATTACGAATTCTCAAAACCCTAGCTGCCATCCCTACTCCGTCCAGAACCACGCTGCCGGCGCTAGCACTCCGACGCGTGGTGTTCCTGCCTCGTACGGTTGGATACCTTGGAGGCGTTGCTGCGAAGCTTCAATGCTAGGACGATCCACAACCTGCGACAGTCACAAGGAGCTGTTGGGGAGGCACGAGGCTAGTACAACTACATCTTCACCACCGCACTACATCGACTATACTTCCGCTGTGGGTCTGCGCGTCTAGTAGTAATTATGTGATCTATAACTTGCAGTGGTTCCTTGGTTACGCGGTAGAAAATTTTGATTTTTCACTAGAGTAGTCTACCCGTTCCCCAGCACTTACAACTCAAAGTATCAGCTAGCACATTAGCTTTTCCAGGATGATAGTGGATTCCAACGTTATAATCATTTATCAACTCCAGCCATCTCCTCTATCTCATATTGAGATCCGACTGAGTAAATATATATTTTAAACTCTTGTGGTCTGTATATATCTAACATCTATTTCAAATGAGATAATGACGCCACAACTTCAAAGCATGCACTACGGAAGCTAATTCCAAATCATGCGTTGGGTAATTCTCTTCATGTGGCCTCAATTGCTTTGACACATATGCAACAACCTTGCCATTCTGCATCAATACGCATCTAAGACCTTGTCTGGAAGCATCACCGTATATAGCAAAACTACTCTAAACATCTGGCAACACTAACACCGGTGCTGTCGTCAAGCGCTTATTTAACTCTTAAAAACTCTTTTCGTACTCTGGCATCCATGTAAACTTCTTCTCCTTTTTAACAACTGCGTAAGCGGTCTAGCAATAGTCGAGAATCCTTCGATAAATCGACAGTAATATCCAACCATCCCCAGAAAACTACGAATCTAGGTAACTGACTTTGACTCTTCCCAATGCAGCACTGCTTCTACTTTGCTTGGATCAACGATAACTCCTTTAGCAGTCATCACATGACCAAGGAATTCAACCTTCTCTTTCCAAAAGTCGCACTTGCTAGACTTAGCATACAACAGTTTCTCTCATAGCTTTTGAAGTACTAATCTCAAATGTTTCGTGTGCTCTTCTTCTGTCTTGGAGTAAACAAGAATGTCATCAATGAACACGACAACAAACTTGTCCAAATATTCCATAAAAACTTTATTCATCATGTTCATGAAATATCCAAGGGCATTGGCCAATCCAAAAGATATGACCGTAAACTCATAATGTCCATATTGCATAGAGAACGCAGTCTTAGGAACATCCTCCGCACAAATGTTTAATTGATGATATCCTGATCGAAGATCTATCTTGGAGAAAACTCCAGTTCCTCTTAATTGATCAAACAAATCATCGATCTTGGGCAACAGATACTTATTCTTAATCGTCACCTCATTAAGAGCACGATAATCAATACACATCCTTAGACTTCCATCTTTCTTCCTGTTTTTGGCTCTGTTCTTCCTGCTGTTCTTGAGCCCGATCATACCACCCACTGTCCGGTCATACCAGACTTCGGTCATACCGGAGACCCTACAGTCATACCATCCTTACAGAGCAAATGTCTCATTCTCATTTGTCTCTTTTGCTTATTTTTTTAGGGCTTGTTTGGAGTATCTTGATTAGGGGAAAATTTATTTGAGATTATTCACCCCACCTCTAATCGCCATCTCGGTCCTTCACTTTTGATAACAATTCAACATCATCTCCTCAAGCACAGCTTTTCGATCCTCACTTCCTTCCATTTTTTAACTAAAAACAGTAGGAGAGATTCCTACTGTAAAGCTTTAAATAAAAGGTTTAACTGAGGTTTAAAAAAGAGAAAAAGAAAAAAGAAAAGGGAGAGTGACAGGGAAGATCCCTTGAGCCTGAGAGGCCTAAGGAAAAAGCTGAAGAGATGTCAGAGTTACAAAGAAAAAGGATAAACTTCCTTACATGGTGCCAGGAATCTATAATGGGCCAAAGAGAATCTTTGACCGTTGGCTGGTGCCTCCTTACTTCCGCAATGAGGTCATTCTTCCAGTATATAATGGACACATCGATTTGGTGGAATATTTTCCTATTGTGCTGCTTCCATATACGCCAAGCGGTAATGATGAATATCTCCATGAAGAATTGATTAGATGAATTTCTTTTTCCTGTTTCCATTGTCGAGAGAATGTTAGACGATAGGTTACATTGAATTCCTAGAGTGACCCAGCACTAATTAATGATAGATTATAGCATTGTTGGGACGATTATAGCATCGGATAGGACATCAGATGGCAGAATCGACTTGCCAAAAGAAGACATCGAGTCTCACCAAGAGTGCCAAAAGTGTGTTGGCGTCGAAAATTTGATGAAGGATTTGATCGGCTCAAACACACGTAAATGCCATGTTTAATTTGGTTCGTGGTGTGCCCGCCGATGTGATTCTGTAATCGGCAAGAAAATTATAATCTAAATAGCTATGTTAGCCTATTAGGTTTCTCAATGTAGATATGATCTAAATAGCTACTTAGTCGATTAAATCGTACGTAACGATAAGTTTGACCAGCTTTTTACATCCGATCGGATGGTTTTGTAAAGTCAAATTTTCCTAAAAAAGGTGATGCGCAACAAGATTGAAGAAAAGCAAACCTAGATAATTGGTGTTATCGAAGATGATCAACAATCGGCGATGCGCAACTTTATTGATCAAGAATGAATTACAGAGTCTAAATTACAAGAGCTACTCCTAGTCAACGAAAAGTAAATAAAAGTATATGTGAGTTGTTTGATTAATTGTTGGTTATATTTTCAGCTCGCCTCATCCTCCTTTATAGTGTATAGGCCGATCGTATCCTTCTCCGACCCACTACAAACCACGAACCGTAAAGGCCTCTTCCTTGCAGATAGAATTCCATCTTTGAATCAATATCGGCTAGAATTCTAGCTTTTAACTTAACTTACCCTTTTAACCGATATCGGCCAAAACTATCAAGTTTCAACCTCAGCCTACCAAATCGGTTATGCCTTGCCAAATTTTGGAGCTAACACCTGTGCTTCCCTTTGTCTCCGGAACCCGTCACCCGCTGTCGCTTTCATAGTGCCACCGCTTGCTGCTAGTCACCTTCGGCAAAACCACCCACATCACCAAGTTCACCTTGTCACATTCTTCGAGTTGTTCCCCTCACCCATTAGAAACCCACCACCCTCACTACAGTTCTTTTGGGCACCACCGTCGTTGCTAGTGGCCGTCAGTCCCCGAGAGCCACTACTGACGTGGCGTGCCACCTCACCACCACCTCTACACTACCTCGCCGCCACATCAACACAAGCCGCCTTTGTGTCATCATCATGTCATCCACATGGCCGCACATGTGTTACACCCCCTAGATCGGTTCAATGAACTTGGTGCACCGTGAACCGAGTCATTGACATGTTGACCCCCACCTACTAGTACAATATTCCATGAGCTCGATTCACTATGAACCGTAAGCCTTCTCTGTGGACCCGGTCCATAGACGATGGGCCCACATGTCAGCCTTTGTTCTTTTAATTAATTAAAACAAAAGGAATATTCTCCTTTTTCCTTCATTTATTAGTATTTTCCATATCGATAAATCTTTTGAGAGTCTGTTCTCTTCCATACGAGCTTTGATTGAGTTTGTTCAAGTTTCTTCCTTCATCTAAAATTGAGCCATGTCTTCTAGTAGCATCCATTCTAAATTTGGAGTTTATTTGATATGTCTTTTTTAGTTTTGTTTCTATTATTCATTTTCTCTCGTTAGTTGTAGACGTCCAAAAGACGTTCGGTGGAGCTGAAGGTAAGGAAGTCGAAGACAAAAGATAAAGTGATCGAAGATAAAGAAACAACAGCATAGGAAGAGCTAGGCAATTTGTGCTTTGATCATGTTGAATCCAGTTTTATAAAAGCTTTGTTAACCAATTCTTGGAATTCAACCTCCTGAGCTTCATCCGCTATGATGTGGTTGACTCTACCACGCACTGTTGATTGGGGTGCTGCTCCAGTTTGCCCGGGTGCGCGATTTCCTCCTGATGCAGGTGCCTTAGCAGGTGTCGTACCCAAGTTGAAGCGGACTGGAGTGATTCCTCCTTTCTGCGGACACTTGTTAGCAAAATGTCCTAGCTCATTGCAAGCATAGCAACATCTGACAGCAGACTGTTGATTCCCTCTTGGTGCATTGTTCCCTTGGGTTGGCGTCTGAAAATTCTGATTAGCAGAGCGAGGTGCAGGGGTTTATGTCTTATTTGCTGCCGGTGGCTGAAACCTAGCAAACTGTTGCGGTGACATCCTTAATTTGAACTGGTTTGGTCACCCTCCTTGGTTAACCATCCTACGCTTGCGATCCTAACCAAGCTATTTGCATTTATCCTCCAAAATCAAAGCTTTGTTAACCAATTCTTGGAATTCAGGAAAGTTATGGGTGATCAATCCCACTTGCAGTCCAGAGTTTAATCCCTTCATAAAGCGTGACTGCCTAGCCTTGTCTGTAGCCACATCCTCTGGAGCATAGCGTGCTGGCTGAGTAAATTTGTTCAAGTAATCGGCCACTGACTGGCCTCCTTGCTTCAAAGCTCTAAATTCCTCCTTGAGGTCCATCATGCCTTCAGGTACATGGTACTGACGAAAAGCAGTAGTAAACTCATCCCATGTGATCTCCTGGGGAGCTTCATGTGTGGCACAATAGTTCTTCCACCATTCTGCAGCAGTTCCTTATAGCTGATGAGAGGCATAAATCACCTTCTTATTTCCTTCACACTGAGTAATGTGCATCTTTCTCTCAATCGTCCTAAGCCAATCATCGGCTTCCAAGGGGTTGACATTGCCTGAGAATGTCGGTAGATGATTCCTCATGAAGTCAGATAGTTTGGAGTAAGGATGCGGTCCATTGTTGTCATATTGAACACTGTTGTTGATAGCTTCTTGGTTGGTCATACCCTGCATCTGTTACATCATCATCTGCATAAGCTGGGTCTATGTTGCAAGAAAAACTCTCAAATTCTGCATGTCTACAGGCGGCGATGGTTGTGGCGGTACTCCATCATTGGGGTTGTCATTATGGCGAAAACCACTTCCTGAAGCACCATTGTTGCCACGAGTGTTCATCATCTGCTGATTGCTTCTTGGGTTAGGAGAGGTAGATGTACCATAGATAAGACTCAAGAATTTCTAAGGTGGGAAAGCAGGTTCAACCCAAATTTATCGACTTTATTAATACTTTGTATGGTTGCTTACAAAAATCTAGAGGCTATGAAACACATACTGTACACTCAGCAATCAAAGATCCAAACTAAGCACACAACCTTAACGACTGCTAAAAAGGTAAAGACTATCTTAAAGACGTGACTCAACACTTGAGTCTCAACCCAACTCCAAGACTCTCACTCATCCAGCCACCTTGGCTGAGGCTGACCCGGTGCATACACCGGTGGGTGAGCTGGCATGGGCGCAAACCTATCCTGATGACCCTCGACTGGAACCTCCACGTCCACGCATACGTCGCACTCCTCTGGCTCAAACACGACCTCCTCCGGGTCTTCCTCCTCTTCTTCAGCTTCCTCGACCAGCTCCTGAGAGACCTGAGCCCCCTGAGCTGCCTGGCCTTCGGCCTCTCGCAAAGCCTCCTCTAGCTCGGTGACCACCTCAGCGCTGCGGCGCGAGTATCCTGAAGCTCCTGCTGTCACCCTCAGTGCCCCGTACACCATCTCTAGCTCCTGTGCGGTCCCTCTCATATGCTCCTCCTGAGCGAGAGCAAACTCCGCAAGGTGTAACGCAGTATCACACTCGTCTTCTTCGATCCGTCGATGTCGGCTCGCTCGTACAGTAGCGTGAAGCCTAAACACCGTGTCGTGAAGCTCGTCAGCGTAGTCGTGGCAGACGTGGCGAAGTGCAAGTCGAGCGGCCTCCTGAATTCCAACCTCGTACGAGAACCTCCTCATGGTGATGTGAATCGCCCTGCTGGAGCTCTCGTTCTCTCGAGCGTAGATAGTCAACTTGCAGATGAACCCTCGGTGTACACCATTAACTGACCAACTGCCTCCTCGGTAAAGTGGACGATAGAAACCTCCAAGCATCTGAAGAACTCTCCACAGCTCCTTGTCATAACCACCCTCTCTCTCCTCAAAGGTCGGGACGATCAGCATCTGCTCCACAAAGAACTTTGAATAAGTCCTCCACCCGAAACGGCAATGGAAAATGGTAAATTCAGCAAAGGAGAGAAGTAGAGAATAAGAAGAGTCAAGAGTGTCTTGTTAGTCAAATTTATATTTTTCTTTAGAAAATAGTTTTGGACACACCTAGGACACCACCATGCTATCTAGGGCTAAGACCTATAGTCAGTATGCACTGATACCACCTCTGTAAGGACCTGAATCCACTTATTCGAACCCACTGTATTTACCGCACTAGTCCCAAGATCAACGCTAGTGCACACAGCAACATTGGTACATATCACATCATACTCAACAATAATAATAATACTCCATTTATTGATATAGCTAAGTGTATGATCTTATGACCAACTTACATTATTAAGCCACGCAGGGCTAGACTTGAAATATAAACTAAGAAATAAGCAACAGAAAATAGAAGACGTAGATGACTCATCAGTTCACCACAAGCAACTGACAAGGCTCGGACCCTAACGACTCGCGTCCTCCTGGAACTCCTCCTCCAACAAAGGTGTAGACTCTTCAACTCTTGATTGTTGTTGTTTAGCAAGGGTGAGTACTTAAAGCACTCAACAAGTTGTGCACAGAATGCAATTCTATGTAACAATATGCAAGGCTTATTCCAAAGGAAAAGGCTATTATGGCTATTTTGCAATAAGCAGCATTTACGAAAAAATACAATAAATAGATTATAAAGACGGTAAAACAATTAACAATAAGAGATAGATTCAGCATTTACCAAGTAAACCAAGTTCCCAACCCTAAGTCAAGTTCAACCTTCCACATGGCAATCCCGCCATCCCAACCAAGTTTTTCTTTTAATTAAGCTAACCCTTAACTGTAATTCCCGAATATTGCTCAATACCGCTAGCACGGCTATCCGAATAGATTTACACTCTACAGAGGTTATGCACTTTACCCACATGATACAACCATACACCACAAAGTCGAGTGATTATAACATAGCCTTTACAATGCACTACCTTAACTTGATACTACCCGCTAGGGTTTCAACATTGGTGGGTCTGAAAACCACAACTAGGGCCCCCCTCTTGCGCCTTGTGAATTACTCCATAACTCGGGAACTCACACTGCCAATGATATTACCAAACTAAGACATTGCAAATTAATCAGCTAGGCTATCCCATACCAAACATGTGGTTGCATGATTGACTCAGGTCAAAGACATACAAGGTTAAGTCCATAGGATGATCGAAGCAAGACTTCCACATACCCTCTGCCCATCGGCCCACCTTGGCATACTCGCCCTGTCGGGACCCGATTCTAGGAATCCAGACCCTCTGTGTATTCTGTGCCAGTCCAGGATCACGCTAGCATACAAAGCCTTTACAGGGTTGCACTTTGCAGACATTACAGCGATACAATAATAAATAGTGCAAACATTTATATAAACTGAATTGTACGACCTTATGGTCTCCTTACATAAATCAGCCACGCAGGGCTTACATTATCAGAGTAAAAAGGAAAAAGCGAAAAACAGTAAAACTTCGTGGAAACCTTCATCTTGCCACAGGCATCCGACTGGGCTTGCCTCCTAATTATCCGGATCTTCAATGAACTCCTCCTCCCAAGCCGGTGTAGACTCCTCCACTGATGTTGGGGTTGATAGGCAAGGAGGGGTGAGTACTAAAGGCACTCAACAAGTAATGCACAGAATACGGTGCTATTACTACATGCAAGACTTATTCCAAGGAATTGGCTTACTTGGTTCTTTTGCATCAAACAGCATTTTTAAACTAGCATCTTGTTTAGGTTAAAAGCAGTGAAACAGTTATATATAATGTTAAGTTCTTCAAACAGTTTTTCTTCAAAGATTCTCGGCACCCAGCCTTAATAATTCATTTTCACACTGGCACACAGCCACCCATTCCATATTTTTGTTTTTGAAGATCTAACCCTTGATCAGTAATCCCGAGCAATGCTCAATACATGAGCACGGCTATTCAATAGATTTGACACTCTGCAGAGGTTGTACACTTTACCCACAAGACACAGCCGCTCACCACACAGGTGATTGTCCGCAACAAAGCCTTTCAGGAACCTCTATATTAACCAATGAACCTCTTCGGTATTGCCTTCACCATCACTCCCCTCACACAGAGCCGAAGTATAGGACAGGCCAACACCGTTGGATGGGCACCAAGCTGTAGCACAGGTACGCTCCCTCGCACAGATACACCCCCGTGTACTGTCACCCCGAGGTATCAGAGGAAAGATATCAGAACCCTAATCAACTAGGTCTGTCCCATATCAGACATGTGGTTGTACAGGTGACTCAGTTCAAAGACTTGCAAGGTGAAGTCCTTAGCTGACCAAGGCAAGACTTCCAACACTCAACAGTGGCACACAGCCCAATGTGGCACACAGACTCACATCACTCATCAACCCATTGCCACACAGGCCCACCTGGCACAAAGCCTCTTGCCACTTGCCCCAGTCTAAATCATTTCCCACCTAGTTGACTATTGTGCAACACCTGCCAACAATAACTCAACATCGGTACAGAACCACACATGTCTCCGTACTTCAATTTCATCATGTGACATCATCGCACCACTTTCAAAATATATTCAATATTTCGTTGGTCAACATTGATACATTTTTTGAAAGTTCATTCACGACTCGTTGCAAGTCTAAGCTTCTAATCACGGTCTAACCTCCCTTGTTGGCATCATATTAATATCCAACAAATACGAATAACCTTAGGGTGACAAGGATTTCACGGTATACAGATAGTAATTTCATGGTGACAATAACAATATGGGTTGATTAGCTACATTACCCAATTTAATTTGAATTCATTTTAAATAAATTAGCATGCATAATTTCAAAGCATAAATTACATTTTAAAATATGAGATCAAAATGATCAAAGCATCACTTGCCTTCAAAGAGTTGCTGGTCTTGATCTGAAGCTTGATCTTGAGCGACGAACTCTTCTTCGAAACTTTCCGGCAAATTTGCATCTACTCGTAAAAAGTACATATGCAATAAATAACCAAAACAGTAGATTATATAACCTCAAAAATTCAATTAAAATTCACCATTAAAAAATCACAATTTTACAAATTTTTAGAGAATGGAATCACCTCAATCGGAGTTAAAATGCAAAAGTAATAGCCTTTTAAAGTTTTAAATAAAATATAAATTAGAAAATCCGATTTGTTTTAATTATTTTTATACGGAAAAAATTGGGATTTCTGACGTCAGCATGACCTAATGATGACGTCAGCACCCAAATGAATTTCGGCCAAGATATTTTTATATATAAAAAAATATTTATGGCGTCAGCATGACACGTGGCAGCCTTCTGGTGCCGCCACGTCGCCTCGGTTTATGGGCTCGGTCCACGGCTTGGATCGGTTCCACCGTGGACTCGGTCCACCAGCACAGTGCTTCCACGAGGCAAGATCTGAGCCGTTCATTGAATCAACGGTTAGATCTCATGCGTCACACCGCACTGCCTCGAATCCACGCGACACGCATCGCTCATCCGACGGTCGGTCGGATCCAACGGTTGGATCCCACACACCGACTCGGCGACGCATCGTGTTCTGCGCCTCCACACGTCGCGCATCCGGCGGGACTTCTAGATCCGGCGGCTAGATCTCGCGCACGTTCGGCGGTGTCTCGGTTCACGCGCGGCCACGCGGCAAGATCGCAGCGGTGCGCCCGAAAGAAACGGTCGGATCTGGTCTCCGCCCCGGTCAACGCGCACACGCGTCTGCGCGTGATTCGGCGAGGGTACAGCACCATCACCACCGCACGTTCAAATCAGAATAGCACGGACCCTTAGGGCAACCCGGATCTAAATTCTACCGTTTAGATCTAATCCGACGACGCAGGTTACTGGAGCGGTTTACTGTGCACAAGGAAACGTGGCACAATCTCAAGCGTCCACCGTAGATCTAACGGCTAAGATTTACTAAAAGACCTAATATCCAGATCTAATCTACGCAGCACATCACAGATTTAACGGCTACGATCTAATCCAAACATAAAACAGAGAAGGGCTACGTGGACTCACCTACGTGGTGCGATGAAGATCGAATGATCGGCGAGGTTCGACGAGGTTGACGGTGGCGAAGAAGAAGAGGCTATCGGAGCTGAGGAAGACGAGGACGTCGGCGGCATTGCAGAGCATTCCCGGCGTGAAGAAGTGGCGCGTTCGACGTGTCTCGGCGAGATCGGTACACCGGTGACCTCGGCAGCGGCAGAGATGAACCGGTGACGGCGGAACGAAGCAAGGACGACGTCGGAGCGAGAGAACAACTACGGCGAGCTCACATGGGCGCAAGAGAAGGTCTCGACGTGCGTGCAAGGAGTCTAACACTACAAGAAATAGGGAAAAATTTGTGGGCCAAAAACCCACGAATTTAGGCCAAAACCCAGGAATTTAATTTAAATTCGTGAGCAAACCGTCGAATTTAGTTCACGAATTTAACTCGACGAAATTAATCAATTAAATTCGTGGGTACCCACGAATTTAAGTTAAATTCGTGGGTTTCTGCCAAGCCCACGAATTTAATTGGGAATCTGAGTTAAATTCGTTGGTTTATTAAACCCATGATTTTAACAGATTAAATTCGCGGCGGGCGGCAGGCGGCGGGCGGTGACGCGGCGGGCGGTGTCTCGAACCGAGTGAGCGGCGCGGGGCGGGAGGGCGGGCGGGCGGCGGCGCGCGGGCGACGGCGGCGGTGGCGGCCGGGCGGAGGTGGCGCGGCGGCGATCGAAGGGCGGCGGCTCGGCGGCGGCCGAGCGGGCGGCGCGTGGCCGGGAGCAGCGGGCGGCGGCACGGGCGCCGAGGCGAGGCGGGCGCCGGCGCGCAGCGAAGCGGCGGGCAAGGTAAGCGTGGGCGGCGCGCGGCGCGAGGGGCGACGGCGAAGGACGATGGGAAGCGAGGCCAAAGCGGGCGTGGTGTGGCGAGGCACGGCGGCCGGCGAAGCGGTGCAGGCGGCGGCGGCGCGTCGCGGTCGGGAGAGGGCGACAAAGACGTGCGGCGCGTGGGCCGATGGGCTTTTCCTACTCGGCTTAAATTCGTGGGGTTTGGTGGCCCACGAATTTAAATGCGTAAATTCGTGGGTAAGTTCTGGCCCTTGAATTTAAATGAATAAATACGTGCGTATATTGTGGCCCACGAATTTAAATAAATACATTCGTGGGTATTATTGTGGCCCACGAATTTAAATAAATTAATTCGTGGGTGTTATTGTGGCCCACGAATTTAATTAAAAACGTGGGTTTTATACAAACCGACGAATTTAAATACATAAATTCGTGGGTTTTTTTTGGGCCACGAATTTTTCCCTGTTGCTTATAGTGTAAAAGGAGCGGCGAGAAGAGCTCTACACGGCGCAGCAACCGACACTTCAAAAGGAGCCTCGACGTGCGCGCAAACAACAGCGAAACGAGCGGAAACGCTCGGCGGCGTTAACTCCGGCGATTACGCCCGGTCAGACCAACGTGGCTCCATCACGGCCGTCCAAGCAGCGACGATCCGATGGTGCACGTTCGCGGGCTACGCGGCGCAACGGTGACCATTGGATCTCGATCCGACGGCTCGATTGCGCGACGGCTAGGATTTCTGCGAAGCGGCTGCGTGGGCCGACGACGCGCGGGCCGATTTGGACCGGACTGAAGGGTTTTGGCCCAAACACTATTCATCCATTTTTTAAAATTCATTTTCGAATTAAAATAATTCAGATAAATAAACAAAGCCAAAATAAATAGCAAAAATACCCAGAAAAATCCCTAAAAATTCTGGAAAATATTTTGGAACATTTAGAACTCAGATAAAATATTTCCAGTAAAACTTTGCATAAACCTTTGTATGAATTTAATGAAATTCAAGAAGGTCAAAAATGAATAAATCCAATTAAATTCTAATAAATTCTCAAAAATAAAAAATACTCCAAAATTTATATTATTGTAAATTTCAGGGTGTTACAAACCTCCCCCCTTAACAGAATCTCATCCCCGAGATTTTGGGCTGACTACAGAAATAGGTTAGGAAACTCCTTCTTTAGGTCTTCTTCGCGTTCCCACGTTGCTTCACTTTCCAAGTAGTTGCTCCACTGAACTCTGCAAAAATGTGTTGACTTGTTCCTTGTTTCTCTGTCCATTATGTCCAGAATCTTCACCGGATGCTCTTTATAAGTCAGATCTTCTTGCAACTCGATTGCCTCCAAAGGTGTTTGTAACATTCCAAAAATTTGGATTTTAGAATGTTTGAATTTCAAAATTCACCATTTGAAATTTCTTTGAATTAATTTCAGCTTAATTTGAATTTTCAATTTATAAAAAAGATTTAATTTGATTAATCTATTCATCAAACAAAAGATTTTCAGTTTTAGTTGGGTTCATTATGTCCCAAGGAATTTTTCTATATTTTTGGAGATTTTTCTGAATTTATTTGATATTTATTTGAATTTATTTGCTTTTATTTGAATTTCTGGAATTTTTATTAATTCGAAAAATGTTTTTATTTCAAAATTCCTTCTCGGGCTGAATCCTTCCGCCGGCCCATGTTCACGACCCAATTCCTCTCCCGCTGCCCGCTCCTTCTCCTCCGCTCGGCCCGGCCAGCCCGCCTCGCTGCCTTCGCCAAGCGCCGCCGCCCGCCCGGCCGCTCGCCACGGCCGCCCGATGCGCGCCACGTGGATGGCGAGATCTTTGCCGCGTCGCCCGCGCCTCCGCCGCCGCCGAAAAACCCTAAACCTAACCGCGTCCGCGCCGTTTTCGGCGTCCGTGCCGCGCCTGCCTCCCGAGGCAATTTAAAGCCCCGAGGGCCCCATCCCGAGGTTCCCCGCTTCGCTCCGCCGCTTTTGCCCCAAGCCTCGCCGCCGAGTCGCCTCCGTCGCGGAGATCTCGCTCGCCGAAGTTCTGCCGCCGCCCGAGCGCTTCTTCGCCGCTTTTCTTCCTCGCCGGTGAGCCTCCGCCATTGGTTTTGGTTCCGCCGGACTCCCCGCGCCGCCCTCTTCCTTTTTCCCCAAAAACCTGAGCCGATCCATCTCTCTTCCGCCGCATCCCGTGTCGTCTTCCTCGCCTCCGGCCTTCCCCGTGCCAGCGCCGCCGCCTTGCGTCGTCGCTCTCCGTCGATGAGCCGTGGCCGTCGGATCTTCCGCGTGCGCGCCAGATCGCGCCACGTCGCAGCAGCCCACGCCTTGCGTCCCCGCCGTCCGATCTTCCTCGGCCGATGGATGCGTGCTGTGTGGACGGGCCAGATCGGTCCGCGCCCACCTCGTCTTCCATGCCAGCATCCCCGTCAGCGTCGCCTCATTCCCAGCGCCGCGCCGTGTCAGCAGCCGCGTGGCTGCCACATCAGCCCTAGCCCGCCGCGTGGACGCCTCGTCAGCGTGGTTTGCCACGTCGGCTTCTCTCCGCCTCGGTGCTCCCGGTCCATCGTGAACCCAGTCTCTGACTCGTGGGCCCCACGTGTCAGCGGCATTTCTTTTTCTTTTTCTTATTTTCCAGAAATCCGAAAATTCCAGCCAATCACGTCTCGCCACGTGTCGACCTCTCTGTTTTCGATTTTTACGATCGGGAATCTTCCAGAGCCCGTTCTCCTTCGTTCGAGCTCGATTCCAGTGATTCAAATTTCTAAATTCAAGATCTATCTTCCAGATACCATTATTTTCAATTTTTAATTTTATTTGAATTTGTTTTATTTATTTGCTCTCGTTTAGACGTAGGCGCAATAAGATCGATCGAATCAAGAATCGAGGTAGAACCAAAGAAGAGGCGTAAAGCAAGTCTTCCTTGAACATGTTGATCCCAAATTTTATGAAAATGTTATGTTGTTTTTAAATTATGCATGCTTACTTTTATGCAAAGTACTTTAAATATAGTCTTAAGGTTTAGCTAATTCCAGTTTGTTATACCCTCATTGGTATTGATCATGTCGAACCTTTGACACCCTAGATGATATATGCTAGCTATTTTATTTGGTGATAACGGTAGATTAGCATGGAGCGGTAGAATTGCTTAGTCCAAATTAAGCGTTTGGTATTGTGCCATTATGGGAATCATTTCAAATATTGTTCGAACTTATTTGTGAAAGTGCGGCAATTGGTGTTGCTGCTGTGATTTAAATGAAATAAAGTGGAAATAGTTTAGACCGGGGCGGATGGATGTTTGGCGGGTGCAGAAAGCACGAGACCTTGGTATGTGAATGTTCCGCCCTAGTCAATTAAGGACCGAAGCGTGTGTTACCATGGACCGAGCACTACCGTACAACCACAAGTCTATATGGGTACAACCTGGCTAAATAATTTGTGCGTATCATTATTAGCTTCGCAAGTTGGTGAGTGCCAGATGTTGGCAGGCGCAAGAGGGGGCTTCTGTACTGGGCAGCTAGAACCCTAACAGCGGTGAAACCTTAGCGGGCGAGGTTAATAGTGGGGTTGTGCATTGTAAAGGCCTTGTCATGATCTCTCTGCCGACACACCAAAGGAAGTGTGTTACGTGCATGGCAACAAGAGTCGATCATGTCTTGTGGGTAAAGTGTACACACTCTGTAGAGTTAAAACTACTTAAGTAGCCGTGCCCACGGTCAAGGGAAGGCGAGGTACGCTTGCACATTGTAGATTTCTTGGTTTTGTTTTAAAGGAAAACGGTTGTTTGGGAATCCGAGAGCAGATGGAACTCTCGGGTTAAGGTTTGGCGGATGGAGCCAGACAGGTAGATGGAACCTGCTTTAATTGTCAAATCAAATTCAATTACTATGCTATTACCTTTTGTTCAAATGATGCTTTATGAAATTAATATTGGTATTTACCGTTAAACTTTGCTTTATGCTAAAAGAGCCATATTATGCCTTCAATTGTTTAGCCTTGCATATAGTTATCATGCATTATGTTCCCAAGACTTGCGGAGTACATTTTGTGCTCACCCTTGCAACATCCCCAACTTTCCACAGAAGAGTGTGCGGTGAAGTCGACTACGATTTCTACGCTTGTGGTTATGATGAAGGCGATCCGAATGCTAGGACGCGAACCCACCGATTACTGTTGGGCAAATGGATGGGCTTACTTACTTTGTTTCTTGTTATTTCGTTTCATTGTTTCTTATTGAACTCAAGCTATGATGCTTCTTATTTGTAATAATTGGCCATAAGGCTAATACTCTTTCGCTTAATTAATATTATTTGATTCGTGATATGGATGTCTTTGTCATCATTTGTTTCCACTGTGTGTGCTAGCTTTTCCTGGACTAGCACAGGTTATACACAGAGGGTTCGGATTTGGAAATCCGGTCCCGACAGAGGTGGTATCAGAGCCATATCGACTGTAGGTCGCATCCCTAGTTAGTCTGGTCTTCTTAGCAAGAACTTCAAAATTATTTTCTAAATCAAACCAATGAATTGCTGTGAATAGATTGTCTCATCTCATCTTATTCGTAGGTTCTTACTTCTTTCCTTTGCTGAAATATCATTTTAAAATTTAAATTTGATCTTATCCCTTAAACTTCTCAAAGCCTCGAGCCTTCTGCAAGAATCCAGATCAAGGAAGAAGATGATCAAGCCGTCAAAGAGTATATCCGAGAAGACTCCCATATAAGATAAGTTAGTAGTGCTCAATAGTGTTGGAGCATGTCACCCTTTTTAGTGTAGCAACGTATAGTCCGAGCTCATTAGAAATTTTTGTTGCTTGTTTGTTGGGTGTGTTGTACACTTGCCCTAGCTTTCTGTTGCAGCCACCTTTCTTTTGGAGTTTTATAGCCTGTTTGGTCTTGGAATGGCTACCTCCCTAGTCTTCTCATCTTTTGCTCTTTCCCTCTCATCTATTGCTAACATATCCCTGGCCGTTGCTTCAGATGGAAGGTCAAGGAAGAGGTCGTGGAGCTGGTCGTAGAGGAGGTCGTGTTGGAGGTCATGGTCGTGGTCAGGCAGAGCCACAAGATCAGTAGGATGTTCAAGATCAGCAAGTGCCGCCGCCGCCAGTCCAACCCCAAGCCGCAGATATCCAGCAAATGATGGCGATGCAGCTTCAGTTGTTGTAAGCCCTTGCTCAGAATTTGGTAAACAATCCGCAGCCAGCACCAGCCGCAGTACCAGTGATGCCGCCCCAGTCTAAGCTTGGGGAGTTTATGAGAACTAGATCGCCTACCTTCACGGGAGCAGGTGAACCCTTGGAGGCAGATGACTGGTTAAGAGATGTGGAGAAAAAGCTCCAGTTGGCTCAGTGTGATGACCGTGAGAAGGTTCTCTACGCGAGTCATCAGTTAAAAGGAGTAGCTGCTACGTGGTAGGATAACTTTTGTGCTGCCTATCAGAATGCTCAAACTATAACGTGGGAGGAATTCTCTGAAGCCTTCCGTACTGCTCATGTGCCTGCCGGCATTATTGAAATGAAGAAAAGAGAATTTCGCAAGTCGCATCGGAAACAGTGTTTTCGAATACGAATAGGTTCACCCAGTTGTCGATGTATGCACCAGAAGATGTGGCAACTGAAAGTGCCAAGATCTGGAGGTTCATGAAGGGACTTGACCCTGACATCAAGGTGCAACTA
The DNA here is from genome assembly GCA_036346275.1 of Otatea glauca. Classification (NCBI taxonomy): domain Eukaryota; kingdom Viridiplantae; phylum Streptophyta; class Magnoliopsida; order Poales; family Poaceae; genus Otatea; species Otatea glauca. The sequence goes on along the minus strand of CM070732.1, from coordinate 31,041,007 downwards.
GTTGCTTTGGATTTTCTGAATTTTCAGCATATGTTGAACAAGGCACTAGTGCAAGAGGATGCTCAACGCCAACAGCGAGAGTCCCACAAGAGAAGGATGGCATTCCAGGCTCAGCATGGAGCGAGTGGTTCCCGTCAGCGCTTCCAACCTCAACAAGCCAACAGAACACCTGTTCCAGGAGCACCCCGTACTCCTAATTCTGGACCACGCCCAATCGCTCAAGGACCCCAGCAGAACAATGCCAGTGGTCAACAGCAAAAAAGAGAATTCAAATCTTTGCGGGGATCCAAGTGTTTTCATTGTCACGGATGGGACATTATGCGAAGAATCGTCCTCGAGCGTCGACAAGTGACCCGATGCCATTCAACTTGGGATCCAATTCTGCCAGAGCTCCTACGCAAGGACAAGGTCGTGGAACGCCCTAGATGCCAAGAGCTCCGCAATCTTTTGGAAGAGGACGTGTCAACCATGTGACCGCCGAAGAAGCTCAGGAGGCATCAGATGTGGTTTTGGGTAAGTTCCTTGTTAACTCAATACCTGCCTCAGCATTATTTGATTCTGGAGCATCGCATTCTTTTATATCGAAGAGTTTTGTTGAACAGTTTGGTTGGGAAACCTTTACTCTTAAGAGCCCTATAATAGTTCAATCACCGGGGAAAGAATTGAGAACTAGTTCAGTATGCCCAAGTGCAACCATAAAAATCAATGGGGTAGAATTCCTAGCGAATCTTATCATCTTGGATTCTAAAGGAATAGATGTCATCCTAGGGATGGATTGGTTAACCCAGTATAAAAGTCAAATAGATTGTGCCAGTAGAGCCATCACCCTCACCAATTCAGAAGGCATTCGAGTGGAGTATATGCCTGATGAGTCTGCAAGTAAGAAGTGCGCTTTGAACAGTTTGAAGGAATCAACTTTGGGAAGTGTGCACGTGGTGCAAGAATATCGGATGTATTTCTGAAGATTTGCGGTATGCCACTTTGATCGAGATGTAGAGTTCGTCATAGAGCTAGTCCTGCATGCGGCTCCAATTTCAAGAGACCCTACCGTATGCCACCAATGAACTCGCGAGATGAAGAAACAGATTGAGGAATTGCAAGAAAAAGGATATGTTCGTCCAAGTTCGTCACCTTGGGAGCGCCATTCTTTTGTAAAGAAGAAGGATAATACTTTTAAACGTGCGTGGATTATAGAGCCACGAATGAAGTCACAATCAAGAACAAGTACCCGTTGCCCGTGATTGATGACTTATTTGATCGCTTAAAAGGAGCATGTATTTTCTCCAAGATCGATCTTGATCCGGATACCATCGATTGAAAATAAGGTCACAAGATATTCAAGACAGCTTTTGCTACCCGATATGGATTATATGAGTTCACAGCTATGTCATTTGGTCCGACCAATGCACCACCTATTTTATGAACTTGATGAATAAAGTATTTATGGAATACTTGGACAAGTTTGTGGTAGTATTCATAGATGATATTCTTATCTATTCTAAAGATGAAGTAGAACATGAAGGTCACTTGAGGATGGTGTTAGAAAAGCTCGGGAATCATCGCTTATATGCTAAGTTCACAAGTGTGAGTTTTGGTTGAAAGAAGTTGCTTTCTTAGGTCATATAATTTCTGCTGAGGTGTCTCGATAGACCACGAAAAAGTGAAAGGTGTACTTGATTGGAGGCAACCCAAGTCGATTACACGATATCGAAGTTTTCTTGGTTTAGCGGGATACTACCAAGATTCATAGAAGGATTTTCAAAGATTGCAAGACCACTTACCCATTCTTTGAAGAAGGAAAAGAAGTTTGAATGGTCCAAGCTTGTGAGCAAAGTTTTCAGAATTAAAGAAAAGACTGACCTCAGCCCAGTGCTCATTTTACGGATATTCTAAGAACTTTGAGATTTTATGTGATGCTTCAAGACAGGTCTTGGATGTGTCTTGATGCAAGAAGGCAAAGTAGTTGCATCGCCTCACGGCAATTGCGACCACATGAGGAAAACTATCAACCCATGACTTGGAAATGGTCATTGCATTGTGCATGCACTAAAGTTGTGGAGGCATTATCTCATTGGGAATCGTTGTGAGATCTTCATAGATCATAAGAGTTTGAAGTATATCTTCACTCAAGCAGACCTCAACCTAAGACAAAGAAGATGGTTAGAATTAATCAAGGATTATGATGTGGGAATACATTACCATCCTGGCAAGGCTAATGTAGTTGCTGATGCCTTAAGCCGGAAGAGCTATTGCAATAATTTGATGATTCAAGAAGATCAACCTGATCTTCACAAGGAGTTTCAGTGTTTGAATTTGGAATTAGTGGATGAAGGTTTCGTCGCTGCTTTAGAGATTCAACCAACTTTGGGGGATCAGATCAAAAAGCTGCAAAAGTCAGATAAAGAAGCTGCTAAGATCAAAGATAGAATAAAGGAAGGTAAAGCCCCAGGATTTTCCGAGGATGAAGAAGGAACAGTTTGGCTTGGAAAAAGTATATATGTGCCGAATCAAAAAGAGATCAAACAATTGATATTAAAGGAGGCGCATGAGTCAGCGTACTCAATTCATCCAGGTAATACTAAAATGTATCAAGATCTTCGTGGTATATATTGGTGGCCAAGGATGAGAAAGGAAATCGCAGAGTACATAGCTATGTGTGATGTGTGCCGTGAGTTAAAGCGAACATCAAAGACCCGCGAGATTGCTACAAACCGTTAAAGGTGCACGAATGGAAGTGGGAAGAAATTGGAATGGATTTTATTACAGGACTTCCGAGAACCAGATCAGGTTATGATTCAATATGGGTTATAGTGGATCGATTGACAAAAGTTGCACACTTCATTCCTGTGAGAACAACTTACCAGGGAGATCAACTTGCAGAGTTGTATATGTCAAGAATCGTGTGTTTGCATGGTGTGCCAAAGAGAATTGTATCAGATCGAGGCACTCAATTCACTTCAAGATTCTGGCAAAAGTTGCAAGAAGCGTTGGGTACCAACCTGAATTTCAGCACAGCTTATCATCCTCAGACTGATGGACAAACTGAGCGAGTGAACCAAATCCTTGAAGATATGTTAAGGTCTTGTGCATTGTCCAATGCGGCAAGTTGGGATCAAAGTTTACCCTATGCAGAATTCTCATATAACAATAGTTATCAAGCAAGTTTGCAGATGTCGCCATTTGAAGCCTTGTATGGAAGAAAGTGCAGAACACCTCTCTGTTGGAATGAAACAGGAGATCGCCAAGTCTTTGGTCCTGATATTTTGCAAATGGCCGAAGAACAAGTAAAAATGATTCAAGAAAGATTGAGAACAGCGCAGTCTAGGCAAAAGAGCTACGCTAATAATCGTCGGAGAGAGTTAACCTTTGCTCCTGGTGACTATGTGTACTTGAAAGTCTCGCCGCTCAGAGGAATGCGTCGATTTCAAGTTCGTGGAAAGTTAGCACCAAGATTTATTGCACCGTTCCCAATCCTAGCCAGAAGTGGTCAAGTTGCCTATCAGTTGGAGCTGCCACCGCAGTTGTCAAATGTGCACAATGTGTTCCATGTGTCACAACTGAATAAGTGTCTCAGGGTACCAGAAGAGCAAATGCAGATTGAGAATGTTGAGCTACAGGATGATCCTACCTACCCAGAATATCCGATCAGAATTGTGGATGAGGCAGAGCGCAGAACAAGAAACAGGACAATCAAGTTTTGCAAAGTTCAGTGGAGCAACCATTCTGAAAAGGAAGCAACCTGGGGACGTGAAGAAGATCTAAGAGAAGAGTACCCCAACCTTTTTCCCTAGTCTGTCCAAATCTCGGGGTCGAGATTTCTTTTAAGGAGGGGAGGTTTGTAACATTCCAAAAATTTGGATTTTAGAATGTTTGAATTTCAAAATTCACCATTTGAAATTTCTTTGAATTAATTTCAGCTTAATTTGAATTTTCAATTTATAAAAAAGATTTAATTTGATTAATCTATTCATTAAACAAAAGATTTTCAGTTTTAGTTGGGTTCATTATGTCCCAAGGAATTTTTCTGTATTTTTGGAGATTTTTCTGAATTTATTTGATATTTATTTGAATTTATTTGCTTTTATTTGAATTTCTGGAATTTTTGTTAATTCAAAAAATGTTTTTATTTCAAAATTCCTTCTCGGGCTATATCCTTCCGCCGGCCCATTTTCACGGCCCAATTCCTCTCCATGCAGCCCTTCCTTCTCCTCCGGTCAGCCCGCCTCGCACCTTGGCCGCCCCGCCCAGCCGATCCGCTCGCCATGACCGCCCGATCGCGCCACGTGGGCGGCGAGGATCTTGCCGCGTCGCCGCGCCGCCGCCGCCGTCGAAAAACCCTAAACCTAACGCGTCCGCGCCCGTTTTGGCGTTCGTCGCGCCGCCTCCCGAGGCTATTTAAAGCCCGAGGCCCCATCCGAGGTCCCCTCTCCGCTCGCCGCTTTGCCCCAAGCCTGCGCGCCGAAGTCGCCTCCGCCGCGGAGATCTCGCTCGCCGAGTTCTGCGCCGCCGGCGCTTCTTCGCCGCTTTTCTTCCTCGCGGTGAGCCTCGCCATTGGTTTTGGTTCCACCGGATCCCGCGCCGCCTCTTCCTTTTTCCCCAAAACCCGAGCCGATCCATCTCTCTTCCGCCGCATCCCGCGTCATCTTCCTCGCCTCCGGCCTTCCCGCGCCCGATCCGCCGCCCGCGCCGTCGCTCTCCGTCGAAGAGCCGTGGCCGTCGGATCTTCCGCGTCGCGCCGGATCGCGCCACGTCGCGGCCGCCACGCCTTGCGTCCCGCCGTCCGATCTTCCTCGGCCGATGGATGCGTCTTTGCGTGGGCCAGGCGGTCGGTTCGCGCCCGCCTCGTCTTCCGTGCAGCGTCCCGTCGGCGTCGCCTCGTTCAGCGCCACACGCGTCGGCCGCCGCGTGGCAGCCGCGTGGCTGCCGCATCAGCCCTAGCCCGCCGCGTGGACGCCTCGTCAGCGTGGTTTGCCACGTCGGCTTCCTCCGCCTCGGTGCTCCCGGTCCATCGTGAACCCAGTCTCTGACTCGTGGGCCCCACGTGTCAGCGGCATTTCTTTTTTTTTCTTATTTTCCAGAAATCCGAAAATTCCAGCCAATCACGTCTCGCCACGTGTCAGCCTCTCTGTTTTTCTGATTTTTCTGATCTGGGAATCTTCCAGGAGCCCGTTCTCCTTCGTTCGAGCTCCGATTCCAGTGATTCAAATTTCTAAATTCATCTAAATTCAAGATCTATCTTCCAGTACCATTATTTTCAATTTTTTAATTTTATTTGAATTTGTTTTATTTATTTGCTCTCGTTTCGCGTGTAGGCAGACGCAATCGAATCGATCGAATCGGCAATCGAGGTAGAACCAGCAAGAGGCAGCGAAAGCAAGTCTTCCTTGAACATGTTGATCCCAAATTTTATGAAAATGTTATGTTGTTTTTAAATTATGCATGCTTACTTTTATGCAAAGTACTTTAAATATAGTCTTAAGGTTTAGCTAATTCGGTTTGTTATACCCTCATTGGTATTGATCATGTCGAACCTTTGACACCCTAGATGATATATGCTAGCTATTTTATTTGGTGATAACCAGTAGATTAGCATGGAGCGGTAGAATTGCTTAGTCGGCTTTTAGCGTTTGGTATTGTGCCATTATGGGAATCATTTCAAATATTGTTCAAACTTATTTGTGAAAGTGCGGCAATTAGTGTTGCTGCTGTGATTTAAATGAAATAAAGTGGAAATGGTTTAGACCGGGCGGATGGATGTTTGGCGGTGCGAAAGCACGAGACCTTGGTTTGTGAATGTTCCGCCTAGTCAATTAAGGACCAGCGTGTGTTACCATGGACCGAACACTACCGTACAACCACAAGTCTACATGGGTACGACCTGGCTAAATAATTTGTGCGTATCATTATTAGCTTCGCGGTTGGTGAGTGCGGATGTTGGCGGCGCAAGAGGGGCTTCAGATTTGGCGGCTAGAACCCTAACAATGTGAAACCTTAGCGGGCGAGGTTAATAGTGGGGTTGTGCATTGTAAAGGCCTTGTCATGATCTCTCTGCCGACACACCAAAGGAAGTGTGTTACGTGCATGGCAACAAGAGTCGATCATGTCTTGTGGGTAAAGTGTACACACTCTGTAGAGGGTTCGGATTTGGAAATCCGGTCCCGACAGTGTTTGTTCTTCCGGTACTCGAAGACACTTCTTTAATTGAGACACATGGAATACATCATGTACTCCTGCCAATGACTGCGACAACTCCAATTGGTACGCAACTTCACCTTTGCGGCTCAAGATCTTGAATGGTCCGACATATCTAGGTGCGAGCTTCCCTTTTTGCATGAAACCTTCTGACTCTTTTGAGTGGGGTGACTCTGAGGTACACAAAGTCTTTAGGTTCAAAGCTCAATTCCCTGCGACGATTGTCGGCATAGCTCTTCTGCCTTGACTGAGCAATCTTCAATCTCTCTCTAATCATGGTGATCTGCTCTTCCGCTTTCTGAAGAATGTCCGGTCCAAAAACATGTCGTTCACCTGTCTCATTCCAATTCAATGGTGTTCGACAAGATCGACCATACAGAGCTTCAAATGGAGACATCTGTAAACTTGCTTGGTAGCTATTATTATAGCTAAATTCAGCATAAGGCAAACACTTGTCCCAGAAAGTAGAATATGCTAAAGCACAAGCCCTCAACATATCTTCCAATATCTAGTTAACTCTCTCTGTTTGACCATCTGTCTGCGGATGGTATGCCGTACTGAAGTTTAAACGAGTTCCCATTGCCTCTTGTAGCTTACTCCAGAATCTTGAAGTAAAATGAGTTCCTCTGTCCGACACTATCTTCTTTGGTACTCCAAGCAAACAGACAATTCTTGCCATATACAGTTCTGCTAACCGGTCCCCTGAGTACGTGGTCTTTACGGGTATAAAATGTGCCACTTTGGTAAACGATCTATTATGACCCATATGGAATCATATCCATTTTGAGTTCTGGGTAAACCGGTTATGAAATCCATACCAATTTCTTCCCATTTCCATTCAGGTATTTTTAGGGGTTGTAATAATCCTGCTGGCCTCTGGTGCATAGCTTTGACTCTTTGACATATGTCACATAATGCGACATACTCAGCAACTTCCCGCTTCATGCTTGGCCACCAAAATATTTCTTTTAAATCTTGATACATTTTTGCACTTCCAGGATGAATTGAGTACTTGGAGTCATGGGCTTCCTCCAAAATTAACTTCTTCAAATCCTTTTTGTTCGGCACACAAATACGCCCTTTAAACCACATAGTACCTTGCTCATCCAGTTTGAAATCCTTTGCCTTGCCTGCATCTATTTTGGACTTAATTCTCTTGATTTTGTCGTCATCTTTCTGCCCTTCCCTGATCTGATCTCCAGGGTAGGTTTTACTTCCAAAGTTGCTAAGAATCCTTCTGGTACCATCTCCAATTCTAATTTCTGGAAATCCTTACACAATTCTGCCTGACTTGTTTCCAACAGCATATTTACATTGTGGTTATTTCTGCTCAAGGCATCCGCCACCACGTTGGCTTTGTCAGGATGATAATGAATTCCAACATTATCATCTTTGATTAACTCAGGCCATCTTCTTTGCCTCATATTTAGGTCAGCTTGTGTGAAGATATACTTAAGACTTTTATGATCAGTATACACTTCACATCTGTTTCCGATGAGATGGTGACGCCATATTTTCAGTGCATGCACTACAACAGCCAATTCCAAATCATGAGTCGGATAGTTCTCCTCATGTGGCCTCAATTGCCCTGATGCATATGCTATTACCTTTCGGTTTTGCATTAACACGCATCCCAATCCCTGACGCGATGCATCACAATAGATGTCGAAGTTTTGATGAACGTCAGGTAAAACTAATACAGGTGCTGATGTTAATCGTTTCTTCAACTCCTGAAAAATCTTCTCACACTCAGGTGTCCACAAGAATTTCTTTTCTTTCTTTAACAATTGCGTAAGGGATCTCGCAATTGTAGAGAATCCTTCAATAAAACGACGGTAATATCCCGCCATTCCAAGGAAACTAGGGATTTGAGTTACCGTCTTCGGTTGCTCCCAATGCAAAACTGTCTCCACCTTACTTGGATCTCTCGACTCATACTGCGGTCATTATGTGTCCAAGAAATTCCACCTTATCCTTCCAAAAGTCACATTTGCTAAATTTAGCAAACAATTGTTGTTCCCTCAATTTCTCAAGGACTAGCCTTAAATGCTCGGCGTGCTCTTCCCTCATTTTGGAATAGACAAGGATATCATCTATAAACACGACAACGAACTTATCCAAGTATTCCATAAAAACATTATTCATTAAGTTCATGAAATAAGCTGGTGCATTTGTCAACCCAAAGGACATAACTGTGAACTCGTAATGTCCATATCTTGACGAAAACGCAGTCTTCGGAATATCCTCTAATCTGATCTTCAATTGATGGTATCCAGATCGGAGATCAATCTTGGAAAAGACTCCTGCTCCTCTCAACTGGTCGAATAGATCATCGATCCTTGGTAGCGGATACTTATTCTTTATCGTCACGTCATTGAGTGCACGATAGTCTATACACATTCTAAAACTCCCGTCCTTCTTCTTAACGAATAAGACAGGTGCTCCCCATGGCGATGAACTAGGTCTTATGAACCCTTTTTCCAACAGCTCTTCAATATGTTTCTTCATCTCCACCAATTCGTCCGTGGACATCCGGTAGGGTCTCTTTGCTATCGGAGCTGTTCCTAGAACAAGTTCTATAACGAACTCGATATCCCTATCCGGTGGCATTCCAGGTAAATCTTCCGAAAAAACATCTGAAAATTCATTGACTACGGAAACTTCCTCCAAACTGACGGCCTTCATGCTGTTGACCATTAACTGTCCATCTCGCATTGCTGTCGCTTCAAACTCAATCCTTCGCCCTTCTGAGCTCTCGACTGATATGACTCTTCTTCCACGGTCCAACACTGCCTTGTGCTTAGTTAGCCAATCCATTCCCAGGATAACATCCAGGGTTTGGGTATTCAGGATAATTAAGTTCGCTAGGAACTCTATTCCATTAATTATTAGTCTTACCCTAGAACATCCTACTTTAGATCGGAGTTCTGATCTAGGGGATTGGACTACAAGCACACATTTAAGATTTACCATATCCATATTGTTTTGAACAGCAAAATCTCGGGAAACAAATGAATGTGAAGCTCTAGAATCAAATAAGACAGTAGCTGGTACTGAGTTTACTAGGAACTTACCCAGTACAACATTCGTAGCATTCTGGACCTCATCTGCGGTGATGTGATTAACTCGGCCTCTCGCAGTTGCTTGAGATGGAGTTGCTGATGATGATGCCCCGCGGTTCACATTTGGCGCTGGAGTCCTTGCAGGTGTGTTCCCCAGATTAAAGAGAACCGGGGTAACACCTCCCTTCTTAGGGCAGTTGTTGGCGAAATGACCTATTTTGTTGCAGTGATAGCAACGTCTTCCCGCTACCTACGTGTTTCCTCCAGACTGTACCACCATTCTGGTCGGAGTTTGAGTATTCTGGCCCACTGGACGGTTTGTCGGCAGTGGTGCTCTATCACCGCATCGGGGTTGTAATCGGACGAACTGTTGAGGTGCCATCCTCTGCCTTTGCTGGCCTTGACGACCTCCTTGTTGCGCTATTCTGCGCTTCTGGTTGTCATCCAACTCTTGGCGCTTGTCTTCCAAGATAAGGGCCTTATTAACTAGCTCCTGGAAGTCCGGGAACGTGTGGGTGATCAGTCCCACCTGCAATCCGGTATTGAGCCCCTTAATGAATCGGGACTGCCTTGCCCTGTCGGTTGCTACATCCTCTGGTGCGTAGCGTGCCAACTGAGTAAATTTGTTCAGATAATCAGCCACTGACTGGCCCCCTTGCTTTAGGTTCATGAATTCTTCTTTCTTCAATTCTATGATACCCTCTGGTACATGGTATTGGCGGAAGGCTGTTGTGAACTCGTCCCATGAGATACCCTGAGGATCCTCGTGCGATGCACAGAAGTTTTCCCACCATTCTGCGGTGGTTCTCTCCAGTAGATGAGAGGCATAAAGTACCCTCTCATTTCCTACGCATTGAGTAATGTGCAATTTCCTTTCGATAGTTCTCAGCCAATCATCTGCCTCCAACGGATTGACATTGCCTGAGAACGAGGGTGGGCGAATCCTCATGAACTCTAACAGTCTTGAGTAGGGGTGTGGTCCATGGTTGCCCCTTGCTGAACATTTGCTGCAGCTTGATTGGATATCTGTTGCATAGTTTGCATCATCGTGCTCATCAACTGGGTTTGGGCAGCTAGGAAAGCTCCCAGATTCTGCAGATCAACTTGCGGTGGTTGAGGGATTGGCTCCTCATTCTGGTTGCCTACCTGGTTAGCACTACTTCCACTGGCTCCAGTGTTGCCGCGAGTCCTCACCATCTGTTGAAAGCTTCCAAGGTTAAGAAAAGAAGAAAGCATAGACAAGTAAAAGAACTTATGCGGGGAAAACAAGTGTCACTTAAATTATTTAGCAACTTTATTAATATAATATAAAATATTATGGTTGCTCACAAGTGCCTAAGGGCCATGCAACACACACCAGATACTCACAAACAGAAACAAGTAAACAAACATAAGACTCCACAACGACTCACACCTACTGGCGACTCAAAAACAAAAGACGCGACTCAAATAACTTGACTCCACATTTGAGTCAACTCTGAAGGAAAAAGAACTCTCAGTCACTAAGCCACCCGGGGTGCGGTCCTCCCGGTAGATTCTGCGGCGGGTGCGGTGGCATAGGGGCAAACTGGTCCTGGTGACCTACTGCAGCCAGTACAAACGACCCCATTGACTCGGCTGGTCCCAAGGCTGCCTGCTCCTGCTCCTCCAGATCTGGGTCATGCGGCTCAGAATCGGCTCGGGCTCGAGTCCATCTGAGCCATCTCTAGCTCATGAATCCTCTGCATAACGTGAGCTAAGTTCTCCCGCAGCTGAGTTCTAGCCTCCATGACCTCGTCGCGGGCTCTCTACAGCTCCTGGACTGTCTCATCCATGGCCTCCTCCTGGGCGATGACATATCTCGCCAGGTGAGTGACCGTGGTGTCCTCCTCCAAGAACTCCATCCTGTCATGGCGATTATCTCGGCGCGGGTGGTGACGAAAGACAGTGCCATCCAACTCTGCAGAGTAGGTGCGGGCGATCTACCGCATCGCAAGATGTGCCGTCTCCTGAATCCCGGCCTCGAATGAAGTTCTTCTGACGGTGATGTAGATAGGACGGCTTGCCCTCGTTCGCTCTCGAGCATAAACAGTGATCTTGACATCCTAGGCGATATCAAGCCCTGCCCGCACTACAGTGGTCCCCTAATAAATCGGCCTGTCAAAGCATCCGAGAAGTTGCATCATACGCCATAGCTCAGCGGCGAATCCTCCAGTGCGCTCTCCATATGTGTGGATCCTCCTCATCTGCCAAAACAGACCTCATTTAAAAACCCAACATAACAATAGAAAATGCAGCATAGGTATGATCAAGAGAGAAAAGATAAGTCGAGATTTCATTGATATTCTTGCTCATGTTGTTAAATTCTTATAAATTAGTTTTATCCACCTGGGCACAATTATCCTAGTTAGGATCAAGACCTACAGTTAGCCTGCTCTAATAACACCTCTGTCGGAACCCGATTTTGAGAATCCAGACCCTTTGTGTATTCTGTGCCAGTCCAGGATCACGCTAGCACACACAGCCTTTTACAGGGTTGCACTTTGCAGACATTACAGCGATACAATAATAAATAGTGCAAACATTTATATAAACTGAATTGTACGACCTTATGGTCTCCTTACATAAATCAGCCACGCAGGGCTTACATTATCAGAGTAAAAAGGAAACAGCGAATAACAGTAAAACTTCGTGGAAGCCTTCATCTTGCCACAGGCAACCGACTGGGCTTGCCTCCTAATTATTTGGATCTTCAATGAACTCCTCCTCCCAGGCCGGTGTAGACTCCTCCACTGATGTTGGGGTTGATAGGCAAGGAGGGGTGAGTACTTAAGGCACTCAACAAGTAATGCACAGAATGCGGTGCTATTACTACATGTAAGGCTTATTCCAAGGAATTGGCTTACTTGGTTCTTTTGCATCAAACAGCATTGTTAAACTAGCATCTTGTTTAGGTTAAAAGCAGTGAAACAGATATATATAATGTTAAGTTCTTCAAACAGTTTTTCTTCAAAGATTCTCAGCACCCAGCCTTAATAATTCATTTTCACATTGGCACACAACCACCCATTCCATATTTTTGTTTTTGAAGATCTAACCCTTGACTGTAATCCCTGAGCAATGCTCAATACCACGAGCACGGCTATTCGAATAGATTTGACACTCTGCAGAGGTTGTACACTTTACCCACAAGATACAGCCGCTCACCACACAGGTGATTGTCCGCAACAAAGCCCTTCAGGAACCTCTATCTTAACCAATGAACCTCTCCGGTATTGCCTTCACCATCACTCCCCTCACACAGAGCCGAAGTATAGGACAGGCCAACACTGTTGGATGGGCACCAAGCTGTAGCATAGGTACGCTCCCCTGCACAGATACACCCCCGTGTACTGTCACCCTGAGGTATCAGAGGAAAGATATCAGAACCCTAATCAACTAGGTCTATCCCATATCAGACATGTGGTTGTACGGGTGACTCAGTTCAAAGACTTGCAAGGTGAAGTCCTTAGCTGACCAAGGCAAGACTTCCAACACTCAACAGTGGCACACAGCCCAATGTGGCACACAGACTCACATCACTCATGAACCTATTGCCACACAGGCTCACCTGGCACAAAGCCTCTTGCACTTGCCCCAGTCTAAATCATTTCCCACCCAGTTGATTATTGTGCAACACTTGCCAACAATAACTCAACATCGGTACAGAACCACACAGGTCTCCGTACTTCAATTTCATCATGTGACATCATCGCACCACTTTCAAAATGCATTCAATATTTCGTTAGTCAACATTGATACATTTTCGGAAAGATCATTCACGACTCGTTGCAAGGCTAAGCTTCTAATCACGGTCTAGCCTCCCGTGTTGGCATCATATTAATATCCAACAAATACGAATAACCTAAGGGTGACAAGGATTCCAGGGCATACAGATAATAATTTCATGGTGACAATAACAATATGGGTTGATTAGCTACATTACCCAATTTAATTTGAATTCATTTTAAATAAATTAGCATGCATAATTTCAAAGCATAAATTACATTTTAAAATCTGGGATCAAAATGATCAAAGCATCACTTGCCTTCAAAGAGTTGTTGGTCTTGATCTGAAGTTTGATCTTGAGCGACGAACTCTTCTTCGAAACTTTCTGGCAAATTTGCCTCTATGCATAAAAATTACATATGCAATAAATAACCAAAACAGTAGACTATATAACCTCAAAAATTCAATTACAATTCACCATTAAAAAGATCACAATTTTACAAATTTTTAGAGACTGGAATCACCTCAATCGGAGTTAAAATGCAAAAGTAATAGCCTTTTAAAGTTTTAAATAAAATATAAATCAGAAAATCCGATTTGTTTTAATTATTTTTATACGGAAAAAATTGGGATTTCTGACGTCAGCATGACCTAATGAAGACTTCAGCACCGAAATGAATTTCGGCCAAAATATTTTTATATATAAAAATATATTTATGATGTCAGCATGACACGTGGCAGCCTTCTGGTACCGCCACGTTGCCTTGGTTTATGGTCTCGGTCCACGGCTCGGATCGGTTCCACCGTGGACTCGGTCCACCAGCACAATGCTTCCACGCGGCACGATCTGAGCCGTTCATTGAATCAACGGTTAGATCTCTTGCGTCACACCGCACTGCATCGAATCCACGCGACACACGTCGCGCATCCGACGGTCGCTCGGATCCAACGGCTGGATCCCACGCACCGACTCGGCGACGCATCGCGTTCTGCGCCTCCACGCGTCGCGCATCCGGTGGGACTCCTAGATCCGAGGCTGGATCTCGCGCACGTTGGCGGTGTCTCGGTTCATGCGCGGCCACGCGGCAAGATCGCAGCGGTGCGCCCGAAAGAAACGGTCGGATCTGGTCTCCGCCCCGGTCAACGCGCACACGCGTCTACGCGTGATTCGGCGAGGGTACGGTGCCATCACCGCCGCACATTCAAATCTAAACGGCGCGGATCCTTATGGCAACCCGGATCTAAATTCTACCATTTAGATCTAATCCGACGACGTTGGTTACCGGAGCGGTTTACTGTGCACAAGGAAACATGGCACAATCTCAAGCGTCCACCGCGGATCTAACGGCTAAGATCTACTAAAAGACCTAATATCCAGATCTAATCTACGCAGCACATCACAGATTTAACGGCTACGATCTAATCCAAATGTAAAACAGAGAAGGGCTACGTGGACTCACCTACGCGGTGCGATGAAGATCGAACGATCGGCGAGGTTCGACGAGGTTGACGGTGGCGAAGAAGAAGAGGCTATCAGAGCTGAGGAAGACGAGGACGTCGGCAGCGTTGCAAAGCGTTCCCAGCGTGAAGAACTGGCGCGTTCGATGTGTCTCGGCGAGATCGGTACTCCGGTGACCTCGGCAGCGGCGGAGATGAACCGGTGACGGCGGAACGAAGCAAGGACGACGGCGGAGCGAGAGAACTACTACGGTGAGCTCACACGGGCGCTAGAGAAGGTCTCGACGTGTGTGCAAGGAGTCTAAAAGGAGCGGCGAGAAGAGCTCTACACGACGCAGCAACCGACACTTTAAAAGGAGCCTCTACGTGCGCGCAAACACCGGCGAAACGAGCGGAAACGCTTGGCGGCGTTAACTCCAGCGATTACGCCCGGTCGAACCAACGTGGCTCCATCACGGCCATCCAAGCAGCGACGATCCGATGGCGCACGTTCGCGGGCGACGCGGCGCAACGGTGACCGTTGGATCTTGATCCGACGGCTCGATTGCACGACGGCTAGGGTTTCAGTGAAGCGGCTGCGCGGGCCAACGGCATGCGGGCTGATTTGGGCTGGACCGAAGGGTTTTGGCCTAAACACTATTCATCTGATTTTTAAAAAAATAAATTTTCGAATTAAAATAATTCAGATAAATAAACAAAGCCAAAATAAATAGCAAAAATACCCAGAAAAATTCTGGAAAATATTTTGGAACATTTAGAACTTAGATAAAATATTTCTAATAAAACTTTGCATAAACCTTTGTATGAATTTAATGAAATTCAAGAAAGGTCAAAAATGAATAAATCCAATTCAATTCTCAAAAATTAAAAATACTCCAAAATTTAAATTAGAGTAAATTTCAGGGTGTTACACGCCCCTTGTCACTTGCCCCAATCTAAGTGATTACCACCCCAGTTGATTACCAAGCACCACGTGCCATCAACAAGTCAACATCGTTGCGTGACATGACTTGCCACTACAACTCAATCTCATTGTGTGATCTCATATGACACACAAGTTCCTATCATTGTTTCATATTCCATTAGTCAAGATTAATCATCGATGATTCAGGTACATGTGATGACGTTGCATGGCTAAGCTACTACAACGTTCTAATCATCCCATGTTGATTTTAGTACTAACCAACTATAATGAACCAATACAGGGTGACAATAGATCATGACATACAAATGACAAGGTAGGGTATAGATCAATTGGTAGATTAACTAGATCCCAATTTAATTTGAAACAATTGTATACTGGAAATACTATGCAATAGAATAAAACAATATAGCAATTTTATAAACATAGGTTCAACATGATCAAAGCACAACTTGTCTTGGCAAAGGTTTTGGTCTTGCTCTGGAACTTGATCTTGAGTTGACGAATCCTCCTCCGAAGCGTCGCACAATTCAACGTCTATGCGAACCGAAGGAGAAAAGCAAATAAATACCAAAATAGAGATAAAATGAACTAAAAAAATCAAATAAAATCCACCATTAAATAGATATCAATTTTATAAATTTTTAGAAATTTGAATCACCCAAATCCGAATTAAAATGCAAAAGTTATAGCCTTTCAAAGATTGAACTAATTCTGGGAATACAGAAAATAGAAAATCCGAATTAATTGAATTAATTTTATTCTGAAAACAGAGTTAATGCGTCATGCTGGCGTCAGTCCTGACTCGGCCAACCCCGTGTTGACACGTCGCCCTGGTCCATGGACTCAGTCCACGGTTTGGATCTGGTGCACCGTGGTCCCGGTCCACGTCTCTTCGGCACCTGTGCCGGCACGTGGCTGCCCCCCATTGGCCGCAGCGATGGCTTGATCTGGACCGTTCACTGAGATCCAATGGCCACGATTTGATCCGAAGCTTGAGTCACGCAGTGGTCATAGGAACGTCCACGCGTCTCGCATCTAACGGCTTACTCTGAGATCTGACGGTCGAACGTGAGCGCGAGACCACGGCGATGGCACGGCGAGGCTTCTCACTTTCGATGAAGAAGACGACACATGACGCGGCGCTTCGGTGAGTTTCTAGTGACGAGATGTTGCAGACCCGACGCGGCTTGGAATGAGGAAGCTGGATCTGGAACCGATGCGGTGAAAAACGTCTCGACGATGGCGCAATGGCGAGAAAATGAACGGCGGCACCACAGAAACAACGGCGAGCTCTAGAGCGATGGCTACGGTAGCGCAAGCGACAACTCTAGGGCTCACGGATGTGCTGAGAGACGGCGATTCTCGGGGGTCTACCCCTCCCTTAAATACCCTAGGCGTGCGAGCCCTACACGGCAATAAAGACCCACGTCGTAACGGCGGCGGACTCCGAGTTCACGATGGAGACGATGAACAGCAGCGCGACACGTGTCCCGATCGGACGGCTCATGACACACGCAACGCGGTGCTATCCTGGTCCCACACGCCACCTAGATCCAACGGCCAGAAATCGTTAGGGTTTTTGAACTCACCTCGCGTGTCAGATTTAGATCCAACGGCGGACGATTAACCCTCTAGAAATCGGGCCGCAAATGGGCTGACTCACACGCACAATAATGGGCTCGGCCCATTACTGTTCATTTGGAATTTTTGCTGATTTTTTTAGTAAAGTAAATACAGAATTTAGTTTAATTAGTTTAAAGCTATAAAAATATCAGGAAAATTCCAAAACGATTCTCAAAAATACTTTGAGACATTTTGAACCTAAATAAAATATTTTTGGCAAAACTTTATATAAATTTTGTATATATTTAATTAATTTTCTCAAAAGGCCAAAATACATATTTCAAAGTAAATTCAAATAAATTCCAAAAAAATCCAATAAATTCCAAAAATTCACAAAATGCACAAAAATCAATAAAACAATAATATGGGTAATTTTTTGGATGTTACAGCATCCTACTTGAACTATGCCTACCTTGCCATTTGTTATGTCAACCTTGTCAATTGCTATGATATAATCATTTGTCACTCTAGGATGGATAATTAATAGTTGGTCATTAATATAGAACCAACATGGGTTGGTTTAGAATGTGGTTAATGAGCTTAGCCATGCAATGAGTTATCAATACTATTTTGAAGTTGCGACTTCAAACATAACTAATTGTTTATGGAATATATTTATGAAAATGGTGTATCATGTGTTGTCACACAATATATGATGTTGATGGCATATGTTGCACTATAATCAACGGGGGTGGTACATGATTTGAACTGGGGCAAGTGGCAAGAGGTTGTGTGCCTAGGTGGGTCCATGTGACACTAGGTTGGTATGATTTTGTGTTAATAAAGTAATATGACTCTGTGTGAACAAGTGTAGTAAATTGGAAGTCTTGCCTCGGTTAATTAAGGACTTAACCTTGTAAACCATTGAACTGGGCTAATCATATAGCCATATGTCTGTTATGGACCAGACCTAATTCGCTAAGTTACCGAGTCTTGACATACGATACCTCAGGTGGTAGACTAAGCTATGTGCGAGGTCAGGGAAGGTCAATGTTTGAATAAAGTTTCTAAAAGGTTTTGTTATGATCTTCTTAGTCACACACCTAAGGAAGCGTCTCAATTGCATGATAATAAGATATTGATTATATCTTGTGGGTAAAGAGTATAATCTCTACAGAGTGTAAAATCTATTCAAGTAGCCATGTCCCCAGTTATGGACAATGCTTTGGAATTTTGCACAAGATTTAGATTTTATAAAACAAAAACTGGGAAGGGAGGTTGTATGCCAATTTAACTCAAGAAAATCTTTGAATAAATTATTATTACTGTTATTTGTTTTACTTATGGTTTTAATCTATTTTCATATTCAATTTCTAAAGTATACTTTATGCAAAAGTAACCATATCAACCATTCTTTGAATAAGCCTTGCATGTAGTTATTAGATCTGCATTCTGTGTTGCAACTTGTTGAGTACTCTATGTACTCACATTTACTATAAACAATGCTACTCAGTTGTTCAAAACATCATCAAGATATCACTCGATAAGGAGGATTACTTTGAAGATTGTACCATCCCAATTTTTCTTTTGAATTGTTTTAGTGTAATTTAGTATTTTGGGAATTTTCTAAATTTTCATTGCAATTTAAATCTTAAGGTGGGTTTTTACTTAATCAAAAAAGTATTTACTATGGTTAATTTCAAGTGAACATTTACTAAAAAAATTTATTTAAGTTCTAAATGCTCTAAAGTATTTTACAAAAAATTTATAAATTTTTGAATTTATTTGCTATTTATTTGAAGCTATTTGCATTTTCTATATTTATTTAAAAAAGAAAAGTATTTGAAAATCCGGCTTTTGGGGTTAGGCCAAAACCCAAGCATGTTGGCCCATTTCTCTGCACTAGGCCCAGCTGCATATGGCCAAGTCACTGGCTTGGTCCACCCAAGCCGCTTGGAGGCTGGCAGGTGGGGCCACCTATCAGGCTGTCCTCGCTGAGTCCAGCTTGGACTCAGCCGACTGCCGCCGTGTCCTCGCAGACACTCTCCTCTATTTCATGTGCATCTCAGAGTCTTGATGCTATTTAATGGGAGCCTCCACTTCGCGTTGTTCCAGCAAACCCAAACCCTAGATTGGAAGTTGAGGTCATGCCGCCGTCAAGCCGAATTCAGAAATTTCCGTCGTGGGAGGGAAGCTATTGATTCTCCATCTCTAGTGAGTCCTGATGCCCAAGATTGGTTCCATCGAGTTCGCTGCCATGTGTTCACTCCAATGCGCACGCTCGCTTGGCCGAAGTGTGACCGAGGCATCCTTGCTGTTGTCGACCCGAGTCGCTACCGGTTTTGAGCTCGGCGACGCCGCTGCCATGCTCTGACCATCGCGATGCCCACATTAAAGGATGCACCTTGTATGCACCTTGTCAAGAGCTAGCCGTAGAGACCATTCGGGGTTGTCGAGGGCACTGCCTATGACCATTGGGCCGCATGCGCTACCGGGTCGACGTTGCATGACCCGACGATCGACATGTGTCTGTGACATCGGCCTGACATCATTGTGACGTTAGTAGATCCACCGACATGTGGGGCCCAAGTGTTAGTCTCTCGAGGGTTTATTTTCTAAAAAGTAATTCATTTTGAAAAGAAAATCTGTAGGGCCCACTTGTCAAGAAATATTCTATTTTATTTTTGTTTTTCTAGATTTTATTTTTGGTGAATCTTTCGAGAGTTTGTTCTCCTTCATACGAACTCCGATTGAGTCTATTCAAATTTCTAAATTCAAGATCTACTTTTTGGTGAATTTTATTTTATTTTTGTCTCCGGTTTGTATTTATTTTGGTATTCATCTTTCGTTTCACGTAGACATTAAAGTGCCGAGAGCGTTCGAAGGTGAAAAGTTGACTCAAGTTCAAGGTCAAGATCAAAAGTTGTTCTAAGGCTAGTTGTGCTTTAATCATGTTGAATCTAGTTATACTAATGCTATTTTTTTAATTTATTACATGTTATTTTATGCTTATATCTATTTTCAAATAATTTAGGAATTAGTTATTCGGCCCATTTGAATTATGCCTACCTTGGCATTTGTATGTCATATTCATTTCACCCTATGATGGATAATTATTAGTTGGTTGCAAATAGATACTAACGTGGATTAGTTAGATCATGTGTAGTTGTTTAGCCATGCCACGTATAAATTATATCTTTTGGAAGTTGAAATTCAATTTGACTAATGATATATGGAATATTTTTATGAAAGGGTGTCATGTGTTGTCACATAATGATGTTGAGTTGTTGATGCATGTGTTGCATAATAATCAACTGGGGTGGTAATGATTTAGATTGAGGCCAGTGGCAAGAGACTATATGCCAGGGTAGGTCAATGTGACATTTGAGTACATGTTAATTGGATATCTTGCCTCGACCAATAAGGACTTAACCTTGTAAGCCATTGAACTGGGCTAATCATGCAACCACATGTCTGTTATGGGTTAGACCTACCTCAATAAGTTACCAAGTCTTGACATATGAAATCTCAGGAGGATAATCAAACTGTGTGTGCAGTTGGGGAAGGTATGTGTTGCAGTGGCTCCACATCTTGAAATATGATTGTTCCTAGTCCAACGATTAGTGCCTCTTATTCTTTTGCTCTGTGTGAGGGAGGAATAGTGAGACCAGGCTTATCGGGAGAGTCTACGTTCGGATAGAGTTTCTGAAAGGTTTTGTTATGATCTTCTTAGTCGCACGTTGATGGGCACGTGTAATGGCCGACATTATAAGATTGATCATATCTTTTGGGTAAAGTGTGTAATCTCTACAGAGTGTCAATCTATTTGAATAACCGTGTCTCTAGTAATGGACAATGCTCAAGAATTTCATTCAAGGGCTTGATTTTATAAAATAAAACTTGAGAAGGGAGGCTATGTGGCAACAGAAGTAATGGAATTTGGAGTAGGCTATGTGCCAATTTATTTTGAGAAATACATGAAAGTTTATTATTATTGTTATTTGTTTTACTGTCATTTTAATCTATTTACTATATTAAATTAAGGATGCTACTTTAATGCAAAATATCCATGATAACCATTCCTTGGAATAAGCCTTGCATGTAGTTATAATAGACTTGCATTCTGTGCACAAATTGTTGAGTGCTTTATGTACTCACCCTTGCAACAACATAATCATCAGTTGAAGAGGAGTTTACTCCTGCTTTGGAGGAGTACTAGGAGAAGGCAAGTTACTAGGGAGTGAACCTTATCAATTTCCTCTGTCATATTTATGGGTTATCTATGAAGTTTTCCATTCCATTGCTGCTATATTTCTTAGAGTTTAAGCTCTATGTGGCCAAATAATGTAAAGTCGACTATAAGGTCAATCAACTATCTTTTCTTAAATAAATAGTCTTTTGTTATGTTTCCACTATATATGATTGTGATATTATACCTATGTTGCCGCTGTGTGTACTAGCGTGATCCTGGACTAGTGCAATATATATAGAGGGTCCGGATTTGCATATTTGGGTCCCGACAAAGATCATGGGGAACTAGGTCACGCAACCCAAGTCGATTGCCTGTGGGCATATGGATGGGTTTCACTTGAAGATATTTTGTTTCCTTACGCTGTAGTTTATTTGAGTTGCTCATCTCATAAGGCAATAATTGTAAGCCTTGATCATAAGATCGTTGCTCTGATATTTATTGTTAATTTTTTCTTCCTTAATTATTATATAGATGGAATGATATTTTATCAATGTTGACACTGTGTACACTAGCGTGATCCTGGACTAGTGCAGTATACACATAGGGTCTGGATTTTCATATTCGGGTCTCGACAAAGATGGTATATAATACCCTGGCTCATTGAAGGCTTATGTGGAGCGGTGGTGGAATTAGTCCCACTTGCTTGTCTAGTGAGTTGTAGTAGTATATAATGCCTATTGGGTTCAAACATAGCACCTCCGGGTTAACCCTTTTATACAAAGCAGGGATAGAAGTGTAAGTGGGGTGCTATGCATCTGATCATATACCCTCCTTGCCCCCACCCCCGGTGGGAGCTTTAAATAAATTTTGGGCTAGGGTGTTACAGATGGTATCAGAGCATCAACCTTCGCTATACAGGTACGTGTTGGATAGGGGCGTGGACCGCATGGCATGTGTGGGTCAGAAGTGGACACATGGAATGGTATATGTGACGATACTGGACACACAAACATATATTGATGGGTTGTTCTGGGTATCTTCCATGGATGAGGTTGTAGGATCGAGGATGTCGACTAGAGGAGGGTGAATAGGCGGCTTTAGAAATTTCTTCTACGGTTAATTAAAATTTGGCCTATTTATCCCTATGTCAAAACCTTAAAAAAAATCAATGCGGAAGCGATAAACAGGTTTTGACAATTAATCCTAAGTCAACTAGGCTCACTAAGCGCACTAGCTAATTATGTCTCCAACAGTAAACTCAATCTTAAAGACAAGCAACCAATTTAATTCTAGGAATGTAAAATGCAACAATGTAAATAGAGAATTGCAAGCATACACAAGGAGACACGATACTTTTTACTGTGGTGTTCGGAGACTTGCCGGTCTCCCCTAATCCACGTTGAGGCTAGCCCAAACCACTTTGGGTCGACTCCACGAATTGAGCACCTGCCTCGAATCCACTAGTGGTAGCTCTTTCCCCCTCCGGGTAGGTGAGCTCCGGCCTTCACAACTTTGCCGGGCCTTCTCACAATCTCCTTAAGAAGATCACCATGCACGACGCCTTCACACGCCGTCTAAGTGTCGGCAAACACCAAGAGTAACAAGTCAAGCCCTCTAGCTTGAGCTTCACAAAGTACAACACATGTACAATGGTGATCACTGAGTGCAACACATGCACAAGGCTTTCCTCAAGTGCAACACATGCACAAGAGACTCTCAATCTCTCTCCTAATTGCAACACATGTAATTAGAGCTCACTCTTAGCTCAAAAACCAAATTAGAGAGTGCAACACATGCACAACTCAACCACAAAGAGCAATGAACCTTCCAAAACACCAACAAGCACCAAATGCCAGTCCCCCAAGGCTTCTTATATAGCCTCCACAAGAAAAACTAGCTATTGGGGGGCAAATTGGGCAAAAATGCCTAGGAAACCCAATCATACCGCCCTAGGGCCGGTATGACCGGCCTCTGGTCCAACGGCTAGTAAAAACTAGCCATTACTCAGAAAATACGATCATACTGGAGTGGGTCCGATCATACCGGGCTATTTTCAATTTTTCGAGCTAACAAACATGCGTTCTGGAAAAATCAAGCCGAAGTGCCCCCGGTCATACCGCTGGCCGATATGACCGGAGTGACCTCGGTCATACCACTGCTTCAGCCACCAAAATGCCTATAACTTTTTACTTCGAACTCCGATTTAGGTGATCTTGGGCTCTATGCGAAGATAATCAAGAGGTCTACAATCTTTACTCATTTTCAAGATTTAAGCAACCATATATACTTTAAATATCACAAAAACTAAGAATCTAATGTAGTCATTCAAGTTTAAAATCTGATTTCTCGAAATCCCTCACATAGACTTGATCAAGAGTGTGACTACAATCTAGAGAGAGTCAATAAGATCAAATATTTAGCCATGTGATGATCAACACATGATCAAACCAACTTGCAAACACATTTGCAAACCCTATTCACATGCTCGAAGATAAGATTTAATTAAACCATATTTTGCAAAAAAAACTCATTTTGCAAACACAAAGCATAAACCTATCTTAGTCTTTGTGATGATCAACAAATGATCAAGTCACAAGCTAAGACTCCGATGCATGTGCTCTCTATTCGTAAGAAATGCAAATATCTAGCTCCATACAAACAACCCGCTTAAACCAACTTGCATAAGCTATCTCCCTTTTGCAACACATGTAAATCCGTAGCTCTATGCAAAAACCAAATCAAGATTCAATAAGAAGCAAGCATGAGCTCCCATATTTGCAACACATGCAAATACTTAGCTCATGCAAGAACCAACCAAGAGAGTGAGCTAGAGTGAACCGGATTGAGTTCATCCACACATGATGAAGCTCAAGCTATAAGACTTGACCCCTCTTAATAGTACGGCAACTTATACTAGCAACCCGGTCTCTCATCTAAACGCCGAGACCGGTAAAAGACTAGGAACACATCCTTAACCCTAGCTAGTTATACCATTGCCTCTAACACATCCACTTGGAGCTTTTATGATTTCCATCATCTCCATTTCTCTCCAAGTTGGGATCTTTATCTTGTTCATCAACACATGATGAACTCCCCTTGTCTTAGCTTCGGGATCCTCTCTTGACGCTCATCAACACATGATGATGTACTTGTCCTGTTTATCCATCTCAACCTTGGACTTAACCTATTTCAAACTCATTGAAAGTGTTAGTCCAAAACACATGGTTGTCTCAATCATAAATGCACTCCATTAACACATAATGGATACTCCCAAGATTCTTTGATCTTTTCTTTTGATGATTGAGCACAACCCAAAGACAATTGATTGAAAGATTAATTGTGTCTTGAGTATACTAATGCAACTAATGCTTTCATATACTCAAGAACTTTCAATTGCCCTAGGATCAACAAAGTGAACCATCAACACATGACTAGTTCATTGTTGGTTGAATGGCAACCGAACACAATTTAAATTGAATTTAAATTATCATGAGTATATATTAACTACACAAGTTTCATATACTCATTTTGATGTAATCTAAAAGTAATGATCTAATTTATATGGAGTAGTGGAAAGGGATCAATACTCTTAAGACCATTAATTATAGAATAAACTCCGTTAGATGTGTGCATACAAATAATTGAACTTGGATCAATATGCACATATTCAATTTTTGATTGTTTTGGAGTTTATCCTATATTGCCATGAGTATACTATAACTACACAAGTTAAATATACTCAAAGGGTTGTTTCAAAGTAATGATCCTTAATATAGAAAGATGAATTAGATCAATACTATTGAAACTTCAAGATTAAGCATGAACTCCCCCTAAATGTGTGCATTCAAGTATATATGGTGTCGGAAACAAAATGCACATCTTTAAGATTAAAACAATGGTGGAGTTCACCCTTTATCTTGAATCCAAAGAATGTATTTACAAATAATAAAGTTGCATTGGTTACAGACCTTTTGGATTTCCATTTTTCATGAGATAAGACTAATCAAAGATATACTCAATAAAAGAGTTAGTCTCATATTTAGATTTATCAATATGATTATGAATATTATATCCAAGGAATGCAACAAGATATGATAATATGAACTCGAATGCATACCTTTGCTATTTCCATCTTTTTCATCCCAAAGAACCTAATAATAGTTATGCTCAACAAAAGAGTTAGTCTCACAAAAGGATTTGTCATTAATTAACAATTGAGACTTATCAATATTATGATTATCAAAAGAGTTAGTTTCAATATTAGATTTGTCATTAAAACCAAAACCAAACTAATAGAGCTTGAACTTTCAATCTCCCCTTTTTGGTGATATGACAAATCCAAGCTTAATAACCACATTTGGATGAAAATCATCACATTGAGATAATTTAATCTATTCGAACATATGAGCATACCTTTGAGCAATTTATGCATTAACAAATGAGAATGCATATGAGAGATTTTTAGACAAATAATTCTCCCACAAACTCCTTAACCAAATTAAGCTCCCACAAACTCCACTTTAACCAAATGAGGTATTAATCTCTCATAAATTCTCCCCCTTTAGGCATTAAACACCAAAAATGAAAAACGAATCCAAAAAGGAGACTTTGTAGAGTGAAGAGCTTGGCAAGGAAATACCACTTTGAAGAAGAGAGAGTTTGGCAAGAAATTCTCTAAAATGAGGTCGTAACAAGATTGAAATAAGTACATATGACCTCTTGAAGTTCACAAGAACTTGTAAATATTAAGAATTTTCAATAAGATTCAAGATTTCTGCAAACTTCTTTATATGGCTCAAAAGAGTAAACAACATGAAAAGGGGCCATAGTTTGAGTTAAGCACAAGAAAGATATTTGAAACACATTTAAATAAACTCCTCATTTTATTAGGCTTTTCAAATTGTAAACAATCTCACACAAAGGAGACTTTGAGAGCCTAATAGTGCTTAAAAGAGGAAAACATCCAAATGAGCTTCAAATTTTCATGAAACCACTTGTAGAAAGTTTTAAAGAAGCATCACTCATAATACCACTCGAGGAAAACATAAAGCTTGTAAATATCAAATTTAAAGAGATACCACTTCAAATGCTCATTTTTAATTGATACCACAAAGAAAGATTGTTTTTCAATTGATACTATTTGTAAGAGATACCACTTGTAAAGATCATTTCGCATGAAGATACCACTTTGAGAAAAACATTGACATTTATTTTAAAATAAGCTTATTTTCTCAAAGATCAAAACTATATGTCAATTAAAAATCAACTTGATACCATGACATAGCCAAAGAAAAGGAGCCTTTTTCAAATATACAAAACTTGATTAAACAAGCTCCAAAAGGATTCTAAGATAAATCATGGAGCTAATATATTTAAACATGCTCAAGTATTGTTTTGAGAGGTTCTTTCAACTTGGAACCAATTTGAATATATGAAAACCACAAGGATTTCAGAAACTGAAATTTCAGGTTTGCAGATTTTGACATTTTATTTAGGCTTTAAAAGAGGTCTGCAAAACTGATCAAATGAGGTCTAAAAAATCTGCTAATTTTTTTCATAGTAGACAAACTATTGAGGATCAATTATTACAAAGATGGTTCCCTCAAATTATGATCTGATTTGGAGATACAAAAATCACAAATCAGCTCAAAATCATGCAAAAGTCTGAATTTTCAGCATTTGACCAAAAAGAGAAAAAAGCCATAACTTTTTCAAATGAAGTTGAAATTATTTGAACAAATGCAGAAACATACTTTGGACTCCTAAGAAACTTTTCCAAAAAGAATTTTATAAAAAGGAGTCTCCATTCAAAATATATCTCAAATTTTGCATTGTAGACATGATTTTTACTCAAAGAGAAGAAAAGTCAAAACTTTTTCAAATAAAGTTCAAATGGTTTGAAAATTTTCAGAAATGAACCTTGGACTATTTATAAGGTTTCTCAAAAATAATTTCCTCAAAAGGAATTTTATTTCAAAAGATATGGCAAAATGCGTATTGTAGGCATAAAAAGAAGTTGAATTTCTATCGAAAGTTCAAAATGCAGTTCAACTTGGATTTTATGGAGATTTGAACTCCATGGCTTTATATGAGTTATAAATGCTATTTCAAGCAAAGAAGCACAAAGAAATCCAACTCTAATAGTAAAACCCACAATATGCAAGAATATCTCATTTTGGGTCAAATGAAAGATTTTGGCCAAATTCAAATGGCTATAACTTTTGAATGGTTGGTCGTTTGAAAAAAACATTGAACTAAAGAAATGCTTGAAATGACCAACCCTACGAGTTTTGTATTTACCACTTTTTCAAAAACTCAATAGATTTTGATTTATGAAAATATATCATTTAATTCAAAAACAAGATCATATAAGATCTATTTGAGGTCAAATTTGCTATTTTGTTTCTAAAATAGGGATTTTTACTTCGAAAGTATTGCAAAACATTTGAAATACATATTTTAGAACTTTTACAAATATTTTCATAAATATGAGCCTTTTAAATGATAATAGATGCGGAAGAGATAAACTAAGGTTTTGACAATTAAAGCCTAAGTCAACTAGGCTCACTAAGTGCACTAACAAATTATGTCTCTAACAAGAATATACAATCCTAAAGAAAATCAAGCAATTTAATTCTATGAAAGTAAATTGCAACAATATAAATAAGAATTGCAGGCAAACACAAAGAGACACACCGATGTTTTACTATGGTGTTCGGAGACTTGCCGGTCTCCCCTAATTCACGTTGAGGCAAGTCCAAAGCACTTTGGACCGGCTCCACGAATTGAGCATCGCCTCCAATCCACTAGTGGTAGCTCTTTCCCCCTCCGGGTAGGTGAGCTCCGAACTTCACAACTTTGTCGTGCCTTCTCATAATCTCCTTGAGAAGGTCACCGCGCACGACGCCTCCACACTACCGGCCGATAGCACCGGCCACCTTGGCCGAAAACTCCCCTCTCCGTGATTTTCAAGACGGCCCTGAGCCAGTGCTACCGTAGGGGCTGTAGCACCGCTCCAAGGGTGGTATGACTGGCCACACACGGAGAGGGCGGTATCACATGCTCTAGGATCGAAACCCATAACCTCTAGCTTATTTGCAAAACACATTTGCAAATAACAAATCAATATTTTGCAAAAACACATTTTGCAAACACAAAACATAAACTTTACTTAGCCTTGTGACGATCAACACATTATCAAATCACAAGCTAAAACACCAATGCATAAGATCTCACTTTTTGCAATACATGCAAAACCTAGCTCCATGCAAACACCATATAAACCAAATTACATGAGCTATCTCCCTTTTTGTAACACGTGCAAATCCATATCTTCATGCAAAAACCAAATCGATTAAGATTAAATAAGAAGCAAGCATGAGCTCCCTTATTTACAACACATGCAAAGACTTAACTCATGCAAGAACCAACCAAGAGAGTGAGATAGTGAACCGGATTGAGTTCAACAACACATGATGAAGCTCAAGCTAAATGACTCAACCCCTCTTAATAGTACGACACCTAACTAGCAACTCGGTTTCCCATCCAAACACCAAGACTGCTAAAATACGAGGAACACATCCTTAGCCATACCTTTGCCTCTAGCACATCCACTTGGAGCTATTATGGTTTCAATCATCTTCTCTCAAGCCGGGTCCTTTTTTCTTGTTCGTCAACACATGATGAACCTTCTCTAGCTTCACTTCACTTCGGGATTCATTCTTGAAGCTCATCAACAAATGATGACTTCTTCACAATTCTTTATTTTTTTGGACTCAACCTACTTCACAACTCAAGGAAGATTGTTCGTCCAACAAACACGGTTGCCTCAATCGTCAATTGCACTCCATTAACACATAATGGATGCCCCACAATCGATTGAGCACAACACTAATCAATTTGAATGATTTAAAGGTGTCCTGAGTACTTTGATGCAACTAATACTTCATTATACTCAAGAACTTTCTGCTTGTCCTTTACCAACGAAGAAACACTATCAACACATGATGAAACGTTCTTTGATTGATTGAAAGACAATTGAACTCAATTTAAATTTTATTTAAATTTACTTGTGTATATATTAACTACACAAGTTTCATATACTCGTTTTGATGGTTACTAATTAATGATCCAAATTATGTTGGAGTGGTGGGAAGGGATCAATACTCTTAATACCATCAACAATAGAATAAACTCCATTAAATATATGCATATAAGTAATTGAACTTTGAATCAATATGCACGTATTCAATTTTTGAGATTGCTTTGGAGTTTTGTCCCATATTAGCATGAGTATACTACAACTACACAAGTTTTATATATATACTTAAGAATTTGTTTCAAAGTAATGATCCTTGAAATTTGTAGCAAGATGAAAGGGATCAATACTATTGAAACATCAAGATTAAGCAAGAACTCCCCCTAAATGTGTGCATTCATGTATATATAGAATTGCAAATATTATGCGCATTTTAAGATTGAAACTACGGTGGAGTTCATCTTTTATCTTGAATCTGAGTAATGCATCTAGAAATAATGGAGTTGTATTTGATGCATACCTTTGGGATTTCCATTTTTCAATGAGATGAGACTAATCAAAGATATACTTTGATATTTCTATCTTTTTCTTCCAAAAGAGACTAATAAGAGTTAAGCTCAACAAAAGAGTTAGTCTCATAAAAGGATTTGTCATTAATTAGTAATTGAGACTAATCAATATGAGAGTTACTCATAAAATGATTTGTCATTAATTAGCAATTGAGACTAATCAATATAAGGGTTAGTATCATAAAAGGATTTGTCATTAATTAGCAATTGAGACTAATCAATATTATGATTACCAAAATAGTTAGTATCAATATTAGATTTATCATTAACACCAAAACCAAATTAATGGAGCTTGAACTTTCAATCTCCTCTTTTTTGGTGATTGATGACAAGTCCAAGCTTAATAACCACATTTGGATGAAAATCATCACATTAAGATAATTTAATCTATTCGAACAAATAAGCATACATTTGAGCTATTTATGCATTAACAAATGAGAATGCATATGAGAGATTTTTAGAATGAATAAATATGCTTCTCTTCAAGATATGCACAAAACATCCAAATAAATCTTTCCTTTGAAACCAAATAATTTTCCCCTTAACCAAATGAGGTATTAAGCTCCCACAAATTCTCCCGCTTTTGGCATTAAACACCAAAAATTAAAAATGAATCCAAAAAGGAGACCTTTTAGAGTGAAGAGCTTGGCAAGAAAATACCACTTTGAAGAAGAAAGAGCTTGGCAAGAAATTCTCTGAAATGAGGTCATAACAAGATTGAAATAAGTACATATGACCTATTGAAGTTCACAAGAACTTGTAGATATTTAGAATTTTCAATAAGATTTAAGATTTTTGCAAGCATGAAAAGGGGCCATAGTTTGAGTTAAGCACAAGAAAGATATTTGAAACACATTCAAATAAACTCCTCATTTTATTAGGCTTTTCAATTTGCAAATAAACTCACAAAAGGAGTCTCTAAGAGCCTAATAGCACTTAAACGAGGAAAACATCCAAATGAGCTTTGAATTTTCATGAAACCACTTGTGGAAAGTTTTAAAAAAGCATCACTTACAATACCACTTGAAGAAAATATAAAGCTTGTAAATATCAATTTTAAAGTGATACCACTTGTAATGCTCATTTTTCAATTGACACCACATGTAAAGATCATTTTGCATAAGGATACCACTTTGAGACAAACATTGATATTTATTTTAAAACAATCTCATTTTCTCAAAGATCAACACTATATGTCAATTCAAGATCAACTTGATACCATGACATAACCAAAGAGAGAGCATCTTCCAAATATACAAAATATGAATAAACAAGCTCCAAAAAGATTCTATGATAAATTATGTAGCTAATGCATTTAAACATGCTCAAAAAAATTTGAGATGTTCTACCAACTTTAAGCGAATTTGAAGATATGAAAACCATAAAGATTTCAAAGAACTAGAATTTTAGATTTTTCAGATTTTGACATTTCATTTAGGCTTGAAAAGATGGCTGAAAAAACTGTTCAAACGAGGTCTCAAAAATCTGATAAATTTTGGTATCAAAGACCAACTATTGAGGATCAATTTTCATTATAATGATATCCTTAAATTATAATCTGATTTCGAGATAAAAAAATCACAAACCAGCTCAAAAACTTGCAAAAGTCTGAATTTTCAGTATTTGATTAAAGAGAGAAGCCCATAACTTTTTCAAATAAAGTTGAAATTATTTGAAATTGTGCAGAAACATACTTTGGGATCATAAATAGCTATTTAAAAAATAATTTTTGAAAAGGGGTCTCCAATCAAAAGATATCTCAAATTTTGCATTGAAGGCATGAATTTTACTCAAAGAGAAGAAAAGTCAAAACTTTTTCAAATAAAATCCAAATGGTTTGAAAATTTCTAGAAATGAACTTTGGACTAGTTAGAAGATTTCCCAAAAATAATTTACACAAAATCAATTTTCTTTCAAAAGATATGGCAAAATGCGCTTTGTTGTCATAAAAAGAGATTGAATTTCCAACAAAGCCTCAAAATGCAATTCAACTTGGATTTCATGGAGATTTGAACTTTCATGTCTTGGAATGAGTTGGAAATAATATTTTAATCTAAGATACATAAAGAAATCCAACTCAAATAGCAAAACCCACAAAATGTAAGAATAGGTCATTTTGGGTCAAAGGAAAGATTTTGGCCAAATTCAAATGACTATAACTTTTGAAAGGTTGGTCGTTTGGAAAAACTTTAAATAAAGAAATGCTTGAAATGACCAACCCTACAAGTTTTGTATTTACCCCTTTTAAAAAACTCAATAGATTTTGATTTATAAAAATATATCATTTAATCCAAAAACAAGATCATATAAGATTTATTCGAGGTCAAATTTGCTATTTTGTTTCTAAGGTAGGTTTTTTTACTCTGAAAGAATTTTAAAACATTTTAAATACATATTAGAATATTTTTACAAATATTTTCGAAAATTTGGGCATTTTAAACAAGATTTTTGACTAAAGAGGCTCATATAAAAGGATATGCATGCATATGATTTTCAACATCATTCCAAAAAGTATCAAATGAAGCAAATGAGAAGATACTTGATTGGAATTGGTATGTATGAGTTTAAAATACCATTTTGAACCAAGATATGGCCACGAATCTAGTCCAAGAGGTGAAACTCACAAAGTGCTAGAATATGACCAATATAGGTCAATATTAGTTTATGGGTGAGTTTCAAAATCAAATAACCTTTGATATGTTGGTATTTTGAAGATCTTTTGAATACGAGAATTGTTAAGAATGACCAACTCCATGTTTTTCGTTTTCAAACTATGTTCAAAATCATTTTACACTTTATCTATGAAAATTATAAGTTTAAATCCAAAACAACATACTAGTAACTAGATTTTGGGCTAAAAACTCATTTTCTTTTGAAATTAGATTTTGTAAAGCCAAAACCTTTGATAAACATTTTAAAAGCATTTGTATATACTTTGCAACTAGTTTTTCACAAGATTACTAATAGTTACTAAGATTTTTTCACTTTTGACTAAATGGCTTGATTTTAAAAATATATTAGCACTTATATAAATATTGTTACACATAGGGAATACATGGTTATGATTTAGCACTCCCCCTTAATATGCCACTACCCAAATTTGCTCAAGATTGCAATTAATAGAACTAATAAGCATGAGCAAGAACATGAACAAGCAATTTAAATTGATTTTCATGATAATGCACTATAACCTACACAAGGCTATAAGCTAAAATTATCAATTTCAATACTTGTTACAAAGTGATGGTCTTCATGGTTGGCTCCATTTTGCAAGTGAAGAAGTCCTCTTCCCTTTTGAAGAAGCCAAGCGTCTAATGCCTCTCCAAGTACCTAATAATATTTTAGGCACTCGTTGGTACCCAATTTTTGTTGGGTCCAAGAATGTTAGTCACAAAAGATTTAGGGACCCAAATAGTCCTAACATTAATGGTCTTAGGTGAACTAACATGACTAGCAAAAGATTTGCACTTGTTATTACTCCTAAGCGATTTATTGACATTGTAATGAGAAGGCTTAGGAGTCTTAGCAATTTTAGCAAATCTATTTCTAGTCTTATCCTTTCTAAGCACATGATAATCATTACTATGCAAGGGCTTAGAGGATCTAGCATGTCTAGCAAATGGTTTGCTATAGTTATTTCTCCTAAGCAATTTATTTGCATTGCTTTGAGTGGGCTTAAGAGTTCTAACAACTTTAGCAAACACATTTCTACATTTATTCTTCCTAAGCCAATGAATATCACTATTTTTCAAGCACTTAGGAGAATCAATAATCATGGCAAACACATTGCAATTTTTGTCCTTCCTATGTAAATAATAATCATTAATGAGAGTTGGCTTAGGAGTGTTACCTTTGGGACAATCCTTACCGAAATGCCCCTTTTGACGGCAATTGAAGCAAGTGACACTATTTGGTCCTCTTTTTGTCTTCTTGTCATGCTCAATACTGGTTTACCTCTTTGTTGATGTCCTTGACTTGACATCCTCTTGGTTTGGACACACCGAGGCGTAGTGACCCTTCTCATGGCATCCAAGGCACTTGATGTTCTTCGTGTGTCCTGCGTTGTGCCTTGTCTTGATATTCTCCTTTTTCTTGGAGATGTAGCCATTCCCTCTCTTGTCTTGCAAGACCCGTTGCTTGCTTAGAATCTCGTCAAGGGTGGCCTTTCCATTGTAGCACTTCTTCAAGTCATTTTCCAATTCAATGACTTGAGCCTTGAGCTCGATATTTTCCTCTACAAGGTTAGTCTCACAAGACATAGAGGAAGTAGAAGCAATATTTGAATTTGAGCTACAAGGAATATTGTTGCTAGAGGTGGACATATTAATTTTAGATGAAATGCTAGGATTAGAAATTGAGCATGGCATATCACCAATTAAATCACATTGAATTCCTATGTCCACTCTTGGCTTAATGAGTTCCTTGAGGAGAAGAGACTCATGCTCACATTTGAGCACATTATAATCATTTTGAAGTGAGTCATGCTCAAGCTTCAAAATCTTATATTTGGACTTTTCTCTCCCAAGATACTCATTGAGCTCCTCTAACATATTCATCAAATCATCGTAAGAGGGGTCATCATTATCATCACTTACCTCAATTTTACCTTTTGCCATAAAGCAACATGAAGGACTGAGATGGCGATCAAAGGGGGGTGAATGATCACAAATTAAATTTTAACTCCCAAAGAAACCAAACCAAAACCTTTAGATATCAAATGGAAGTAGAAGAATCAGTTTTCACAATTTTCAGCTTGAGGCCGGCACTACTGCCCATGTAAGGGTGGTACTACTGTTACTGTAGGTACAGTAAAAATAGGCATATGAACAGTAATTCCAGCACGAGTTCAAATCAAACATTGATGTAACTTTTGATTGAATGATCCGAAACTCGTGAAACTTTGTATGAACTTTCCTAAGGATGTCAGGAACCTATTCCAATCTTCAATCGCAAGGATTGATATCAAAGTTCTGAGCTTTTTCCGATTTGAGGAAGAGTGCACAAGAACGGATACAAAAACAAAAACTTGGCTCTCAGCTAACTCGTGGGTTTTTGATGATCAAGATGATCATAGATGACTTCCTACATATCATAGCAAACTAGAACACAAGATAAGAACACCAAAAACCTGATCTTCCAAGAATAATCCTCTAGACAGAAAAAGATCGGTTTCTTTCAAGGAAGAACACAAGATTTGCCTAGATGATTCGGATATGGTCTGAAGAAGACTCATCCATCAATCATAGATCCTCAGCACAAGATCCACAAGCATTTAGAAGGAGGGAGGAAAATCCAAATGTGCAAAAATAAAATTACAAGAATGTAAATTGCGGAATTTAAAGACTGAATTTAAGGCATAATGTAAATGCGGAAAGTAAATTCAGAATTGAGTAAATGAAGTTTTCATTTCTTGAAGGGAGGTTTACAAAGCCTCACAACAAAGTGGGCAAAGCTCAAAGGTGCACAAAAACCCCAAAACCTTCAAGAGGTGGAAGGCTACCCCTACCCCTCTATTTATACAACTCTTGAGTCATTCTCCACCCTTGCATGAGTTCATTCTACCCAAAGATCACCATCAAGAGCTAGGATTGACTCACTTACTCATACATGGGCTAACCCGAAACCCACAAACATAATGGGTTTTGCACGCTTCTCAAAGCATACTAACTAGACCTGCTACTCCATGATCCGAGCAACTCCTAGCTAGCATCTCATCCATTCCTTACTTTCTTGGTTCGCACCGACTCCGTCTCCGATCATCTTCCGGCGATCCTCGACCGTCTGGACCTCCAGCGCACCTCGCTAGTCCCGATCATCCTTTGCCTCACCATGACCTAGCACTGTCATCATATGGAGGACCGAAATGGCGATCAGGGGGTGAATGATCCCAAATCTAAAATTTCCCCCACTCGAAAATGATTCATCCAAGCCCACAAACAAATCAATCAAAACGAGCAAATTAAATGGAGGAAAATTTCCTGCAAGTCTGGTATGACCGTACGAAAAACAGTATGACCAGGCTCAAGAACAGCATGAAGAACAGAGTCTAAAAACAGCACAACTCAAAAGCTAATTCGAGGAATCTTTTTATTGGCTGAACAAAAACTCATGAAACTTGGTAGATATGGTCTTAAGGATGTCAGGAACTTATTCCAACCTTCAATCGCAAGGATTAACGTCAAAGTTCCAACCTTTTTGTCCTGGAAGGAAAAACACACCAAGTTCAAACAAAACACAAGAACTTGACCTTGGACTTGTTCGTGGGGTTTTGATGATCAAGAAGATCTTGGATAACCTCCCACTTGTCACAGCAAGCAAGAACTCAAGTCAAAATCTCCGCAAACACGATCTACAAGAATGAATCACTCAAGAACACAAGATCAGTTTCTTGCAACAAAAACACAACGATCCTTCGAAATAAGAAGCAATAGCAAGTACAAGGAGGGGAGTCAAATCCAAATTGTGTAACTAGATCGCAAGAATAAAGTGCGGGATTTAAATGCTTGAAAGTAAGTTCCTAAATTTAATGCGTAATGCAAATTCAAGGATGATAGAAAGTGTTTTGCATTTCTGGAAGGTAGGTTTACAAAGCCTCACAACAAAGTGGGCAAAAAGCTTGAAAGTGAAGGTTTTAAAGGTTTTGGCCACTTTGTTGCGAGGCTTTGTAAACCTACCTTCCAGAAATGCAAAACACTTTCTATCATGCTTGAATTTGCATTACGCATTGTCGGGACCTGGATTTGCAAATCCGAAACCCTCTGTGTATACCGCACTAGTCCAGGATCACACTGATGCACACAGTGGAAACATAGATGAAATATCATTCCATACAACGAATTAACTAAGATGAAGCAAATTATTATTAAGTAAGGCAAATGACCTTATGGTCAAAGTTTACACCACTCAGCCTTAAAGGCTTAAGAAACAAATAAACTATTGCAGCGAAAAAGATAACATGGGCCATTCGACATGCCACAGGCAATCGTTTGGGGAAATGCCTTCCTAGTCCACGTAGTCTTCATAATATTCATCCTCATGATATTCATCATTTCCTGATCCTTCCTCAGCAACTGATCAACAAAGGCGTAAAGCCGTGAATACAAAAGTACTCAGCAAGCCGTAGGGAATTGATGCAATATACTCATGCACAGCTTGACAAAGGATAGCCATATGGTTCATTTGCAGGAAGCAATAACTTGAATTGAAATAAAGTAAATAGATAGAAAGCATATTAATAAAAAAATATTAAATAACTGGTAGATCAATGGTAGATAACATGAACAGAATGGCGAGGCATCACCCTACACCATCTAAAACAAGTATCAACCAATAAATTCAACAGTGTTAACTTTAGACAACAAAACAACAGTGAACTTTCTGTTCACTTTCCAACAATTTCACATTCCAACATTTCATGGAACACTCTATACCCCATGTGAAATTCCCTGGCATGTCCATGACCGCGGACACGGCTATTCGAATAGTTTGACACTCTACAGAGGTTGTACAACTTTACCCACAAGACATGAACATCTCTTGGTGCAATCGATATTAACACACTTCCTTTGGTGTGTCGCAGAGATATCATGACAAAGCCTTTACAATGCACTGTCTAAACTCGGTACTGCCCACAAAGGTTTCACCCCTTAGGGCCCCCTCTTGCACCTTGCGAATCTACCCGTCCATTCCGGAACCCACATCACCAATTGACAGGGTTCAAGGCTAGACATTGCAAATTAATCAGCTAGGTCTGTCCCATACTAGACATGTGATAGTACGGTTAGGCCCAGTTCAATGGCGCACAAGATTAAGTCCTTAAGTTGTCTTAGGCAAGACATCCACATCCCAATGTGCTAGAAAGCACCCCCTTTACTGTAAGATCACTTGTCTGAAGGAAAATAATTCGTTCAACCAAGACCAATGGCAACCCTGCCATGGTACAACAAATTTTACAACAGTGGCATCAGCCATAATTCAATATCTCATTAAGTTAAAATTAACATTATTCAACATGTGATATGAATCCCCTCGTATAACTAAGCATGTCTAAGCATAGCTATGATAACCCAGTGTTGGTAATATGATCATGTCCAACTAGTAATGCCCCAACCTAGGTTTAACAATGGATACATGGCATCCCAATAATCAAGGTGGCATAATGTCAACTAGGTATATAGCTATTCCCAGCAAATAATCATTGTAGAGAAATAGCATGCAATTGTATAAAGCAAAGTAATTTTGCAAACATAGGTTCAATATGATCGACGGTTACGACTTGCCTTGCTGATCTAGTGCTGAGTCTTGGTCTTCAAAGTCTTCGTTCGCTCCCTCGAAATTAGCGTCTACTGGAAAAGAAAGCAACGAATACAAATAAATACCAAACAGAGATTCAAACAAGTTCCAAATTGAAAATAAATGGCTCTAGAAGGTAGATCTTGATTTTAGAAAAATTACAAATTTGAATCGCCTCAATCGGGGTTCGTATGAGAGAGAACGGGCCTCCGAAAGATTAAATTTAGAGAAAAGGCTGATAATTAGAAAAATCTGAATTTCCTGATTTATTTTTTTATTGGAAAATTGATTTCATTGCGCAACGCTGACATCAACAATCAATTTCCCGAAATAAAAATAAATCTGAAAACCCTTATTTCACTGACATACAGGACCCACAGTCTATGGACCGAGTCCACGGAAAAGCTACGGTCTATGGTAGACCAGGCTCACAGGAACAGGAGGGGCTGACGCCATCGCCGACATCACTGATGATGAGGTGACACATGGCGGTAGGGCTGATGTGGTGCCGACGTGGACGGCTGACGCGGCGCTGACGCATGTCACCCATCCAACGGTGTGGCACGATCGGATGGTAGGGAGCAAGCGCTGCGGTCAGCGGCAGCGTGGCACGATCGGAGGCGCCCGTTGCCGATCGGACGGCCACGGATCAGCGAAGCAGTACAACGATGAGCAGCGGCGCGGGCTTACCGGAAGTGAGGGAGAAGACGATCTTTAGGGCGGATTAGCACCGGATCGGGCGCGAGATGGCGAAAATCTGAAGGAGGGCGACGCGAGGAACTCGAGCGTGCAACCAGTGGCGGTGAAGAAGGACCGGAGTGACTAGACGACAGGGAAGAATGCGCGGCCACGGCGGTGGAACTTCTGTGAGCTCGTTCTTGGCGACGGATAGCTCTCGGGCGACGGTGAAGGGGGCGACGGCGACGGGTGCGGCCTAGCAAGAGGAGTCTCGGGAGGGGGTTGCGGCGCTTAAATAGCCCTCGGGAGGCGGGTATGACCCGGACTCCGAGATGGCGGCGGTGTACGACTTGCAAAGACCTGGTGGCGGCTAGGGTTTCGCGGGCGCGCTCGACTGGACCGAGCTGGGCCGCGAGTGGGCTGCGGAGATGGGCTGTGGAGCGGGCTGGGGCGAGGAAATGGAACA
This sequence comes from Otatea glauca, assembly GCA_036346275.1. Classification (NCBI taxonomy): domain Eukaryota; kingdom Viridiplantae; phylum Streptophyta; class Magnoliopsida; order Poales; family Poaceae; genus Otatea; species Otatea glauca. The sequence goes on along the minus strand of CM070732.1, from coordinate 31,001,825 downwards.
AGCCGAAAGAGGTAGGCTGAGGAGATTCGACCCGAGACGAATTTTGAAAATAAAAACAATTTTCGAATTAAGATAATTCCAGAAATTCAAATAAAAACAATTAAATTCAAATAAATAGCAAATAAATTCATAAAAATCCTGAAAAATACAGAAAAAATCCTTGAGGCATAATGAACCCAAGTAAAACTGAAAATATTTTGTTTGATTAATAGTTTAGTCAAATTAAATCCTTCCATTAATAGAAAATTCAAATTAAGCTTGAATTAATTTAAGAAAAATGCAAATTGTTCATTTTCAAATTCAAACATTCCAAAACTCAAATTTTGGGATGTTACACGAATTAAATTTAGGAACTTACTTTCAAGCATTTAAATCCCGCACTTTATTCTTGCAATCTACTTACGCAATTTGGATTTGCCTCCCATCCTTGTACTTGCTATTGCTTCTTATTTCGAAGGATCGTTGTGTTTTTGTTGCAAGAAACCGATCTTGTGTTCTTGAGTGATTCATTCTTGTAGATCGTGTTTGCGGAGATTTTGACTTTAGTTCTTTCTTGCTGTTACAAGTGGGAGGTTATCCAAGATCTTCTTGAGCATCAAAACCCCACGAGCAAGTCCAAGATCAAGTTCTTGTGTTTTGTTTGAACTTGGTGTGTTTTTCCTTCCAGGACAAAAAGGTCAGAATTTTGACGTCAATCCTTGCGATTGAAGGTTGGAATAAGTTCTGACATCCTTAAGATCACATCTACCAAGTTTCATGAGTTTTTGTTCAGCCAATCAAAAGATTCCTCGAATTAGCTTTTGAGTTGTGCTGTTTTCAGACTCTATTCTTCATGCTGTTCTTGAGCCTAGTCATACCGTCCTTCGTACAGTCATACCAGACTTGCAAGAAATCTTCCTCCGTTTAATTTTCTCCTTTTGATTGATTTGTTTGTGGGCATGGTTGAATCATTTTCGAGTGGGAAAATTTTTTGATTTGGGATCATTCACCCCCCCCCCCCGCTCTGATCGCCATTTCGGTCCTCCACAAACTCAACCTTGAGCACCAAAAGCTCGAATACAATCAATTACTCATCACACACTTGGGTAGACCTCCACATGATCTTTCAATCTCCCCCTTGATGAGTATATTGACAAACACCCAAAATGCATAAAAAAAATTGAGTTTTGAGAAGAGAAGAGAATTTGAATGCAAAGCCAAGCTTGGTCCTAGAAAAGAGACAATAAAGATTATGACCAAGTTGGCAAGAAGGAATTTAGAGCAAGCCAATAGAAAGAACAAGTTTTCCACAAAAGCTCTAAGAATTCCAAGAAAAGTTCAAATACCAACTTATGATCCTAAAGATTAGCAAGTTTTCACTAAAGTCATAAGATCCAAGAAAAAATGATGCCTTTTCTATATTTTACCAGTAATGCCTTTTCTACATTTTCTCCCCCTTTTGATAATATACACATCAAGATGGCAAATTCTTCTATTTCTCCCCCTTTTGAAAATGCATGCATGAAATGCATCCTAAAAGAGCTTTGAGAATTATCCAAGTAAGCATATAGACAAAGTATGACACCAAGCTACTGAAGATCAGAATATTCTTAACAAAGACATGTCTAAGTGCAAATGTCAATTTTGCTAGCAAGCACAAAGAAGACGATGTCATTTTTTTGCATGATTTAACAAGTGCAACACTAAGCATAGTTTCTAAATTAGAAGAAGAGACATTCAAAGGATCAAATGGAGAATCTAGAGTTCAACCTACTCAACACTTTGGGGAATCTGAAAGTGCATACAAGGTCCTTCGAGCTCATTTTTCAGTTAATACAAATTTTGGCTTTAACACTTTAAACGACACATCTGGGTGCAAATGTTTGACATAATTTGCATTCTTTACCCACATATGTTTTTTTATTTGTTTTTTTAAGTGATTGACAACCCATTTTCGATCATCTCAAGAGGAACTCTTAAGAGAATGGTCTTGGTCATACAGAATACATTCCATGTTCATCCCAAATGCAATTGGAAGCAGTCTCATGAGTATAAAGTGTTGAGATCAATTTTGCACAAAAAGAGTCAATTTTTCTTGTTTTGCATTTTAAGCATATATGAGCGTATGAAGGACTCAGGTATGAATCAACTAGTTTCACCCAAGTTGCTATAGGGACTCTAGAGAACTCCAAAATTTCACAAATTATGGCAAATACTCCTAGAGAGGAAACATAGCAAGTAAAAGCAACAAGTTTCATCAAGTTTTCATTTAAAGCTTTATTTTTCAAATTTTAAGAAGCTTAGCAAGATGAATTACAATGAACTTGGACATATCTAATGATGAGGACATCACTATGACGGATACACTCATGACCTTACCTCCACCACCTCCTATGCAAGGTCCTATCACAAGGGCACGCGCACAGCAGCTAAATCAACAGGTGAACTCGTTTCTCGGGTGGTATAATTATATTTTTGAGGATATACCACTGCATAATAATGTGCTTGTGCTTAGGAATCATGGCTTAGAGCTGCAAGGACGTCATTCCTCATCACTACAAGCTATAGTACAAGTTATTCCCGAGAAGGAAGCCAAAACGTCCACCCAGGAGCAGTCCACCTTTCACTGGCCATAACTATTGCATACGGAGTCCGTTCGGGATGAGTGAGTACTTGATTAAAAGATAAATTCGTGCTCTTTCCAACGGATCTGGCCTCATCATCAGATTCCACTCGAGCTGGCCACAGCAGTCAAAATAGTGCGACGGTCTCTGTCTTTTAGGGTGCTGTGCCACCATAATTTTGGGCTGAGTTCCCATGTAATTAAAGTGGCGTGAGACCAACTCCTAGCAGCCATCCTTGGCTATATATATTGGACAAGCCCTATCTATCTCCTTAGGTTTTGATTTGAGAATAGTTACCCATGTGTGGAACTTTATCCTTGTTCTCTGACTCGGCTAGAGCAGCGATAAACAAGTTTGAAACCTCAACTTGAGTGTGTGCTTCATCCTTGTTCTTGCTAGTTCTTCGATTGCTCGCAAGAATAGACCTTCGTGGTCAGGTCATCCGTGTTCTTGGCACGGTTGATAACGACGAGGAGTGTGGTTTAGCGATTGCAGGCGCTTATCCTTGTGTGGTTCGTAGCCGGATCGTCAAAGTCATCCTCCGCCAAATCGAAGTTATCCCCTCACCGGAAGATCGGGCCGTCTTGTGCGCATCATCTAAGCTAGAATTTTTTTTTCATACAAGTAGCATGGTGCATAACATGAATACTAGCTCATTTGAATAATAGACAAAGCTCATTAATTAGAAAATAAAGTCTATATGCAATGCATGAACAGATTCTCAAACTCCCCCTCAACAAGTAAATCAATTTTAAGCACAAATCTGATTCAAGTTGAGTTATTAGCAAAATTAAGCTCAAGAAAGGTCCAACTGAACTCAACAGAAACCAGAAACACAGAATGAGGAGAAGAAGTTGAGAAGCTGCAAACTGGGTGGCTATATAGCATATAAAAGATAGTAGACAACACTTCGGCTCAGAAACATTCAGGAGATGCAAAGGAAAAGAAAGGCTGGAAGAAAATATATAAAACATAATATACAACCCAGCTCCCCCTCACAAAAAATCGTAAGGGCACACAACTCTAAGCTCTCCTCTCAAGGACACAAACCTAGAGCTATCCAAAGGCTTGGTAAAGATATCGACTATCTGGTGGTCACTCTCTACAAACTGAAGCGCGATATCGCCCTTCTCCACATGGTCTCTAAGAAAGTGATATATGATATCAATATGCTTGGTGCTGGAGTACTGCACTAGGTTTTTGGCAATACAAATAGCAGAAGTGTTGTCACAGAAGAGTGGCACACTCTCTATTTCTAATCCAAAGTCCCGCAAGGTCGACCTCATCCAGATAATCTGACTACAGCAACTGGCTGCAACAACATATTCGGCCTCAGCGGTGGACTGTGCAACTTTGGATTGCTTCCTAGATGATCAAGAAACAAGAGAAGTGTCAATGAATTGGCAAGTGCCAGAAGTGCTCTTCCTATCTATCCTACAGCCAGCAAAGTCTGCATCTAAAAAGGCTCGAAGAGATAGACAAGAAGAAAAAGAGTACCAAATACCATAGTCAATAGTAGCTCGAAGGTACCTGAAGATGCGCTTCACCGCCTGGCGGTGAGAGATGCGAGGAGAAGCCTGAAATCAAGCACATAGACACACAGCAAAATGTATGTCTGGCCTCGAGGCAGTAAGATACAGGAGGGAACCGATCATGCTCCGAAACTCCTTTTAATCAATTGGCTCACCATCCTCATCAGGCTCGAGGACAGCAGTGGTGGCCATAGGAGTCATCATCGACTTCCCGTCAGATAGGTCGAAGCTCCTCATGAGGTCTCGAGTGTACTTGCCTTAATGCAACAAGGTGCCCTCCAGAGTCTGCTTGATTTGGTAGTCGAGGAAGTAGCACAACTCGCCCATCATACTCATTTCAAACTCTGTGCTCATTACTTCTGAAAACTGAGACACTAGAGAATGCGAAGAGCCACCAAAGATAATATCATCAACATAAATCTAGACGATGAGGAAATGAGAATCTTGGTGTCTAATGAACAGAGTCTTGTCTACTATACCCATTTTGAAATCATGGCAGAGAAGATAGGACTTAAGCCTTTCATACCAAGCCTATGGGCCTGCTTAAGTCTATACAAAGCTTTAGAAAGCTTGAAGACATGGTTTGGATATTTGGGGTTCTCGAATCCTGGAGGCCGCCTGACATAGACCTCTTCCTCAATATATCTATTGAGGAATGCACTCTTGACATCCATTTGATAAAGCTTAAAGCCCTTGGATGCAAAGAATGCAAGCAGGATCCTAATAGCCTCTAGTTTAGCTACAGGGCAAAGGTTACCTCGCAAGTCTCTATGATCCTATGCGCATCACAACTCCAGACCCTATAGCTACGAGAAGAAGTCGAATAACCTAGAAAGATACCATCAGAAGAACGAGACTTAAACTTATCCAGGTTAGCAGACTTCAAAATGAAACACTTGCAACCAAACACACGAAAATGAGAAACACTGGGCTTTCGCCCATGCCTCAACTCGTAAGAAGTGTGGTCCAAATGTGCTCTCAAGAATACTCGATTAGAAACATGGCATGTGGTAGCTATAGCCTCAGCCCAAAACTTTCGAGGAGTATTGTACTCGTCTAGCATCGTTCTGGCCATCTCGATCAGGGTTATATAAGATCAACACATGATCACAATACTATGCAAAACATATTTGCATATGTTAATCACATACTCCAAAGAATCCCTTTAAACTCCAATTTATTTGCAATACACATTCGCAAATAAACCACGAACCTATGAGATCAATCTTGTTAGCCATGTGATGGCCAACACATGACCAAGTCAATTTGCAAAACACATTTGCAAACCCTATTCACATGTTCAAGGATGGAAACCTATAACCTCTAACTTATTTGCATAACACATTTGCAAATAACAAATAAATATTTTGCAAAAACACATTTTGCAAACACAAAGCATAAATTTTACTTAGCCTTGTAATGAACAACACATGATCAAATCACAAGCTAAAACACCGATGCATGAGCTCCCACTTTTTGCAACACATGCAAAACATAGTTCCAAGCAAACACCACATAAACCAAATTACAAGAGATGTCTCCCTTCTTGCAACACATGCAAATCCATAGTTTCATGCAAAAACCAAATCGATTAAATTCAATAAGAAGCAAGCATATATGAGTTCCCTTATTTGTAACACATGCAAATACTTAACTCATGCAAGAACCAACCAAGAGAGTGAGCTAGAGTGAACCGGATTGAGTTCATCAACACATGATGAAGCTCAAGCTAACTGACTCAACCCCTCTTAATAGTATGGCACTTAACTAGCACCCTAGTATCCCATCCAAACACTGAGACTGGTAAAAGACCAGTAACACATCCTTAGCCCTAGCTAGTTATACCTTTGCCTCTAGCACATCCACTTGGAGCTTTTATGATTTTCATCATCTTCTCTCCAAGTCGGGTCATTTCTTCTTGTTCATCAATACATGATGGACCTTCTCTAGCTTCACTTCACTTCAGGATCCATCTTTGAAGCTCATCAACATATGATGACTTCTTCACGATTCTTCATTTTCTTGGACTCAACCTACTTTACAACTCAAGATTGTTAGTCCAACAAACACGGTTGCCTTAATCATCAATTGCACTTCATTAACACATAATGGATGCCCCCACGATCGATTGAGCACAACCCTAATCAATTTGAATGATTTAAAGGTGTCTTGAGTACTTTGATGCAACTAATGCTTCATTATACTCAAGAACTTTCCCCTTATCCTTAACTAACGAAGAAACACCATCAACACATGATGAAGTGTTCTTTGATTGATTAAAAGACAACCGAATTCAATTTAAATTTTATTTAAATTGACACGAGTATATATTAACTACACAAGATTCATATACTCATTTTGATGGTTACTAAGTAATGATCCAAATTATGTTGGAGTGGTGAAAAGAGATCAATACTCTTAATACCATCAACAATAGAATAAACTCCATTAAATATGTGCATATAAATAATTGAACTTGGAATCAATATGCACGTATTCAATTTTTTAGAATACTTTGGAGTTTTGTCCCATATTAACATGAGTATAATACAACTACACATTTTTTATATATATACTCAAGAGTTTGTTTCAAAGTAATGATCCTTGAAATTTGTAGCAAGATGAAAGGGATCAATACTATTGAAACATCAAGATAAAGCATGAACTCCCCCTAAATGTGTGCATTCATGTATAAATAGAATTGAAAACATTATGCACATTTTAATATTGAAACTACAGTGAAGTTCATCTTTTATCTTGAATCTAAGTAATGCATCTAGAAATAATGGAGTTGTATTTAATGTGCATACCTTTGGAATTTGCATTTTGTAATGAGATAAGACTAATCAAAGATATACTTTGATATTTCCATCTTTTTCATCCAAAAGAGACTAATAAGAGTTAAGCTCAACAAAAGAGTTAGTCTCATAAAAGGATTTGTCATTAATTAGCAATTGAGACTAATCAATATAAGAGTTAGTCTCATAAAAGGATTTGTCATTAATTAGCAATTGAGACTAATCAATATAAAAGTTAGTCTCATAAAAGGATTTGTTATTAATTAGCAATTGAGACTAATCAATATTATTATTATCAAAATAGTTAGTCTCAATATTAGAGTTGTCATTAACACCAAAACCAAATTAATGGAGCTTGAACTTTCAGTAGCCACCAACGGAAATCTGACGATAATTACATATCCACACACATTACTTAGTAAAACCGATTAGGTTCTCACAAGATAATAATTTCTACTACAATTATACCAAGGCTACATTTGTCTATTTATACCGTGAGCTAAACATGATCACCCTTTAAAAATCACTTTGATGATAGTGTGGTTATATATCGTGAACGTGCTACTACCCCTCTTTCCATGCATGTCGGCCTCATTGTACCTAAAATATTAAATAAACAAGCGCGAGTCCAAGACTCAGCAAAGTACATCATACGATAATATCAACACATGAAAATAATCATTGAATAAAATACAACTTGTCATGTTACCCATATATATATATGAGAACTCATCAATTTAAATCTCTTCATTCATTTCATTCATGCAATGCATCATGCTTTATGCTCAAATGCACCCTTTTTCTCTTTTCTTATGCCGGTATAGCTAAGTGCACACCCGTCGATGTCACACTCTCATTTCCTTCCATCCTAGTGGAAGGGCCTACGAAGTAGGTCTTACTCCCATCCATCCCGTGGAGGGGCCTACCGAAGTAGGTCTTTCATGTCCACCACAAGTGAGACATAGAGGCCCACACGGGTCACCTCTTCCATCATGAATGCACATATACAAATGACATAAATACTTTGCAAGTTGCATCTTTTCCAACATTAGCATAACCATAAACGTAAGCATTAACATATCCATAAACATGTAACATAGAATGACATGCATATAACGGTGGTAATGAGGCATCTCAAATATTTAGGACAGCTAGGTAGCAATCATCATTCAAAATTTTGAACCAACTCTATCATCACCATATACGATGAGCGGAGTGGCGCGAAGTTGATGCCACTCCTAAAGTCACACCTCTTGAAATAAATTATGTACATCTCAAAATAATGCAATCACAGCATAATCAACAAACATAGCGACATCGTACCTATGCCAAACCCCAATATTTTAACTTTCTCAATCAATACATAAATCCACCCCTATGTTGTCTCGGTAGTCTAAAGGCTATAAGTTCTACCCCAAGAGCCCAAACAAGGGGAACCATAAAATTTATGAAAACTACCAAAGATTACCCATAAATTTCTAGATAACCAACTTTCTCAATTAAACCATCTAGTCTTTCATATCTTGCCCTGAAAACCAATCTACTGCCACACTGGACAGCAGACTTCAAAATATCATAACTAATATTATACAACTCCAAATAAAGCAAACTAGGACATTTATGAAAACTACAGAAAATTATCTAGCTTTCTATAGTTATTGAAATAATTTAATTCGGCCTCTAAATAGCCCTAATCTGCTTAAAACCGAGACTGATTCCAGTCGCGGTCAGAATCTATACAGCAAGCTTCCAAAGGACATAACTTTTAATCTGCTTAACCAAATTTCACGTTTTGATCTCTAATGAAACTTAAGACAATAATCTACATTTTTCGCAACATACAACCCTTCTGGAACTGACCATAAGGGCCCCAAAACGCGATCTGAAGATCTGATCCAGAGCTGTCCGAATTCTAAATTCACCAAACACATCTTGGAGATCACTACAAACACATCCAGCAGGGTGACCACCCAAATTCCATCCTAACGCAGCACTGCCACCTCCAATTTTAGTCTAAGGATTATACCTTCGCCCGAAGACTCGATGGAAGGGTGATGTCGGCGTTTCCCCTCAGATCAAGCGTTCTTCACTCCTCCGCACGATATGCCCTAGAACTCCCATGATCCTTGACACCAGCACGTGCATCAGCAACAGCTGTGTGAGGAAGGCCGTGGCTGGCCCAAGGGAGGAGGGAGGGGCAGCTAGGGAGGGGGAGAACAGGGGAGGGTGGTTGCTATGGGGAGAGGAAGGGGCTGCTGCAAGGAAAGAGGGGAGGGGAGGCGGCTAGCTGTGGTGGGAGGGGGGTGCGGTCAGATGGAGAAGTGAGCTAGGGTTGGCTAAGCCCCTCCCCACCAAGCCCAAGACCTGCCCACAGAGAATTCCCCTCTCAATTCTTTTTTGCAATATTACAAAAATCTAATTCCATTCTGAGATATTACATATCTTCTCGGCGTAGAAAGGAGGGGTTGTGTTCTACCGGAATTCCAAGCTCCTGGTTGTTCTATATTTGATTTCCGGAGTGTTTAGGTCAGTTATTGCTTTGCTCAAATTGTGCTTTTATCGTGCTTATTTCCGTAATGCCAAACTTGGAAATGTGTTGGCAGCGACAGTCTAGGAGTAGGACTAGGACATGTTTTGGACTTTGACGAGCTTGAAACTTGAGATGTTTCCAATTTGGTGGTGGATAGAATTGGTAGGATCATAGGGAAATGCAAACCTAAATTTCTACACTATACATTTTAAGTGTCGTGACAAATGATGTGCTAAAACAAGTTTGCACACATAGAAAGAAGGAATTTTGCAAGACAATCTGTATAGAACACAGGTGGCGCGCGGCGCGGCAACCGGCTCGGGCCATCGAGAGGGAGGTGTGGGCCGAGTGAGCGCGGCAGAACAACGTCAAAGTGGCTCGCAGCAATAAGCCGGCGGGCAAAGCAAGAGCGACGTCTGGCAAAGCATGCAAGCAGCAACTTGGACCGTCGGCCAGGCGAGCGGAGCCAGCACGACAAACGACACGGATGCTCACCGTGGCACTACGGCAGACCAACAGAGATACACCCATTCGAAATTTTCTAGTTCCGTCACTGGATAAGAATGATATTTAGATTTTCCAAAATCCAGAGCATCCAGAAATCAGGTGATCCGAAATTAGTCGGCAATATTTTAAACATGACATGTGTACATGTATATAGAACCATCAACCACACATTCAACATATTCGTACATACAAATCACACCACGTAGTAGATACATGTAGAGGCAATAGGAGGAGGGGGTAGCCCAGGATCGCATTATAGCACTATTGTTGCTATCTGTTGTTGGTCGGTGGCTCGGTGCTACCTTTGCATGTTAGATCCATTGTGGTATTGAGATGGAGAGAATGTCTAGCTGATTATTATTTCATCTCATTCAACTGTTATAGATGCCAAACAACTCTCTTCTTTCTCGGTTAGATTTATGTCCCATATTAACCGACCAAAAAAAGAAAAAGAACACGTTATGCTGGTTAACCAACCAGTCCATAATTAAGACCCATTTGAAACAGAGAAAAATTTTCCGAAAATTGAACAGTTTTGAAGAGAGAAAGGAACAGTTTTGAAGAGAGGAAGGAAGAAGCTACTGGTGCAGTGCAGGAGGCTAGGCGAGGTGGAGTCGAGTTAATTTCCTTCCTCGTGTTTTCTGTTGGAGCCTGGAGGTTGCTCCACCATTAACACTCACTTCCCAACTTGTTAGAGCAGAGGTTCCCAACCTGTTACAGGTAGCCTAGACGTTGGCTTGCCCCTTCCCCTTGGACGCCGGCCGGCGAGCCACCGTCCGCGCGAGGCAGCGCAAGCTCAACCAAGCGGCGGGTGGGGAATCGAAGAAAGCGTGCGTAAGCTCACGACAGGTACGCATACGGCATACGACGACCTAGTGAGCTTACAATACATGGCATCACTTACACCTGGCCGGCATGCTGGTCATCGGCCATTCCCCTCCCCGGCCTCTCTAAGCTCTCTTTCTCCACCTCCTGAATTGCTTTCCTTTGGTTTGTGTGCATGTTTGCCGTGCTTAATTTGTGTTTACTTTGTGGTAACTAAGCAAGCGCTGATTGATTTGTTTGCGTGCGGCGGCAAGGCATGGCTTGCTTGCAGTGCGGGAGAAGCTAGCTAGCTAGCTAGAAGAACACAACACTACATGCAGAAGGCGTAGTGCTCCTGCTCCAAGGGCGAGGGGATTGGATTGATTTAGCCTTTGGGTTTTGCTTTGGAATCGCGTAGGCGTGGTGCTTAGCTTGCCCTCTTCTCCATCTCCATCGCTGCCTTACGCCGAGGGAGAAGCAACCAACAAGGCAGCAACCGGATCAGCTTGCTTCTGCTCTGATATAAGTCGTTGCTTATAGTAGTAAGCTCCCGCATTAATCTTATCTAGTTGGGCCTTGCCTTTGAGTTGACACACACACATCGACAGGGAGAGGGGACGGACGAGCTTCTTCTTGGTGGTGAGTTGTTTCTTTCAGGCAGGCCGCGATGGCTTCAATTCAGTTTGTTTTCTCTCTCTCTCTCTCTCTCTCTCTCTCTCTTCTTCTTCTTTGATTTTCCTCCATCGATTTTGGTTGGATTTACTGCAACAATATGGCCCAAATGTGGGATTTCTGTGGCTTCCCTTGGGGGCTTTAATTTTGTACATCTTCTTGGTTGCAGTTTCTTAGTTTATCCCCTTCTACAGTTTGGAATTGCAGCTACCCCTTTTTTCCTTCATGGATTACATGCATTACAGATTGCTTATGCTTACAGTCCCGACTCGCTCGATCGCAATCTTACATTATTGTTTGGTTTCTCTTTGGCGTTTTTGGCTTCAATTATTGTTCGGTTTCCATTTTGGCGCTCTTGGCTTCAAATTTGGGGATTTTTTTTCTCTTCTCCTATGGAGTAGTACTCCATAGAGTAGTTCGAGTTGTACTACCAGCGAGAAAAATTTTAAAAAAAACGTCGGGCTGGGTTTTTTTTCCCTCCTGGTATGTCCTGGCTAGAAAGGAAGCAACTTTTTGTCACCATCTGCTCTTCTGACCTTTTATCCGTTCTCTCTATTTCGACATTTTTGGTTTGATTGCGTCTATAAAAAGGTGGGGGCTTTCTTGAGTTCTTCCTTAGCATTTTGCCTTTGTTTCGGTGCACCCCCATATTATGCTTCTAAATGGGGTATCTTTGTTCACCTTTTGCCCCTAAAATCAGGAATTTTCTCTTTACAAATGAGTTCAGATGCAAACAGGTTAACATCTTTATAGTGAACTCTACACCAGTACATTTCTTGAATTTTAATTGAACTACTTTCTCAGTTAAAAAATACCCCCTTCAAGCATCTGAAAGGAACTTGCAACAGCAGGGCTTTCGGGGTAGTAACTTCCTTAAACAGTATTGATCGGGGCGCAGTTGCTCATATAGATCATTGTTCTCTAATCCTTAAGCAGGCAATTGATGAGAGGGACCATAACGTGCAGGGATTGAGGTGAAGAAACCACAAAAGAAGAAACAAAGTGATCAAACAGTTCATGCCCCCATGGTGATAGCATCTGGAGTCATCGACAAGAGGCACATATCGCCATTTGGCCCGCAGTCAGACTCGTCATCTTCATTCTTCTCTGAGGATCTTGTCCCTACAGAGGTTAACAACAACAGCAACAACAAAAAGAGCCTGCCTTTGATTTCTTTTGATACTGCAAAATGGTACCACCACTTGATTTCCTTCCCATGCTGATTTCCATTCCATGCTTTAATGCAGAGGCAAGTTGGATTTTGGAAATCAGAGTCATTGGTCGACCAGAAAGGTGTGGATCATTCTTGATTTGAAAATTTGCAATTATTATTTCATGGTTGTTGCTTCTTGCATGGTAGGAATTGTTCAGTTAGGTGTTATATTCTTAATTCATGCTACATCCTTAATAAAATGTTTCGCTTTTCCTTTATACTCACTGTTGGTACTTAGTGGACTTATTGATGCTACAATAAAATGTCCTGAAAAGATCCATACCTAACTTGCCTTATCCAACTCATGCTTCTGATAACAGTTCAAAACCTCGTGTTTCATGTTTTTATGGGGAGATATTCTGTTTGCTTGTTATCCTGGTCAATTCCCACCTGTTCTTTGCAGCTAATTTAACTAAAACCAGAAAGTTGGGCTGTTGCATCAATTTAGTTCAGATTACTTATTGCCAGGGCATCGCCGTCTGGACTCGATGTATACCACATACGTTGCCTAATTGATTAAGCATCCAATTTTAGTAAGCGTTTTGGTAGATAAAGATATCAGTGCGCAATTCGGCAGGGAATGAGTGGGAACTTTTCTTACAGTGGGATGATTATGGACTTTTGGCTGAAGACAGTTTGGTAGGAATTAGTTGGAAGGTTAAGTAAACACGGTTTGCAATTAAATGCCATGATCAACTTATCATCCAACACAGGTGTTGGAGGTTGTAATACTTCATGAACTGAGTGGATTCATTAATGGCAGGGAGCAAGTCAGTTTTTGCTTCTCCACTTGAAAAGGTCCATCCGATGGGAGCAAATCCTGAAGGTGGTCTGGAGCATCCAGGAGGTCGAGCCTTCAAGGGTTTGGACACCCTTAGCCTCAGTAATTTGATGGGGCAAGAAAATGCTTCAAGTTTACCATCAATTTCTTGGGGTGATATCCTCACAAGCCCCAGATCCAGGCTTGGCTTGTCTATGAGAGAGACAGCTTTTGCCGAACCAACTATTGTTGATCAACATGGGCCCAGCTATGGAAAGGGCCTTTCATACAGCTCCCTTACTGAAGTATTCGGTAGCAAATGTGAGTTTCCTTTGCTCTCTTTAGAGTTCATCTAAATTGTGTTACTACATGTTGAACATCTGATACCATCATAATTGCACTACAACTACAGGTATTATTCATCCAAGATATTGTATTGATTTTTTTTTTACCTTGATGATGTTTTGCCTTATGGTTCTGCAGCGAGAGTAATAGGAAGTGGTGTTCTTGGTCAATCTGCTGATACACATAACTCCATCAGCGAGGGATATGAACCTCTAGGGTCCATGGAAGAAATTGAAGCTCAAACTATTGGAAATCTCCTTCCTGATGACGATGATTTGATATCGGGCATTATTGATGGCTTTGAATTTACTGGCCTGTCTACCGACCATGATGATGCTGATGAAGATATATTCTGCGCTGGAGGAGGAATGGAGCTTGAGAATAATGATTCCATCAAAAGTGAAAAAATTCAGGAAGGATCCTTCAAGTACCAATTTTCTGGGGAACACTCTATCAATATACGTCCTTCCAGAACTCTTCTTGTCAGAAATATTAACGCTAACATTGAGGACTCTGAGCTAAGGGTTCTGTTTCAGGTTTTCAACTTTTTCCTTATTTATTCTTGAAATTCCATTTTACTTTAGTAAACACTGCCCTTTAAAATTCATATATATCTTTCCTCCAGAAATATGGGGACATACACTTGCTTTACACCTCCTGCAAGCACCATGGGTTTGTGACAGTTTCTTACTATGACATAAGAGCTGCCCAAAATGCAATGAGAGCACTCCATAGCAAGCCTCTGGGGCTGATGAACCTTGATGTACAATTTTCCATTCCTATGGTAAACATATTATCAGTTATGTTAAAGTAGACATATTCTCTAATCTCATTTTCTGCCTTTTCATGTTACATGTTGGTTCTGCAATGTCACGTGTCCCTAATCTAACCTGTGAAATTAGTTTGTTAGTATGCAGTAACCTTTTCTATTCTATGTGCTGAAAGTTAGCATGAGCATTGCACACTTACCACCTGATCTGCCAAAAGTGGCATATCCTATGCATTCGTGAGTTTGGATCAGGGTCCACAGCAAATCATATATCTCTGAGTAACCCCCTTTTACAATTTACACGGCATGACTTTATGTCTCTTTCACCAATAATTGCCTTAGAGAACCATGTTTGTACTTGGCAAAGGCTGGAATAAGGAATAAGATGACACAATTCAGAATCCTCTTGTCAGTTATGACACTAACCTTGTAGCTTGATTAGATTACATTCTCAAACTATGGAACAAGATACTAGGTGGGAGTGTGGGACCTAGAATGTGCTCACGCCATTATTTTAGAATTATACTTATGTTGCAATGCATATTTGTTCTCAACATAAATCAATATATTTCCAATGTTTTCCATTTTTGGCTCTAGAACTAGTTTGCATATTTCTATATCTGGTTCTAGAACTCAGTTACGTCTAGAAACTAGAAGTATTTATCATCATGACCTATTTGTTTAGAAATTGGTATAAGCTGATTCTCGAATTTCTCAGTTTATTTTGATTTTTTTTTTGTTGTCCCTCCCAATATATGGTTAGTTGTATGTCATTACATTCCTATATTCTCCTCCAACTTGAATTGATAAAATTGATAGCTATAGGGAAATTTTTGCATACTTGATTTGGCCTTTGTAATGAAACTACAGACTGTTTAAGCATATGCTTACTATTGCTATCATGCTAAAGTTTTTTTTCACTAAAATTTCTTCACTTCATTTTATGACATGAATAGCTTAACACTGTAAATCTATAAAAATGTTTCGATGTTGTCATGGTGTGCTACTTTAATAGGAAAATGTTCCAGACAAGGATATCAATAAGGAAATATTGGTGGTATCTAACATTGATTCTTCCATTTCCAATGATGATCTTCTCCAAATACTTACTGTTTATGGTGATGTGAAGGAGGTGATGACATTTTCAAACTTTTTGCTTTACAAAATTGTGAGCACCAAACTGTGATGACCCTTTTTGTTGGTTTTAGATTTGCAGTGCTTGTACAAGCTGCAATAAGAAACTCGTAGAGTTCTATGATGTTAGAGCAGCAGAAGCAGCACTGCATGACCTTACTAAGGGTGATTTTTCAGGCCCAAATATCAAGGTTGAAATTAGCCATTCTGGAGTGGCAAGATCTTGGTAATTTGCTTGTTCGGTATTTTTTTCCCCATTTTTGGTATTATCTTGTCATACTTGCGCTGTATACCGTTGCCTTTCTTCATACAGGAATACAGTATTAATATGCTCCAAAGTTTTTCAAGATGCTGCAATTAGTTGTCTTTGGGAAATGGCACTATAAAAAGTGCTATTATTGCTTTTTTCAAGAGAAAATGCTGCAGATACTAATAGATGCAAAAAAAGACATCTGCAAGTTCACACTGGGTTGCACATTCTTTCTTCCATTTCTCGTAGCAGGAAATCAACTTGTATCAATCGTTCTAACTTTTTGAATTTGCATTAGGGCCAAACTGACTGTGCATGCAACTATATTTTGTATTAAAAATGAGTTAATTACTAAATTGCATGGTCATGTTTTCTGCTAATACAGTTGCATTATGTTGCCACTAGACCTTTTCTACGAATTAGTGTGGTGAAGTAACACTTTGTTGTGTACCTAACAGCTTGAGACAGCAATGTTCAAGAGAATGGAAGCAGGACGGTTTCTCTCACCAGCCTAAAAACTCTCCACCCGGGACCATTGGTACTATATAGGGTTATCGCTCTTTTTTAAAATTATTCATCAATTCCTATTATTCATAACATTGTGCCTCCTTGGACATGTCAAACAGGAAAGGTGGGCCCTAAAAGTTGGGAGAACAGCAGTGTTCATAATTTATTTTCTACAGTTAGCCCACAATTGGATAGATCGCCCCCTGGCCTCTCAACGAATTGTCCTCAGAAGTTATCTTCGCCTATCAGGATTGAATCTACATGTCAGCACAATAATCAAGCTGCCATTGGTGAACTTGGCGGATCACTTGGCCAAGGAAACTTTGGACGTGGAATGCAGACCTTCCACCCACACTCACTGCCAGAGTGTCACAATGGTATTTGTAATAGTTCTAAGTCCATGACAGCTAGTGGCAGGAATGCTAGCTTCAGAGTAGATGGAGTGGATTATAATCATCTCCAAAGAGTGGGTTCTGGTGGCCTTCATGGTCATTCCTTTGATCAAAATAATGAAGGTAAAACTTCTCAGCTCAAACTGCTTGTCATTATCTTTCCTAACCTTTGTTTTACCTGCTTAGCATGGATTTGTAACATCAATGTTTTTTATAGTGATTGATATATGATAATACATGTTTTTATTACTAGTACAACATCATGTTACACATTTGTACTGTTGGAAGGCTTGGATATACTATGATAGAAATTTGTTGTCGCATTGACCAAATGTTGAAGTTGTTTATTTTATTCTTCTTGAACTTCATCAGCATAAAAAAAATTGTTTTGCAGCATTTGGGGTTACTGGAATTGGAAGCTGCCCCCTTCATGGACACCACTACGCCTGGAAGAACTCAAATGATTTTCCTCAAAGTCCCTCTACTCCAATGCTGTGGTCGAATTTGCAGCACCCAATGCACATGCATGGTTATCCTGGTGTGACACCTAACATGCTGAATCTTGGTGCTCATCCTGTGGACCAACATCACTTGGGTTCAGCTCCAAACAATGGAGGCAGTTTTGGAAACATACACTCTTTATATCCAGGATCTCATGGAAGCGTAGAGTTTTGTGGTAGCCCTCAATTGTATCCATCAGAACTCTCTGTCTTTGCACCTACCAGAGGAAATTACAGGGAAACCATGTTCTCCCCAGTTGGTGCTGGATTTCCACCCCTGCAGCAACTGTGCCATGCACTCAACAGAAGGAATCCTATGATCCATGTTTCTGCTTCTTATGATGCAACTAATGATCGGATGAGGAGCCGTAGACATGAAGGAAATGCTGCCCAGTCTGAAAACAAAAGGCAATTTGAGCTTGACATTGATCGTATAGCAAAGGGTGAAGACTCACGCACCACACTGATGATCAAAAACATCCCTAACAAGTACGTTTGCACCACTTGCATTTTGTCTTGCACATTACTCGGGAGACGTTTTCTTCTGTGGACTCACACTTTATGTGCTCAACAGGTACAATTGTAAGCTGCTTTTGGCGGTTATTGATGAGAATCACCGTGGAACCTATGACTTCATCTACCTTCCAATTGATTTTAAGGTCCGCTCTTTTTCTAAGTATGAAGGTTGAAATTTACATTGTAATTTCTAGGCACTGACTCTGGCAATGTGTGTTTTCCTCAGAACAAATGTAACGTGGGCTATGCTTTCATCAATATGACCAATCCACAGCACATAATTCCATTTTACAAGGTATATACCCATGCCTTAATAGATAATAGTAAGAACTATATCCAGTTTGCCATTTTTAGTGTATTCCAAGAGTGGAAACATGACATTCTATACATTTTAACAATATTTTTATTCATTACATTGTATTTTTTTTTCTTGGGGATACGCATTTGTTTTTAACATACCCCGTTATATCTTGTTTCTATCCTTTAGAACATTGCCCCTTTCCAGTTGAAAGTATGTTGACAACTAATTGGAGTAAATACTTTTTGTGCAGACATTTAATGGCAAGAAATGGGAAAAGTTCAATAGTGAAAAGGTGGCATCGCTTGCATATGCTAGAATCCAGGGCAGGAGTGCTTTGATTGCTCATTTTCAGAATTCTAGCCTGATGAATGAAGACAAATGGTGTCGTCCTATGCTTTTCCACAAAGATGGTCCAAATGCAGGGGATCAGGTATGAGTTCTTGTGCTCTCGGTATCATTTATATAAACCTTTCGACTATAGATAGTGAGTTGCACATACATAGGGTCTGCCCCATTTTAGGAAGCTGCGGATGTATAGAAGTCAGCAAAACACTTGCATATTCCGTGCTCACCACATCATCTCACCGTATCACATGAATTTAAGCTCTTGCTTTTACGACGATCTATTATCTCACCACATCATCTAATGACGGGAAGATTGACATGGAGTTCCATACATTCTTCTCAGGAACCTTTCCCCGTGGGGAACAATGTCCGGTCCAGGTCTGGGAGAAACAGGCCGCTCCTTAGTTCAGAAGATACTAAAGATGGAAGTCCGTCAACCTCACCAAACCAAGAAAACTCTAGTGGCAGAGCCAACAAAATTCGGCCTTCAACTGAGGACAGCTTAGAGCAAACATAATCAGTGTTTGCTCCCTAACTGGAGACTGAAGAACCTGTAATAAATTATCCCCAGTTTTGCTATTTATTTCTTCTCATCGGCAAGGTTAATGGAAGCTCTGCTCTGCATGTGTCTGCCGACATACGATTCACCCTAAATTATGCAAGGGGCCCTCAGTTTTGCCTATCAAACTATTGTATGGGCGGCTACAAGTATGGAGAAGAGCAAGAAGGCAAAAGGCGGAGAGTGAAAAGAGATGGAACTTGTACAGTTGAGTTGTGACATGTGAGGGGTGCTAAATGCAAACTAATTTGCTTGAATGTTTTCAGAGTAGTTCATTTTGCTCAGATTAGCTTGCCTTGTTTTGGTGTGTGATTGTGTGCAACACGCAAGCTTGATGTGTAATGACTAGTTGTGTTGATGACCATGGGACGGTGCCAATGTTGGCAATAAAACCTGTTGCATCTCGTGTTCACTTCTGACCAGGGTTAACCAAACCGTTTCGAGGTCGAAATTCATAACCCCGGCGGTAGCGAAAACAGCAGAAAACAGTTCGAAAACCGTGAAAAACCGAACTGTTTGAAAAGCCAAACCAATTTGAAATTTAGTTAAACCAGTGAGCTAACCTCTCAAAAATGCTCGAAAACCGCCAAAAAACGAAGCCGGTTACAAAAAATAGGGAAACAAATGTAAAAAAAAATGGGGAAAATGTTGTAAAATTTGTAAAAATCCATTAAAGGCTAAAAAATAGGAAAATGTAAGAAATATATAAAAAAAAAGTATGGAGAAACACGAAAAAATTATGGCATGATCTTTCCTAAATACGAAAAAAAATTGACATGACATTTGCTATATTTTAGACAATTGCAAGTTGTAAAATAGGCATTTAGCAATAATATATCAACAAATCATCTTTCATTTCAATACTACTCACATATCAATGTAACAAGTGCACAAATAGACATTCATATAATGATGTACCAATACCATTCGCATATAAATACCATTCACATATCAATACCATTTACATTTCAATACCTTACAGAAATTACTTGTGTAAATAATTTGCAAGAAATTGCTTGTGTCAAATTACACATTGTACAACAAAATAAGTACAGAATATAACTACTGGTACAAAGTACAACTTTCATACTAAAATTTTGGTAGTTCATGCATGCATACAACGAGAAGTAAGCTTTTCAATATTAGATAACATTAACATATTAAACGCTAGCTCCTCCTTTGTTTGGATTATAGCCCTTCCTTGGGGATTTACTATCAAAAGTAAATCTTTCCAGTTTCAAATGCCGAGAATCCTGTCTCGCTGCCTCCCGAGGTTCCCCCCTCTACACAGGCCCAAGTCTCAGTAGTTACTTCTGGAGGGTGCTGAGACAACTATAGCAGATCTCCGATACTCATGAATTGGCCCGGAGTGATAACTTCGTCGGTAAACAAAAGCCTACATAGCACTTCCAATGCTACGCCTTGAACCACTCGGCCATCTCTCCTACATAATCTTATTATTGACCAGAAACTGAGTGAATAGCGAGTTTTCGATCCCCGCAAGTACTGTACAACCGATCACAGGTTCCATAGGAGTTTGACTTCCTTTCCAATTTCATATTTCTCAACAACAACTTCTCTCATCCCCACGGATCTATTCAAAATTCGAATCGTCCCATGTTTCTATTTCGATTGTATGGCGTGGCGATACACGCTCGCAAATGTAACGTATGGTTACTTTACTCTATTTTTCTCATGGCTTGTTAAACCTTTCTTTTTTCTCTTTGGATCATAACCAAATCAAAACTTCTCGAGTTATCAGAATCCATAGTCAAATTCAGTCCTTGACCTGACTGTACCTTTCGCGTCCTCTCCTCTTGACCCTTGCTCTCCTTTACAGCCGAGGAGTAGGGACACAAGAGTGCTATTGTTGGGGCGTACTACGTACGACCATTCACGAACGTACTACGTACGGCAACAGTGGCAATGCCTATCTCGTCTATCCATATGCCTACTTTCCCCATCAAGAAGTATATCATAACAAGATAATTTCTGTGCATACAAATATCGCTTTTTGAACGAATAGTACTATTTTCGGGTGTTGTCCATTGCTACTAAATATACTTCAACAAATATTGCTACTAAATATAATTAAACAAATATTGTTACTATAATATGTGTAAGTAAGTATTGATACTTGACATACTCGAATAAATATTGCTACTAAATATAATTGAACTAATATTGTTACTAAAATATGTTAAAGTAAATATTGCTACTTGACATACTTGAACAAATATTGCTACTAAATATAATTGAACAAAAATTGCTACTAAAATATGTTGAAGTAAATATTACTACTACATATTGCTATTAACATACTTGAACAAATATTAGTACTAAAAATTCGTGAACAAATAAACAATGAGTATTTCATTATGAACACAGTGAGCATTTCATCATGAAGTAAATATTGGTACTAAAAATGCATATACATGCATCAACAACACATAGCTGCCACCCTTTTCTTTAATTTTTATTTTTTGCTTTTTCTATTTTCTACATTTTGAATGGCTCAAAAACGTCTCCAAACTTTGTTTTTTCAAAAAAAAAAACAATTTATACCGGAAGTCATAAAGCAATTAATACTATTTTTAAGGAATTTTTGGATAAATTGTTCAAAATTTTTGAATTTAAATTTGAACTCCACCGGTAAACTAACCTGTTTCTCTTCTCGAACCGGTTTACTACGGTTTTTGAAACCCTACTTCTGACCCTATATTGTCTCGTGTGGTTTCTTCAGTCAGGCATCTGCATCCCAATTCGGCAGATGAGTTCATTGTCATTCCAAGTTCAGAATAGACTTGATCTGACCGCAACTCTCATATCGTGCATCCGAGGAGCCACAACGAGCTTACACAAGAGCTGGCAAGACAAGAGATGGCAACAAATATCTATCTGAGTGACGACGATGCTTTGCTGTCTATGCAGCAACAATAAACAGGTACCAGACAGCGTCAGATAGAAGATGGAACTGGAGACAAGCAGCGGCAACAGCAACAGCAACAGTACTAGTACTTATGAAGGGTTATAGTAAATAGTTTAAGCATCACCAATATCCATCCATGATCTATCCATGAATGTACGGCATTAATTTAACTACTAATCGGTTCACCCAAAAGAACTGCGCGCAATCCAGTTCAGTTCCCCCTTGAATCACCCAAAAGAGAGCGAGCATCAACCTTCAATGGCATGTTTTGAATGGCATCAGCCTCGGCGCTCCTCTGCTTTCTACGGCCTTACCACCTTCAGCAACCACCATCCGCCCTGGTACCGCTCCTGGTCCTCGTAGCAGGGCTGCCATCGGCTTCACCACTAGCCTTCACGCTGCTCCGAGTCTCCCTGATAGGGCTGCTCGCAACAGGACTACCTTGGGTTTTACCATCAACCTCACCACTCCTCATGCTCCATTTGACTGT
The DNA here is from genome assembly GCA_036346275.1 of Otatea glauca. NCBI lineage: Eukaryota > Viridiplantae > Streptophyta > Magnoliopsida > Poales > Poaceae > Otatea > Otatea glauca. Next base: position 30,979,369 of record CM070732.1, on the reverse strand, counting down.
TGTGCCGCTCACAGCATTCTCTTCAGCTGCAGCACTACTGGTCTTCATCCTTTTACCGCCATTTGTGGTGACTATTTCAGCGTCCCCCTTGCGCTTCTTCCGAGCCTGCTGACCACCTCCTTCCTTGTTGTCAACCTTCTCAGAACCCTTTCTCATCTGTTGTTGTTTCACAGGAGTGCCACTCACAGCATTATCTTCAACTGCAATGTCAACTACAGCAGCACTGGTCTTGATCTTCTTGTCATCATTCCATTTCTCACCGTCTCCTTTGCGCTTCTGAGACTTCTGGACTTCTTCGTTGCTTTCAACCACGATTTTAACGACAGGACCATCAGCATTAACATCTGAATCCCCATCCGGGCACCCAGTCCTTTTCTCCTCAGCACCATTGTTCTTTTCCTCATTAAAGCTGCTATCATCCTCTTCCTTCTGTAAAGCATCATCATTTTCCTCATCGGAGCCACCATCACCAGATTCCTCAGCATCGTTGCTACCATCTGAGGTCACCTTGATATCACCTTCCTCAACAGCCTTTCTTTGCAAAGACTCAATCAGGTCCATCATCTCTCGGTTGATCTGTAAAAAAAAATATCCCCAAGTATGAGCAAGACTACTTTACAAGTTGTATGCTGTAGCATGCTTTAACACTTGTACTTAATCATACGTGAGGATTCTCTATGAAGTCGCAAATATCAGTTGGGCAGGAGGGGCACTTCTTTACAATCTTCTGTGCCCGTAGAGTCCGACCACCACGGCTTCTTTCCCTCATAGACGACTGGCTATCATATGCCCCAAGCAAACAAGTCTTGCAGAAGTTATGAGCACAGGGAGTAGTAAGTGGTTCTTTTATCACTTTATGACAAATGGAACAGCCAAACTCTGTAGAACCAGGCAAACAGAAACCAGTTTTGAGCGAATGCTTCTTTTAAGCCAAATACAACATTGCAATTGTGCATACAAGTAAAAAGCACAAAACATAGCATGAACCTTTCAAAAGCCTTTCAGCCACAGACATCTGAGCACGCCTTGCGACTCTACGGATTTGCTTGTCAGTTTCAGGATTCCCTGATAGAACAGGCTTCCTGCTGATTGGTGGAGGCTTCATCCATTTCCAGCCTTCTTTCTCCTATAACCAATAGAAATCAGTGGTAACATAGTACGCTAAGTATATAATATTGCAAGAAGAATAAACACAGGTACATACATCATAGTCCCATGAAGGAGTTCCTTTCCTCTCGGTTATCTCAGTTACACCTTGCAGCTCCTTAATCTTGGGCAGTGGTCTTGGACGGTCACCATGAGCATCACTTAAAATCAAATACCACCATGTCAGAGAGAAGAACAATGCCCACTGTTCCTAAGATCAAAGTAGTCTCAAGAAAAAAAAGGCAGGTATTTTGTCAAACCTGGTCCAAGGAGCTGGTTCATTGTCACAGCGAACAAAGAGATACCTGCAGACCTTGAAAGTACCCTAAGGCAGAAGTCAAAAGAGTATCCATTATTTTTCCAAAAAAATTTTAAACTGTCAGCTGGTAGGCAGCTGTATGGCACAAAAATACGGAGCAACATCTGCCACCTGTGTACATGAGAATGAAATTACCTGAACACCAATCTTCCTCCAACATTTCTCAATTCTGTAAATTCCATCATACCTCACACCAGATTCAGGAGCATATGAAGAACGCTTCTCTTTATGGGACCTTTTTAAGAGATTGTTATCAGACATAAGGTCCAAAACAGGAAGATACGAAGACATGAAGAACCATAGATCAGCAGAATATTGACTGACTGCTACAATTTATAACAGACAGTGAATAATGGATCAAGGAAAGACAATAAACAAGTAGCATCATTAACACACTATAGCCACAACAGTACCCTACAAACATATTTTCATGTCAAGCAACCAACAAATATCTATAAGTACAGCAGTATACCACAATACCATCTACTTATAGAACAGCATTGATGTGTCAAGTATAAGCACGACTAAAAGAACATACCGCACAACCCTGACAGGGTAACCCTTCAAGCAACTAATACGCAAAGCAGCATTCAGCTTCTCAAATTTCTGATCTGAGGATTGCTCCTTGTTTGTTCGCTTGTTCCCACTTAGATCTCTTCCACCGCTGTGTTAGTACAAATTATATTACAGAAAAATAACAAGTTACCCATATTTGGGAGCAGTAAAAAAAATAGAAGGGTAGCAAGTGGTAAAATTAGTAAACCTTCCAGTGTAAAGAAACCACTCCCCATGGTCCTCGTCATCTGCATACCCTCCTGAGAGTGCTACTGACTGAGCACCATATGTGGACTGGCCAGCAATACCAGCTACATGAGGAAAATGAGCACCCCATTGCCTGCACTCAAGGCGATCTTCCCATGTTTCCCCAACTAGAACACCAATGTTCCTTCTGGGGTCATTGTTTGCAAGGATGGGACCAAAACTATCAGGTGCGATAGTCACAAAGATCTGACCACTCGATGCATTTGCTTTCCCAGCCTTCTTAGCCCTCTCAGTTGTAAAAGCCTTGTCAGGTCTATCATTATTTCGTATATAATGATATGCGGTTGCTGAGCCAGCTGAGTTAGCATTCTTTGAAGTCTTAGCCATACGGATAGCTTGAACTAACGCTGAGTTAATCCTTGGTTGTACTGCCATTTTGGATGGGATCTGTGCTCGACATTTTCCACATGTCCTTTTTCCATTCTGAATCCACTTCTGGAAGCATTTCAAGCAGAAGTTATGGCCACATGGTGTCTGCACAAGACCAAAAAAAAAGAATGTCGTGATTAGAAACAAAACTGAAAAATGTTCAATTAAACGATAGATAGGATAGTAGCAGGGGTACGTTTACCCTAAGTAAACTAATAGATCAAAATAAGAATATATACAGAACTGGATTACTGGAAGCAATCAATTGCAAAGCATACAAAAACAACTACCCAATGGGGATTGACAGATCGACACATTGTATGCAAAAGTGGCCATACTATTATTCAATTAAGATATTTGTGTGGACAAATGCCAAATATATCATGCATGAGTTACTTTGCAAGAATTAACTACTGTTTCCTTTCAAATATAGTAAACAGATCCATTAAAAGGCATGGCACATCTCCAACACTGTGTGATGCAACAGTTATGCCAAGCATCCATTTATCCAAAGAGAAGGTGTCACTAATAATTTCTAATTAAGACTCCTAATCAATAGGGTAAAGGGTGTTTCACATGATCTAGTCCAACCGACCAAAAGTATATACCACTCACCGATAGCCACTGATCATTATGAAAAAATAAATATGAGCAGCTGTGAACCTCACAACAAACATCGTTAGGCAAATTGATAGGTGATTGTTGACTGGAAACTCAAATTTCTCTTCGACTCCATGACCGTTACGAGAAGCATATGCATAGTGGTAATGCAGCATCCCAGTACCAAAATATCAAGGGCAGACCAAGAAATATTCGTTGCAAGATTAGCACTTGAATTTTCCTGTCATTCTAACTAGCAACACGTGATCTCAACTAGCTAGTAGCAAGCATCAAGGCAATACGCTTAGAATGCAAAGTGCATATTAGTGTATGAAATTTCATGTTTCATGATAACTTGTAAGCTTCAGTGTTGTAAGGCACAAAAAGTACTCACAGTCACAAATGTATGACCATCCTACATAAACATTATGCAAATACAATCCAAGTGACGGAATATTCACCGATAACAGTGTGGACAAACCTTTGCAAACCCCCACCAAAAGTAAGAGATCAATGCCATCTATATAAAGTGGCAAACAACAATACCATACATATGACTTTCCTGTTCAATTGCCTTTGGTTGGTCATCAACATTTGTGCATGGATGTTACTACCATGTGTGTGTGTATTTGGGCTTAATACCACACTCTGAAATGAGATCTGGCCTGTGGCCGGATGGTGGAGACTGGAGAGGTTGTTTAACCCGGTGTTATCACAGCGTCGCCGGCGGCCGCCCGCCATGGCCGCTCGCCTCGCCTGGCTGGGAAAGGAGGGCGCGGGGAGAAGGCATACCTAGCGCATGCAAAGGAGAGGCTAAGGGAGCTCCGCCGCGGCGCCGCCACCTCCACCGCCGGCTCCTCTGCGTCACCGCTGCTCTCAGGTAGATTCGGACGGACGGTGACCTGGAAGTGGCCAGATCCGAGCGCAGGAGAGGCGAGGGAGCGGCGCTGTGGGGGAGGGGAGCTGTGCGAGCGGGCGCCACGAGAGGCGAGGGAGTGGAAGATCGGGGGGAGATAGGGCGGCATTGAATGGATCGAGGTGGGGGGAGAGGGCGGCGCCGAATGGATCGTGGTGGGGGGAGGGGGAGAGGGAGAGAGAGAAGGAGGGGTGGGGGTGGGCCGATTCGACTGGGTCGGCAGCTGGGCTGAGAGAGAGAGAGAGAGAGAGAGGGAGGGAGAGGGGGGATTGGGCCGGTTGGGCTGGGCTGAGATTGAGAGAAATACACTGATATTTATTGATGATATACTGATATTAATAAACATTTTTTGGTCGTCTAATCCTCACCTAGGCGCCCCGGAGGCGACTCGCCTTGCCGAGGCGCCATGATAACCATGGTTTAACCTCTCCAACCACTCAGGTTCGAGTCCTAGGACCGACATGGGTGCTCACCTCCTTTTCTAATAAAATGGCACAGCGCTTGCCTTGTTTCAAAAAGAAATAGAAGAAGAAATGACAGGCATGAATTTCAATGACCAACAATTGTTACCCTCCGACTAGATGGCAATGTGTTTAATCCTAGCTGTTAAAAAAAACCTTCAGCAAGTGAAATCCATCGTGCCATACAACTCACAGCTTATCGTTTGAATTGTCTGTTAGTAATTGTAAATATGCATCTGTTGAAGTCCATGGAGCCCACAATGAACAGTGCAATCTAAACAAGCTTACAAGCTCATAATAAGAAGTATGGTGCCACTAATTTCTCAGTCATTGTCATCAACCACTCAAAAGAAAAAAAATTTAAACTACATGAGTTATAAAGTAGAAAGGTAGAGCTTGGACTACGATCTGCATGTAGAATATCTAGAGCCTGTTTCATGTCGCATACAAGGCAGACCAAGACGCATCACATATATTCTCTAGAAGATCTGTGCTTCAAAAACAGAGTCCATAACCTATGGTATAAAAATGACATAGGAAAGCATCACTATGTGTGTGTGTGTGTGTGTGTGTGTGTGTGTGTGTAGAATGCTCATGTTTGCATTGTAAAGCTTTAAGAACAAATTGATCATTCACATTATAATATATACATTACGTCTCTGGTGAAATTACTGCATTGATTTGAATCATCCATTCATCCTACAAAAGGATGACAACCCAAAAACTTCAAGGAAACCCCCTCCAAGCTTGACCATCTTAGTGCACTGCCAAGAAATTTTTGATAAGAATAGCTCCCTACTTGATGAAAACATTTTGTAAACAACAAAAAAAGAAGTACGAATTTCGTGTCAAGAAAAACCAACTTCGTGCTTCATGTAATCATTCCAGGCTCATGAAAAAATGAAGAGGTTACAATTTATTGCCTGCCACCTACACTAGGATAAGGTATCACGGTGACACTGTTTAAAGAGAAAGCTGTCAGAGACAATACATTGAAACAAGGAATGCAAGAACTATTTCAAAGTATAGGAATAGTAGATTATGAATCATTTCATTTCATTTAAACAAAGATGAATTACAAACATTAACAGCAGTTTTAACTTCCAAATCTTGGGGTTATATGTGCAGAACCCACGCAATACTGATCAATGATGCTTCACATCTGGTAATGTTGGCTGTTTCATCCTGAAAATGATTTTTTTGTTCTAAACAATTGTAGGTTGGATTGGGCCTAGGGCCTAAAACAAACGGGTTGTAATCCTTTATTCCTATCTGAATACAAAGACATGCAGATGATATACCAATTACGAAAACAAACAATGATCGTAGAGAACGGGTGTACACAGTTAATGCTACCTTCGAATCGTTCAAGAAAACTTCGATTACAACAAGCATAGCGATTTGAATTCGTTCAAATGAAGCAATATTAGCATAGAAGTAACGAAATGGGATGGAGAGTATGACTACTAGGCTAGGCGCTTCTAATCATCAACCCTTAAAACCAAATCGGCACCCAGATTCGTGGTGACGCGGACCCACAGTTAGCACAGCAGGAGAGGAAGGATCTCAAGGAATTAATGGAGAACATATAACCACTCACGGTGACGGGGCGCTCGGGCAGCTTCATGCAGAAGACGCAGCTGAAGTTTTTTCCGACGATCTCGAGCACATCGTCCCCCTCGTCGTCGTCGTCGTCGTCGAGCGCCCCGCCTCCGAGCAGCGCCTGGCGGCGGCGCGCCTTGTCTTGGTCGGAGAGCGAGGGATCGGCCTCGATGGCGCGGATGGCGGCGACGAGTTCGCCCCCGGCGGCGGGCGCGGGCACGGCGGTGGCGACGCCGGAGCAGTCGGGGCAGCTCCAGTTGGCGACGTCGGCGAGGGTGGCGGGGGGATTGGAGAGGCAGGGGGAGTGCCATGGGGTGGCGCAGGTGGCGCAGCGGAGGAGCTCGACCTCGGGCAGGGCGGCGGCGCGGCAGAGCATGCAGACGCCATCGCCGTCGCAGGGGAGGTCGGGCATGGTGGGGGCCTAGGGTTTGAGATGCAAGGGGAGGCGGGGGTTTCAAATTTTGGATGGCCGCCTCCTCCCTCCGCTCCTATTTCTAGCCCCGCCTACGCCTAAGGCCTAACCTTCCGGGGAAGGTGGGAACGCACTGCGCTGCGCTGCTACCTGTGGATCCGCACCCACTTGTCGGAGGCGGTAGGAATAAAACTCTTTTTTTCTTGTTTATGCGTTCTAAATCTTTTCTCCCACTACCAAGTGTCCCTGCCTTGCAACAGGTCTCACGTAAATATATCCCAAGTTATTATCATGCACAGGGTTCCAAAATTTTGGATTTCGGATCACCCCAAAATTTAAACTATCGGCCGAAAAAAAACTTTAAAAATAATTTGAAATTGCTACAGTGACCCGCAATTTCACGAAGTGGATTCAAGCCGCCCCAGCGGAAAATTGAGCAAGGGGCGAGAACAAGGTGAGCTCCCAGTGGGCCTCCAGTTAGGTTGGCTGACGACCCAATCGCCTTAACTCGTGTCCGAGACCATACTTCACACTCTCCCGCGGAGCCCATCGATGGGTGATAGCCAGCTGTGCTCTGGGTCGGCGAACGACTCAGAGTCCGATACGGGATCGAGTAAAGAAAGGTTTCTTATGGGCCGCCCACCAGTGGGCCGGACACCTCGCTACCGATCGTCCGCTTGAAGGGTCCCCTGGGAGGACCTCCAGGACCCACTCGGACGCCTGTTATTAGCTCCACGAGCACGGCGTTCAAACCAACGCGTAAACGCTGCTCGCCACCCTCCGTGTCCCACACCGCGACGGGCGTACACGTGGGATAGACAACGCCACTCCTCTCACAGCTACCTCGCCGACAAGAGCGCGGACGGACGCCTCACGCCCACCACGACGTTAAGCGGGCACTCGGGCACCGAATCTCGAGACATCCGCCGCCTCGCCGACCTAGGCGCCGCCCGACCACAACGTTAAATGGGCACTCGGCACCGAATCTCGAGACATCCGCCATCTCGCCGACCTAGGCGCCGCCCCACCCACGACGTTAAACGGCGGTCGGGCACCGAATCTCGAGACATCCGACCGCTTGCACGACCTAGACGCCGTCCAGCCACGACATTAAACGGGCACTCGGGCACCAGAATCTCTCGGAGACATCTGGTCGTCCTCGCCGACCTAGGCACCGTCCAGCTACGACGTTAAACGGGCACTCGGGCACCAGAACCTCCCGAGAGGTATCCGGTCATCCGCGTCGACCAAGGCATTGGAGCGCCCGTGCTTAAGAAAAACAACCACGCATCGACTGCTGACCCTCGGGGGCACGAGTGGTCTAAGAAAGCATCTAAAGCGAAGTCGACATATAGATGAATCAGATCGCGAAAGAAAGGGAAATTTTATTATAAGTCGACAAGCTCAAACATTACATAATGTTACACGATACAAGGTCACGTGATATGATGGAGCTATTTCAAAGACCAAGTATTATATCACGGATTTGGATTGCGCCAGCAGACACGACCGACGGCTACCCGCACAAGACGCACCATCGCCTCCAAGAGGGCGCCTCACCACGAAGAGCTTGGGCAACCCTAGCAGCAAGTCCGATGACGGCGGTGTCACGGCCACGGCCTCCTCCTCCATGAGCTCGGCCATCGTCCGGTCACGCCACCCCGTAGTTCGCCAAGGATCCTCTTCCACCACCTCGACATCGTCATCAAAGCCAAAGACCGGCGGATGCGCCAAGCCATTAGAGGATTGAAGAAGAAGATTCTAGGGTGGGGGTAACCATTCAAGCAAGCGGTGGTACCCTTATATACCCAAAGGAAGGAAGATCAAACGACTCCGCATAAATTCCAAGTGCAGAAAACGGCGCCTTCGTCCGGATCCCGGCGGCCGAGAAGACGAATGGTCAAGACGCAAAACCATGCGCGACACGCACCACCAAGCAATTAAAAAGCTTCCGCCGGCCAAGGGTACCCCCGATAGGTCCCTCGGCAGCTGCCGGATGCGCCCGAAGCACATCAGGCTGAAGCCAATCAACCAGGTCGGTCGGACCAGCCGACCAAATCCGGCTGCCACCTTCAACCATGCTTTACCAACCAAGCTCAACCCTCGACCGTATCTAACGAACTCGCTCGGGGGTTCAGGGGCTACTGACGAGTATTCATACAATGGGTACCCCACAGTCCGGAGTAACGAACGGGTCGTCCCATGCCCGGCTCCGACCAAAGGCCTCGCAGGTCTACAAAAGACATTCGACCCCGACCTAACGAGCTGCTCCAAGGTCATCCCCGACCTAACGGGGCGTTCGACCCCCGCCATAGGTCGGACTCCCCGTCGGCTCCGACAAAGCTGAGGCGATCACCGCTAAGGTCCAGGTGTCAGGCCTCCACCGGCCATCGGCCACGTGGTCTGCGGACCCAACCACTGGTGACCGTGCGAGGGCAAGTGGCTCTTCCCAAGACAAAGACGAAGGTCGCTAAAGTCAAAACTCCAAGATTACCGTCTCGTTACGCGACAAGACGGAGATACGCCCTCCCGAGGTAGCACCAGAGTCACACACTATGACGTCAGTGCCCGTCAGGACCGCAGAAGGCAGGTGCGCTGTTTCCCAATGAAGCAGCAGACTGATCTACTCGATGAGCCCACCAACCCGGTATGGGCAGAAGAGGGGGATGACCAACAACCGAGACCAAGGGTCAGAGCTAGCATAGAGATCTTCACCCTTCCCTCTCTCAACTTCCCATGTAGCCTGCCCCCTCCGACTATATAAAGGGAGGCAGGGTCTTCTAGGAATAGGGATATTCTCTTACGCTCTCTTGGACGGTCTCTCAGGCTTCCTTTCTCTTAGCCTTTACGAACAGACAGCACGCGCCCTCGTGCTCGAGCTCCTAGCTCCCGCTTGAAAACACTATGCAGTCTTCTGCACCTAAAGCAATACGATAAACACCACGCGAACTGGAGTAGGGACATTCAGCCCGAACCAGTATACATCCTGGGCCTTTAGGTCTAACCATTCAAGGAGAGGGAGCGCGCGGCCCTTTAGGCTTACAAATTTACTTGCCGGTGACATGAAACCCCGACACTTATCATTACAATAACTAGAATTATCAGATTGCATAGAAAATAAATATTGCCTGTCCAAACTCCACCTTCTACTAGCCAAATAGGTACCGTTCTCTTTGCAATCGCTTCGCCAAGCTTGAGTGTGTTTATCACGAACTAGCTGCCGTTTACCACCTTTTTGCTTGGTAAGAATTGGTAAGAACTTGGTAAAAGCTTGAGTGTGAGAGACTTTGAATCACCAGATCCTAGTAATTGATATGAACATATACTTGTGATTTGTTTCTTGTCTTCACTAACACTGGCAGGTTCTCAACGTCGTAGTGATTGGGTCAATAGCATCCTAGGAGAAGAGGTAATTCACACTCCGAGATACGAAGAACGTACGAGCACAGTTTCATCACCACGGGAGGTACGACGACATAGCACACGTTCAAAAAGTTAGTTCACCGTACCCATTTCTAGTGGTAAATATGATCCTGAAGGTTATCTTACTTGGGAATTAGCTGTAGTAAAATCATTTAATAAAAATGGAATTCATGAGCATGATAAGGTTAGGGTTGTTACTAGTGGATTTACTAATTTTGCTGAACTTTGGTGGAATGATTATATACGTAAAAATCAGGACATCCCTAGCACATGGATTAAATTGAAGAAAATTATGAGAGCTACATTTTTTCCTTCATATGTTGCTCGCCAATTACAAAATGGGTTTTAACGTCTAAAACAAGGTAGCAAAACGGTGGATGAGTACTACCAAGAATTTTAGAGTAGATCTTTGTGTTGTGGGTTAGAAGAGACCGAAAAGACTCGGATGAACAACTTTTATTATGGACTAGATTTTAAAATTCAGATAATGATATCTTGTAAATAATACAATTCTATGTCATACTTGCTTAATCTTTCACATAAAACTGAAAGAAAAATACAGAGAAGACAATCAACCGCAGTTCAAGTTCCTACAGAGTTAAATGCTACTCCTGTTGCATGCACTGCACCAAACCATAATGAGAGCACACACCCCGAGCATGCGAAAGAAATACCAGAAAATTCGAGTGAAGTAGAGGATAGCACATGTGAGAATGATTCTAATAACGTAATCCAATCTACTTCTGTTATTTCTGTTGTTGTTGTTCCATGTGATAAGCAGGTTACTTCTGAAGAAGGGGAGCTACAAGCAGAAAAACCTGCGTTATCAAGTGAAAATTTTGAGGTACCTACTTCTTCTAAGGAGGATGCTAATGACCATGGTACAAATCTGATTTTACAGTAAGAAAAGGAGCAAATTTGTGAGTATATTCCTGCTGTACTTAATTCTAGTGAGTTACCACCTTATGACACAATTGTAGAAGCATGTGATGAATTGCATGCTTATAATTTTGATCATGTGGTGCTAATTACACATAAGGAAGTGATAGCTAGAATATTCCCTGCCACTCTTTTGTGCTATATCATGTTGAATGAGCCTATTAGCTTGATTTGTGCTATGAATAAGATTTCTGAAATTTCATCTCTTAAGTTTTTATCTATCACCTATGCCTACTATTTTAAATTCAATTTATTTGGGGATTGTAGCATAGATGGCAAGTTTCTTGTTTATAGAATATGCATAACTTGTGATAAACTTGCTGAATTAAAGATTGTTGTTTTGGGCAATCCTAGTTGTATGCAAGAGCTTGTTTCATGTAAGGCACCATCAAATTTTCCTGATATGTGTGATACCCATAGCTTGCTACCTCATTTTTCAAATTTTAGTAAATTGACTTGTATTACAAATCAGCATGTTGTAGTTGATCTGTGGAAGCCCATTAAAATTGTGTCACCGTTGTTGGAATGGTTTGTTATTGGTTGTTTACAATCTGATCATATGAATGAGCTATGCTTGTTACCATAACATGTAGTTTTGCCCATCTATGTTATTGAACGAGGCTTACAAAACGTGAGTATTCTTTATCCAAAGACAAGGATAGTTATGTGCTTTACTTATATTTGCAAATTAAGTTGCAAACTGAATCATGTTAATATTTATGTTATATGCTTCACTTATAATCACAAATTGAGTTGCAAAATTGTGAGGAAAGGTGATTTGCTTAAATCTGATTTCCTCATTTGTTGTTATGTAAATAGCTTTACGCGAAACCAAAAGAACAATAAAATATGGGATATATACATATATGCTATGTACATGTTGTTCTTTTTGTTGATTGTTTCTTTTCCAGCTTGTCCAAAACTGAGGATGATTTTCCTTCAAGGATGGGAGGAAGCATCTAAGAGTGTTAGCATTCATCATGCCTTTATATGCTAGAAAGAAGTGTTGAGCTATGTGGATAATTATTAGGTGAATCCTCCGAAAGTCTTTCTTGTCTTTAAAATATATAAAGAGGCAGAACTACTATTTTATTTAATTATATGCAGGACCTATGTGAGGATGTTTGGTGTTGAGGATGAGCAAAAAGGTGAGCTTGAGTCGAGGACGACTCAAATTCAAGAAAAGAAGGATGATGATGACATCACTATTACGGATACGACCACACCTGGTTGGACCAACTCCAACATGTCATCCATGGGCCAAGAAGAGAGAGATATCAAATACATCACGTTCTGGAATCCAATTCGGCCTCTGGATATCAGCCTGAAGTAAAATGAGCATAACTTTTGCATTCGGCGTCCGATTGGAGAGTTCTTGAACTTGATTAAAAGATTACTTTGAGATCTTTCCAATGGATTTGATCTGACCTAAAAATTTCTTCAGAGCACTCTGCAATCACCAAAACAAGTCGGGTCAACTTTTCAGTCCAAGTCAAACTTGGGCCTTGGGCCTTGTAAGAGTCATATTCGGCCACTCCTTTCTGCTGGCCGAATCCCCCTTCTCTTTTAACTATATATAGCTAGGGAGTACCCCAAAATTACTTGGGTTTTGTTTAGTCGTAATTTTCCTTGGTGAAACTATTTGGTATTCTCTTGTTCGGCGAGATCAACAGCAATACCGTGCTTCGGAACCCCACATCAATACTTCAATTATATTTGCAATTTCAGATTGCTTTTGATTTGTTCTTGCTTGTTCTTCGATTGCTGGTAGGAATTGATCTTCATGATCAGGTTAACCGTGTTTTGGCACGGTTAATAACAATTCGGAGTTTGGTTCAGCAATTGCTTGGCATCGGTCATGTTTCAGTCGTAGCCCGGATCATGAGAGTCATCTCCACTAATTGATAATTATCCATCTCACCGAAAGATTGGGCCTCCAATTATTCTCATCAAATTCAGTTTTATTCATTTCACTTTGACATTGAAGTGCCAGGAGTGTTCGAAGGTGAAGAGTTGATTCAAGTTTAAGGTCCAAATCAAGATCAAAAGTTGTTCCAAGTCAAGTTTTACAAATGCTATTTTGTTTTAATATATTGCATATTATTTTAAGTTATACTGTTTTCAACTAGTTTAGGGGTTAGTTATTTGTGACATCCTAATATTTGGTTTTGAATGATTTTACATTAAAATTTATGATTTTTGTGAATTCTAGGGATTTTTTGGAATTTATTTGGATTTTAAATAATATTTTTTGAATTAAGCCTACTACAACTAATATATAAATTTGCACAAAGTTTATATGAACCATTGTCAAAAATATTTTATTTGAGTTTTGCATGTCTCAAAGTATTTTACAGAAATTTTCTAGATTTTCCAAGTATTTTTGCTATTTATTTGTAGATATTTGAATTTATGGTATTTTTTAATTCGAAAATGTTTAAAAATCGGATTTTGGCTAATGGGCCAAAACCTTTCGGTCCGGCCCATTTTTCCTCGTGCATGGCTCAGCCTGCCTAGGCTATTGCTACACTGCTGTTGCCGGCCCGGTCCACAGAGACGAGCCGCTAACAAGTGTGACCCACCTGTTAGGGTGTAAGGTCGAGGATGCCGACTAGAGGGGGGTGAATAGGCGGCTTTAAAAAAAACTGTCTTTCTAATTTCTACAAAGCAATTCACCCCTAATTACCCTTATGCTAAAACCTTATCAATAATAAAGCGGAAGCGATAAACTAAGGTTTTGACAATTAAAGCCTAAATCAACTAGGCTCACTATGTGCACTAACTAATTATGTCTCTAACAAAAAGCAATTCTAAAGACAAGCAATCAATCAATTTAATTCTATGAATATAAATTGCTTGAACATAAATAACAAACACAAAGCAAGCACAAGAGACACGATACTTTTTACCGTGGTGTTCGGAGACTTGCCGGTCTCCCCTAGTCCACGTTGAGTTAGCCCAAACACATTGGACCGGCTCCACTAATTGAGCACCCACCTCGAATCCACTAGATGTGGTTTTTCACGCTTTCGCGTAGGCTCAACCCGAACCTTCACAAACTTCGCCGGGGCTTCTCACAACCTTGAGAGTTCCCGCGCACAACGCTCTACGCCGTCTAGGAGTCGGCAACCTCCAAGAGTAACAAGCCGAATCCTCTCGCTTGAACTTCACCAAGCACAACACATGTGCTTCCGGTGATCACCAAGTGCAACACATGCACAAGGATCCTCCTCAAGTGCAACACATGCACAAGAGACTCTCAATCCTCTCCTAATTGCAACACATGCAATTAGAGGCTCACACTAGCTCAAGAAGCAAATGGAAGAGGGCAACACATGCACACAACTCCTACAAAACACCCAAATGCTCTAGCACACAGCCAACCTCATGCCCTTGCCCCCCAAAGCCTCCTTTTATAGCCTCCAAGCCAAAACTAGCCGTTGGGGGCGAAATCTGAAAACTCAAGAAACCCGGCATATCGCTTACTAGGACCGTAGCACTGTCTCTCGCCAACGGCTACAAAACTAGCTGCTGCGGAAAAACCGTAGCACCGCCAATCGGGAGCGGTGCTACCGCTTGGGCGGTAGCACCGGCCTCAACCCCGGTTGCACCGGCCTCAAGCCGAACACAAAAACACCTCCTCTGGATTTTTCACACCGGCCAGAGGAGCGGTTGCACCGACCTCCGTGCTACGGCCTACCATGGGCGGTAGCACCGACCGCTGCATCACCAAAAACATCCCACTCTAGAATAAACACACCGGCTAGAGGGCGGTAGCATCGGACCTTCTGGTGCTACTACGCCAAATCATGCAGTAGCACCGACCCTGCTACTGCCTTACAAGGGCGATGACGACCGCCTCGGGAGAAAACACTGTTTTTCACAAAAACTTTTCTCCAAACCATTAAAGATATATTCTTGGAGCTATGTGAGGATTAACACATGATCACAACACTATGCAAAACACATTTGCATATGTTAATCACATACTCCAAAGAATCTCATTAAGCACAACTTATTTGCAAAACACATATGCAAATAAACCAAGAACTTATGAGATCAATCCTCTTAGCCATATGATGATCAACACATGATCAAGTCAATTTGCAAAACACATTTGCAAACCCTATTCACATGCTTTAGGATCGGAACCCATAATCTCAAGTTCATTTGCAAAACACATTTGCAAATAACAAATCCAACTAACGAAAACACATTTCGTAAACAACTCAAGATCTATTTGCAAAACGTATTAAGCAAATCAAACCCGAGTCTATGAGATTAATCCCCTAGCCATGTGAAGGTCAACACAAGACCAGTCAACTTGCAAACACCGTTGCAAGCCCTACTCACATGCTCTCGGATTCCGGACTCATAGACCTCGGTTTATTCGCACAACTGTGAACTTGCAAATACACATTAAACCAATTTTATGCTTGAGCATTGTTCTTTGCAACACATGCAAAAACCTAGCTCCAAGCAATACTAAAACATGAGCTCTCTATTTGCAACACATGCAAATCTCTAGCACCATGCAAGCAACCACAACAAATATAAGTGCATGAGCTCTCTATTTGCAACACATGCAAATCTCTAACTCCATGCAACCACTTTAAACCAAATTGCTTGAGCTCTCTCCTTTTGCGACACATGCAAAACTTAGCTCCAAGCAAAAACCAAATCATATAAGATTCAAATAAGATGCAAGTATGAGCACCCTTATTTGCAACACATGCAAATACTTGCTCATACAAAATCCAATGCATAAGCTTCACCAATTTGCAACACATGCCAAATGGTTAGCTTCATGCAAACATCAAACAAGAGAGTGAGCTAGAATGAACCGGATCGAGTTCATCAACACATGATGAAGCTCAAGCTAAAAGACTCAACCCCTCTTAATAGTACGGCACCTAACAAGCAACCCGGTCTCACAACCAAACACCGAGACCGGTAAAAGACTAGGAACACATCCTTAGCCCTAGCTAGTTATACCTTTGCCGCACTTGATCCACTTGGAGCTTTTATGATTTCCAATCATCTTCTCTCCAGGATCACCTCTTCTTCTTCTTCTTGGTCATCAACGCATGATGAACCTTCTCTAGCCCTTCTCTTCACTTCGGGATCATCTCTTGAAGCTCGTCAACACATGATGACTTCTTCTTCCCGATTCTTCATCATCTTGGACTTAACCTACTTCACAACTCGTGGAAGATGTTAGTCCAACAAACACGGTTGTCTCAATCATCACCGCACTCCATTAACACATAATGGATGCCTCCAAGATCGATTGAGCACAACCCAAATTAATTTGAATGATTAATTGTTGTCTTGAGCACTTTGATGCAACTAATGCTTCATTATACTCAAGAACTTTTCGCTTGTCTTTAATCAACAAGGAAACACCATCAACACATGATGAAATGTTCTTTGATTGATTGAGAGACAATCGAACTCAATTTAAACTCATTTAAATTGACATGAGCATATGTAACATCCCAAAATTTAGGCTTAATTAAGTTTTTATTTCTTATTTGTGCATTTATGATTTTCTGGAATTTATTTGGATTTTTCTGGATTTATGGGAACTAAATTTAAATCAAGTTTATTGTCTTTTATTCAAATCTATTTAAATCTGTGCAAAGTTAAAATAAAGTTTTGAAAAAAAATATTTTATTTGAGTTCGGAATGTCTCAAAGTATTGTTGAGATTTTTCTTGGATTTTTCCTAATAGTTTTATCGCTTGAAATAAATAAAATGAATTTATCTAATTATTTTAAATCAAAACTCTTTTAAAAACCTCATGAATAGTTTCGGGCCGTAGCCCATTTCTGTTGCGGGTCGGCCCACTTTCTGTGCGGCCCAATCAGCCCGTCTCCCTTACCCTTGCCGCTTCTGATCTCAGCCGATGAATCTTAATCGTGCGATCGGGGTTTGTCCGCATCGCTGATGCTTGTGATCCGTCGGTCGATGCCACGTGTACGCACGGGATAGAGCCGCGTCGTTTCTCCGTGTTGCCGCCGGAGTCCGCCGCCGCCACGAGACCGTCTCCGACTTCCACGCTGCGCATGCCTTCCCAAGCCCCTATTTAAGGAGCAGCCCTATGCATCGTGAAGGCCGAGTCGCGCCGCCCTTTTTCCCTAGCTCTCGAAGCTCGAGTCGTCGTCTCTTCCCCGTGCAAACTCATCGGAGTTGTGAAGGAGACCGTCGCGGGTTTTGGCCGTTTTCCGCCGTCGTCGTACCGGACCGAGCCGTGTGGATTCCAGATTTGTGACCCTCGGGCCAGGTTGCATCTAGCTCGCTGCCTCCTGCCGCCAGATCGTCACAGAAGCACCGTCGCCGCCATCATCTTCTTCGCTGCCGGTGAGACTGCGCCGCTGCATCGCCATCTTCGAGATGAAGCGTTGTTAACCGTTCGATCTAGGATGGACGCTTCGGATTGAGCCGCGCAGTCGCTGTTATCGCCATCATCCGAGGCCGTCTGATCTTCCGCGGGCGGTTCTGATCCTGCCACGCGTCGGTGATCGAGGCGCGCATTGCATGCGGTGCTGCAGCCAACCAGATGCAGCCGCGTGTCGGCACGAGTTGCGAGGCGCCGTGGACCGTGTCCACGGTGGGCCAGAGGTGGTTCCGTGGACCGAGTCCATGGACCGGTGGCCACATGGCAGCGTTTGGTTGGTCTGAATCAGGGCTGACGTCACGCCGACGTCATGATGACGCAATAAATCGTTTTCGAAATAAAAATAAATCTGTTAATTCCGATTTTCTGTATTTTCAGTATTTATTTCAAACTTCAAAAGGCTATATCTTTTGCATCGTAACTCGGATTTGAGTGATTCCAGTTTCTAAAAATTTGTAAAATTGATATCTATTTAATGGTGAATTTTATTTGATTTTTGGAGTTCAATTGCTCTCTGTTTTGGCATTTATTTGCTTTTCTCTTTCGGTACGCGTAGACGTTGAATTGTGCGACGCTTCGGAGGAAGATCCAGCAACTCAAGAGCAAGTTCCAGAACCAGATCAGGACCTATTCTAAGGCAAGTTGTGCTTTGATCATGTTGAACCCATGTTTATAAAATTGCTATGTTTGTTCTACCCTATTGCATATATTTCAAATATACAATTGTTTTAAATTAAATTGGGCGTAGCTAATATACCAGATTGATCTATACCCTACCTTGTCATTGTATGCCATGATCCATTGTCACCCTAGATTGGTTCAATATAGTTGGTTAAAAATTATGATCAACATTGGAGGATTAGTCCGTATTAGTTGCTTAGCCATGCCACGTCATCACATGTATCATCACCATTGATAATTAATCTTGATTAATGGAATATGGAACAATATTATGAACTTGTGTGTCATGTGGAATCACACGATGAGATTGAGTTGTTGTGGCGAGTCATGTCACGCAATGATGTTGAATTGTTGATGGCACGTGGTGCTTGGTAACCAACTGGGTGATAATAATTTAGATTGGGGCAAGTGACAAGGCTTAGTATGCCAAAGTGGGCCCGATGGGCAGAGGGTATGTGGATGTCTTGCCCTGATCACTCTAAGGACTTAACCTTACAAGCCTTTGACCTGAGTCAATCATGCAACCACATGTCTGGTATGGGCCAGCCTAGCTGAGTAATTTGTAATGTCTTAATGTTGATACTATCATGGTCGGTGTGAGTTCCCTGTCGGTGTAATTCACATGGCGCAAGAGGGGGCCCCGGATGTGGTTTATGACACCGCCATGTTGAAACCTTAGCGGGTAGTACCGGATTAAGTCGAGCATTGTAAAGGCTTTGTCATGATTTCTCTGCCAAGACACCAAAGGAAGTGTGCTAATAGCTTGGCAACAAGGGACGATCATGTCACGTGGGTAAAGTGCATAACCTCTGCAGAGTGTGAAACTATTCAATAGCCGTGCTCATGTAGTGAGCAATGCTCGGAATTACAGCTTAAGGGTTAGCTTAATTAAAATGAACAATTTGGTTGGGATGGCGAATGCCATATGGAAGATGGAATTTGACTTAAGATTGGAAACTTGGTTTACTTGAGAAAAGTTGAATCTATCATTATTGTTATTTGTTTTACCGCCTTTACAATCTATTTATTGTATTTGTTCGTAATGTCGCTTTATTGCAAAATAGCCATGATAGCTTATCCTTTGGAATAAGCCTTGCATATAGTTACATAGAATTGCATTCATGCACAACTTGTTGAGTGCTTTAAGTACTCACCCTTGCCAAAGAATAACATCACCAGTTGAAGAGTCTACATCAATGCCGGAGCAAAGATTCCGGAGGAGACGAATGTTTAGGCGCAAGCCTTGTCGATTACTGTGGTATACCGAGGGTTATCTACGTTTTCATTCATTGCGCAGCTTTAATATATTATTCACCTTGCGAGGCATAGTCATGTAAGTGGACCATGAGGTCATTCGACTAGTGGTATGTATCATATGATGTCTTTCATAATATTTTCGCTATGTATGATTGTGATATTTACTTATGTTGAGCCTGTGTGCACTAGCATGATCCTGGACTAGTGCAGTATACACAGAGGGTCCGGATTTGCATATTCGGGTCCCGACAGAAGTGGTATCAGAGCCATACTGACTGTAGGCCTTGACCCTAGATAGTCTGGTCGTCTCTATAGGAACTTCAAAATTATTTTCTAAAAGAAAAGAATTAACTTGGAAGAATAATATGTTCTTAACTTATCTTATTCTTCTATTCCTTCCCTAGTCAAAATTTCTCTCTTTTCCCCATCTTGAATTTCTTTCTCTCTCCCTTGCTGGATCGAGTTAAAAACCTTATCTGAGTTGTCTTGGTAGTTGACGTGCCACATCATAGAAGAAAGTATCAAGTGCTTGCTGTCAACCCTGGATATCATGAAGAAGGGGATCATCGTGCTCAAGGAAGGAGTAGATCCATGAAGCGTTCCAAGAGCTAGAAGATCTATGCTTCGAGTAGTTAGTTGGGACTCAGTGTGGGAGTCGCGTCCGCTTAAGATAGAAGTGTTACCCACAGTAGGCGGTAGTTTTGTGTGTATAGGTTGAATTGGTTCTTCCTTGATTGCCGAGTGTGCGTATGTGTTGCGAGCTTTTAGGCTTATACAAGCAACCATACCAAGTTATTAATATTGTTTGCTTAAGTTATTGGGTTAAACCTATCTCCCCGCTTAGGATTCCCGCTTTACCTATGCTATTTTCCTCTTCCCTATTCCAAGTGAAGCAATCAAGCGGAGGGTTCAGATTGTGGAAACAACATAATCGATGGGCAATGAAATCAATCCAAGGAGAATCTCAATAGTGGATTAGTTCTTCAACCATCGTGACGATGGATATGCAGAGTTTCAGAGAGTTCTTGACCGCTCGCACTCGCTTGATGCATGCAATGATGAAGCGGATGCGAATATGACCGACCCACTAATGTCAACCAAGTGTCCTAAGTCGCTACCAATGATTTCCGCTCCTACTTAAGGTTATCGAACCATAAGGACTCGTCCGCCGACGTTTTCAGAAATGAGTTACCCTCGTAGTAGATGATTGGCTCAAGACCATTGAGAGGAAGTCGCCATTGCTCGGTGTGAAGACGATGAGAAAGTCCTGATGCTTCTTATCGCCACAAGGAATCGCCATCAATGGTGGAAGAAATATTGTCTTTGCTCATGAAGCCCCGCGAGTATCACTTGGAATGAATTTGTTGTTGCTTTTCGTAATCTCTTTGCTTCACCTAGAGACAAGATGGTCACATAATACGGAGCGTAATACTATTCTTGCACCTTGTTCAACATCTAAGAGTTGCTCCTCAAGTCTCACAACCAAACAAATCGGAAGATCGTCGTGCATTCGCCGTGGAGAGATAGGACATACCGACGAGCATGCGATTAATTGCTCCAGCTATGAAGGAAGTCATTCTCTGGGGAGAATGTCCTATGAGTGACATCACATGTTACCTTTGTGAAGGCCGAGATCATGGTCCACCAATGTCCTCTGAATCCAATAGTCACCGCTGTAATTCAAAGATCGAGAAAAGAATCTTCGAGCCGTAGTTGCTCCAGAGTCGCCAAGAAGAGGCTGAACGTCACTTGCAAAAGTGGTGCCACTCAAGAGCTAAGGACACAATACCTTAATCTGTTGACCTCATCAAGAAAGAAGTAATTGGCGATCACCAACAAAGATGTTTCTGTGCGATGAAGAAGGCCATTGGGCTAGTGAATGCCCTATGAAGCAACCAGCCTCGACGCAACAGAAGACAACAATGTACTGTAGAGTGCACAACAATAACACGGGTGTGTTATAAGCATCACGAGGAAGGCCATTTTGTTAAGAAATGCCCGCGAAAGAATCTAGAGTCTCCTACGACGCGGTCCTTCCGTGGTTACCTCCACGCTCATAACGCCAAGAGTGAGCAATAAAGTCGCAAGAGAAGTTTGTGCGGAGAATCACTTGAAGAAGAGGCATCCGAATGAAGACACCGCCTTAGTCGACAAATGCTCAAGGAAGAGAGGTGGACCTAAGCTTTGTTACACTGCAACAAGCCCGGCATTTTGCTAACAATTGCCCTCATAAGGAAGTGATCGCACCAAGGCAAGTCAATCTCAATTGCTCCGACCAAAAACTTCACGCCAATACCAATCGAGGAAGCTTAGATCGATGATTTTAGCTTATGCAAGTGTCATACCCTCGTTTGTAAAAGAAAAGTGACTAGAGGTGAATTCCATGTAAAGATTTTCGTGCCTAAATAAATAAAGTAAAGATGGTTGAGAGGTTGATATGCGAAGTGTTGGAATAAAAGCATTAATGATAAAGGATGTTTCGAGTATTCCCTATGTTGACGGTTCACTTGAAGATGTTGCGTGTGCAACGCGATGATCGATTGATGGTGTTTGTAAAGATTGTCAGCTTGAGGAATTATCATGGTCAGAAAGTACACTATTGCCTGATCTAACCTAGAATGTGATGGAGTTAAGTTGGAGAAAAGTTTCTAGCGAGCGATATTGGGTATCAAACCTGAGATGCTACTCCTGAAATGAATTGGTCGTCCGGACATAAGGCTGTCCTGGAGTTTGGTCAAAGAATTGTGTCCGTTAAAAGCCCTGAAAGCGGGAAAATGGAATTTCAAATGACTACAATTCGTGTTGGTCAGCGGAAGGTCAATAGTGTGGAAATTGTCAGCTTTGAAGAGGTATCAGTTGTTGGAGAGTATCAAGATGTGTTTCCGAAGAATCCCACCAGATCGAGAGATCAAGTGTGTGATGGAGTTAGTCCCTGGTACAACGCCAAAAGTAAAGAGACCTCATCGAATGCCTATTGATGAGCTAGTTGAGATGAAGAAGCAGACCGAAGAGTTGCTAGAAAGGTGGTTCGCTAGAACCAATTTGTCACCATAGGGAGCGCCTGTTCTATTTAAAAATGGGAGCTTAGGGAGGTGTATCGACCGTCGAGCATTTAATGAAGTGATGATTAAAAGGGTAAGTATTCACGCCAGATCGTAATTTGTTTGATCGCTTAAAAGGAGCCGGAGTGTCTCAAGAATAGATCTTCGATCGAGTTATCATTAGTTCGTAACTGCATGCGAGAATGTTCTTAGGTCGAGTTTTCACGCAGATGGATGATGATGAGGTTACAGCAGGTTCGCTAGAATGATCAATGCCATTACAGAATTTATGGACATGACGAACGGAGTTCCATGGGAAATTGGTCAAGCTGTTATGGTGTATAGGTGGGATGTCTTTGTTGCTTCAAGTCAAAAGGAAAGTATGCGAGCGCTTGGGATTAGTGTTGGAAAGATGGCTAGACCCATGGCTATATGCTAAGCTTAGCAAATGTGACTTTTGGAAGGAGAAAGTTGAATTTCTTGCCGTAAGATGTCTCGCTAAAGGAGTTATCGTGGATCCAACAAAAGCGATGTTACGTGGGAGCAAATGAGACCGCTTAGGCATGTAGGAGAAGTGTGCATGGACGCTGCAGTCACGAAAAGAGTTTTCGTGATTGAGGAAACGCTTGACGATAGCACCTGCCTTAGTGTTGTCGATGTGCAAACGCAGCTTGTGATATATACTATGATGCCTCAAGACAAAATCTTGATGTGTGTTAATGCGAAAGGTAAAGTTGTTGCCTATCGCGGAGACAGCTTGAGGCCACATGAAGAGAACTATACTACGCATGAATTGGAAATTGCTACCGTAGTGCATGCTTTGAAGTCATTGCGTCACTATATTATTGGGGATAGGTACGCACCATAAGAGTTCAAGTGCGCACCTTGATATAAAACGAAGAGGATGGTTGGAGTGATTAAGTATTATAAGGTGGATCTGCTACCATCCCGGTAAGGCTAATATGGTATCCGATATCTTAAGTCGTAAAGGCCATAGTACCAATACACCAATATCAAGTGATCAATAGAAATTGTGCAAAGAGTTTCAAAAGTTGAAATTAGAAGTGGTTTCACAAGGATTTATAGTCGCTTTGAAAGTTAAGCCAATGCTTGAAGATCGATCGAAGTGGGTCGAAGGATGAAGGCTTAGCCGAGGATTTTACCAGGATAACCAAGGAACCACACGTTTAAAGGTCAAAGCTATGTATTGAATAAGAAAGAGATTAAAACAGTTGATTTTGGAAGAAGCTCATGATTACGAGTATTCAATTCATCCAGAAGTGCTAAGATGTACCAGATTTGAAAGAGGGATTTTGGTGGCCTAATATGAAGCGTGAAGTAGCCGAGCATGTTGCTTTATGCGACGTATGTCGAGAGTAAAAGCCATGCATCAAAGACCCACCGGTTTATTGCGGTAGTTGAAAATTCGGAATAAAAGTGGGAGGAAATCGGAATGGACTTTATCACCGTTTACCTAAGACTCGTAAAGGTTACGATTCCATTTGGGTTATAGTGGATCGCCTAACCAAGGTCGCCATTTTATCCCAAAGAAAGACCACTTACTCGAGAGATCGCTTAGCGGAGTTGTAAATGTCAAGGATTGTATGCTTGTATGGAATGGCCAAGAAGATTGTGTCTGATGAGGTACCCAATTCACCTCAAGGTGTTGGAACAAGTTGCATGAAGCAATGGGGACTTGTCTCAATTTTAGTACAAAGATATCACCCGCATGCATGGTCGACCGAAAGAGTAAATCGAGTTTAGAGGATATGTTGAGAGCTTGTGCTTTAGCTTATGCTACGTCGTGGATAAGTGTTTGCCATATGCGAAATTCATTACAACAATAGTTATCAAGCTAGCTGCAGATGTCACCATTTGAGGCGTTGTATGGACGTGCTTGTCGTACTCGCTACATTGGAATGAAACAGAGAGCGCTTGGTGTTTGGGCCGATATTCTTGAAGAGGCGAAAGTCAAGTTGCAATGATCGAGAGAGGTTGAAGATAGCACAAGAAAGGCGTAAAAGCTACGTAGATAATCGTCGCCGAGATTTGAGTTTTGAACCGTAAGATCATGTGTATCTCGTGGTTACCCTCTTAAGGGCGTTAAAAGATTTCATGTTAAAGGAAGCTTGCGCCAAGATATGTTGGTCCGCTCAAGATTCTCGAGCCGAGAGAGAGGTAGCTTATCGCTTAGAGTTGCCTCACCATTGGCGAGTGCATGATGTATTCCATGTATCGCAGCTTAAGAAGTGTCTCAGAGTACCAACGAGCAAACCCCGTTAGATGCAATAGAGTCGCAAGAAGATTTGACTTACAAAGGGCAACCAGTCAGAATTTTGGATGTTATGGAACGCAAGACCAGAAACAAGTCTATTCGCTTTTGCAGAGATCAGTGGAGCAATCATTCCGAAAGTGAAGCCACTTGGGAGCGAGAGGAAGATTTGAAGTCAGAATTTCCGAATCTATTCTCTAGTTAGCCCCAATCTCGGCCGAGATTCATTAAGGGGGAAGGTTTGTAACATCCCAAAATTTAGGCTTAATTAAGTTTTTATTTCTTATTTGTGCATTTATGATTTTCTGGAATTTATTTGGATTTTTCTGGATTTATGGGAACTAAATTTAAATCAAGTTTATTGTCTTTTATTCAAATCTATTTAAATCGTGCAAAGTTAAAATAAAGTTTTGAAAAAAATATTTTATTTGAGTTCTGAATGTCTCAAAGTATTGTTGAGATTTTTCTTGGATTTTTCCTAATAGTTTTATCGCTTGAAATAAATAAAATGAATTTATCTAATTATTTTAAATCAAAACTCTTTTAAAAACCTCATGAATAGTTTCGGGCCGTAGCCCATTTACATTCTTGTGGTCGGCCCACTTTCTCAGGCGCCCAATCACCCGCCTCCCTTACCCTTGCCGCTTCGATCTCAAATTGATGAATCTTAATCGTGCGATCGGGTTTGTCCGCATCGGCGATGCTTGTGATCCGTCGGCCGATGCCACGCGTACGCACGGATAGAGCCGCTGCTTTCTCCGTGTTGCCGCGGAGTCCGCCGCCACGAGACCGCTCTCCGACTTCCACGCTGCGCATGCCTTCCCAAGCCCCTATTTAAGGAGCACCCTATGCATCGTGGAAGGCCGAGTCGCGCCGCCCTTTTTCCCTAGCTCTCGGCTCGAGTCGCCGTCTCTTCCCGTGCAAACTCATCGGAGTTGTGAAGGAGACCGTCGCGGTTTTGGCCGCTTTCCGCCGCCGTCATCGACCGAGCCGTGTGGATTCCAGATTTGTGACCCTCGGGCCAGGTTGCATCTAGCTCGCTGCCTCCTGCCGCCAGATCGTCACAGAAGCACCGTCGCCGCCATCATCTTCTTCGCTGCCGGTGAGATCGCGCCACAGACGCCATCTTCGAGATGAAGCGTTGTTAACCGTTCGATCTAGGATGGACGCTTCGGATTGAGCCGCGCAGTCGCTGTTATCGCCATCATCCGAGGCCGTCTGATCTTCCGCGGGCGGTTCTGATCCTGCCACGCGTCGGTGATCGAGGCGCGCATTGCATGCGGTGCTGCAGCCAACCAGATGCAGCCGCGTGTCGGCACGAGTTGCGAGGCGCCGTGGACCGTGTCCACGGTGGGCCAGAGGTGGTTCCGTGGACCGAGTCCATGGACCGGTGGCCACGTGGCAGCGTTTGGTTGGTCTCGAATCGGTACGACGTCACGCCGACGTCATGATGACGCAATAAATCGTTTTCGAAATAAAAATAAATCTGTTAATTCCGATTTTCTGTATTTTCAGTATTTATTTCAAACTTCAAAAGGCTATATCTTTTGCATCGTAACTCGGATTTGAGTGATTCCAGTTTCTAAAAATTTGTAAAATTGATATCTATTTAATGGTGAATTTTATTTGATTTTTGGAGTTCAATTGCTCTCTGTTTTGGCATTTATTTGCTTTTCTCTTTCGGTACGCGTAGACGTTGAATTGTGCGACGCTCGAGGAAGATCCAAAGAACTCAAGAGCAAGTTCCGAACCAGATCAGACCTATTCTAAGGCAAGTTGTGCTTTGATCATGTTGAACCCATGTTTATAAAATTGCTATGTTTGTTCTACCCTATTGCATATATTTCAAATATACAATTGTTTTAAATTAAATTGGGCGTAGCTAATATACCAGATTGATCTATACCCTACCTTGTCATTGTATGCCATGATCCATTGTCACCCTAGATTGGTTCAATATAGTTGGTTAAAAATTATGATCAACATTGGAGGATTAGTCCGTATTAGTTGCTTAGCCATGCCACGTCATCACATGTATCATCACCATTGATAATTAATCTTGATTAATGGAATATGGAACAATATTATGAACTTGTGTGTCATGTGGAATCACACGATGAGATTGAGTTGTTGTGGCGAGTCATGTCACGCAATGATGTTGAATTGTTGATGGCACGTGGTGCTTGGTAACCAACTGGGTGATAATAATTTAGATTGGGGCAAGTGACAAGGGGCGAGTATGCCAAAGTGGGCCCGATGGGCAGAGGGTATGTGGATGTCTTGCCCTGATCACTCTAAGGACTTAACCTTACAAGCCTTTGACCTGAGTCAATCATGCAACCACATGTCTGGTATGGGCCAGCCTAGCTGAGTAATTTGTAATGTCTTAATGTTGATACTATCATGGTCGGTGTGAGTTCCTGTCGGGTGTAATTCACATGGCGCAAGAGGGGGCCCCTGGATGTGGTTTACAGACCCGCCAGTGTTGAAACCTTAGCGGGTAGTACTGGATTAAGTCAGAGCATTGTAAAGGCTTTGTCATGATTTCTCTGCCGGCACACCAAAGGAAGTGTGCTAATAGCTTGGCAACAAGGGACGATCATGTCACGTGGGTAAAGTACATAACCTCTGCAGAGTGTGAAACTATTCGAATAGCCGTGCTCATGGTAGTGAGCAATGCTCGGAATTACGCTTAAGGGTTAGCTTAATTAAAATGAACAATTTGGTTGGGATGGCGAATGCCATATGGAAGATGGAATTTGACTTAAGATTGGAAACTTGGTTTACTTGAGAAAAGTTGAATCTATCATTATTGTTATTTGTTTTACCGCCTTTACAATCTATTTATTGTATTTGTTCAGTAATGCTTTGCTTTATTGCAAAATAGCCATGATAGCTTATCCTTTGGAATAAGCCTTGCATATAGTTACATAGAATTGCATTCATGCACAACTTGTTGAGTGCTTTAAGTACTCACCCTTGCCGAAGAATAACATCACCAGCTGAAGAGTCTACATCAATGCCGAGCAAAGATTCCGGAGGAGAGCGAATGTTTAGGGCGCAAGCCTTGTCGCTTACTGTGGTATACTGAGGGGTTATCTACGTTTTCATTCCGCTGCAGTTTAATATATTATTCAGCCTTGCGAGGCATAGTCATGTAAGTGGACCATGAGGTCATTCGACTAGTGGTATGTATCATATGATGTCTTTCATAATATTTTCGCTATGTATGATTGTGATATTTACTTATGTTGAGCCTGTGTGCACTAGCATGATCCTGGACTAGTGCAGTATACACAGAGGGTCCGGATTTGCATATTCGGGTCCCGACAGCATATAACTACACAAGTCATATATACTCAAAAGATAGTTTCAAGGTCTTGATCCTTTATATTGTATGACAAGAGGACATGGATCAATACAATTGAAACATCAAGTTAAATTATAAACTCCCCCTAGATGTGTGTATTCATGTATATATGAATTAAAAACATAATGCACATATTTGGTCTAAAGCAATGGAAGAGTTCATACTTTAACTTGAATTCTAAGTATGCATTTATATAATAGAATGAATACGAGTGCATACCTTAGGTTTTCCATTTTCCATCCAAGTATGAGACTAATAAGAATAAGACTTAATAAAACATGTTAGTCTCATAATGATTAGATTTGTCATTAAACAATGATTAAACATTAATATTAAACCAATCACCAAAACCAATAGAGCTTGAACTTACATAGGGTCATTGCCTCCGTGGCGCCGACGAACTTCGAGTTGAGTGCCGTGTCTACCATGGATTCGAGCTCTGAGTCTGCTCTTGCGTGGGCCCTCTAGCCAATAAAAGGGCGCATCCGGATCGCCTCAACCTCGTAAACTCGAACCTTAGGTCCAAGAGAGCTAAAGCGTTGTACAAGCGCCGCCACAACAAAGAACCCACTGATTCACCACTGTCCGTGACTCTCGAAGCTCGAGGCTAGTCCCATTGCGATTGCCGTTGCGCAATCAACCTTGTGCGCTGTAATACCTCAGGAATGAAAGAAAGAAAAGGGGGATCCGGACGTGGGCTAGGTCGGCCAGCTTGGGCCGCTTTTGGGCCAGGAAGGGAGGGGCTACCCAAACCCTAGCCTTCCTCCCTCTACCAGCCGCATCCCCACTCCCACCCCAGTATTTTTCCCCTTCAGCCGCACCATTCCCTTTCTCCTTGCACATCACCTCTTCCTCTCCCCAATGGCAGCAACCTTTTCCTCTCCCTCTCCAAGCCACCTCTCCTCCTTGTGCCCTAGCCACGTCCCTCCCCCATGTTGCCACACCAGATACCCTTCCCGAGTCATGGGCGTTGCTGCCCTTGGTGGTGGTGAAGGTCTTGGAGGACCTAGGGTAGAAGTGGAGGAGCGAGGATCACGTGCGATTCATGGGGGAATTGCCACCGTCGTTGATCCAACGATTCTTCAAGTGAAGGAGGTGTGATTTTGGGAGTGGCCTCAACCTCAGGCCACTCCAATCTTCGTGGGTAAAGAGGCAAGTACATCATATAATGACGATGACATGATATGTATGGATAGATGAATTGATAAATGACATCTTGCTGTCATTCATGATTATTATAAATTGTTGCCATTGGTTATGCTCTAATGTGTGTTGATTATGTTAATGATGGAAAAAATGGAATGTGGTATAATTTATGTCATTTGCATATGTGCATTCATGATGGAAGAGGTGACCCATGTGGGTCTCTGTGACCCACTTATGGTGGGCACGAAAGTTCTACTCTGCGGTAGGCCCCTCCACGGGATGTGGATGGGAGTAAGACCTTCGTAGGCCCCTTCACTAGGATGGAAGGGAATAAGAGTGTGGTATCGGTGTGCACTCTGTTATACCGGTATAAGCAAAGAGAAAAAGAGATACATGATGCATTGCATGAATGAAGTGAAAGAACAGATTTAAATTGTTGAGTTCTCCTATATGTATGGATAACCTGATATGATGTATTTTATTCAATAGTTATTTTCATGTGTTGATATTGTTGTATGATGTACTTTGATGGGTCTTGGACTCACGCTTGTTTGTTTAATGTTTTAGGTAATTTGAGGCCAACATTCCGGAAAGGGGAATAGCATAGTCACGACATTCATTTGGCTTTACTAAGATATTTAGCTTAAGTTATGATTGTGGAATCTACCCTCAAAGGGTGTATGATTGGATTGCGCTCTTTAGCATACAAAAATGAGTTATCTGTTGCATTATCAGTTAAAGGAAACAATCAAACATAATGTAATATTTTGGAAGTTCTTGATTTGGAGATATGTGTATCTCTAGTTCGACTAGCGTTAGATTAAATTAAAATGTGTGCAATATTTGTGAATGTTTCTAAAAGGTGACTATTATAATTGTTTCATAAGTGATTTTTGATGGTGAAGAGGTTTTCTGCTGGGAAATGAATTTCCCCTTTCTCTTGAGAAAGATGATGGTTGTTGTGTGGAAGTGGTTTGATTTCATAATTGGTTTGCTTTTTCGGAAATTAGTCATTTTGGAAAAAGTGGGATGCATGCGGTGTTTCTCTTTTAATTCGAGTTTCTTCCCTATGTGAAGTTTAGCACCTTGGTTTTAAGGCGATCAAAGTGATTTATTTGTTAAAAAGATTTGTTATTTCCTTTGCATTCTAGAATGGGAAAAGAAAATGAATGTTCTATGGTATTTGGTCGAGTTTTTCAATGGGTTGTACCCTTTGACTTTGTTCTTTGAGTGGAAGTATGTGGGGGTGAGACCTTCTAATGGGCCTAATGGAGGCCTGATTTTTCAGTGAGATGGATAACTATTGATTAGTGGACACGACCCTCACGATTCAGGCTACCGACCGAAACATGATCGACGCCAAGTAATCGGTTAACCAAACTCTGAATTGTTATCAACCATGCCAAAACCCGATTGACTTAATCACGAAGATAAATTCCTACAAGCAATCGAAGAACAAGCAAGAACAAAGCAAAAGCAATCTGAAATTGCAAATATAATTGAAGTATTTATGTGGGGTTCCGAAACACGGTATTGCTGTTGATCTAACCGGACAAGAGAATACCTAATAGTTTCACCAAGGAAAACTATAACTAAACAAAACCCAAGTAATTTTGGGGGACTCCCTAGCTATATATAGGTAAAAGAGAAGGAGGATTCAGCTAGCACAAAGAAGTGGTCGAATAGGAATTGTACAAGGCCCAAGTTTGACTCGGACTGGAAAGTTGACCCAACTTGTTTTGGTGATTGTGGAGTGCTCTGAAGGAATTTTTAGGTGGGGTCAAATCCATTGAAATATCTCGAAGTAAGCTTTTCATCAAGTGCAAGAACTTTCCAATCGTACATCGTATGGAGAAGTTATGCTCGTTTTACTTCAGGCCGGTATCTAGAGGCCGAATTAGATTCCAGAACGTGATGGATTTGATATCTCTCTCTTCTTGGCCCATGGATGACGTGTTGGAGTTGGTCCAACTAGGTGTGATCGTATCCATAGTAGTGATGTTCTCATCATCCTCCCCTTCTTGAATTTGAGTCGTCCTCGACTCAAAGCTCACGTTTTAGCTCATCCTCAACACAAAACATCCTCATATAGGTCCTAATAATTATCCACATAGCTCAACACTTCTTTTCAGCATATAAAGGCATGATGAAAGCTAGCACTCTTGGATGCTTCCTCCCCTCCTTGAAGGAAAACCATCCATGGTTTTGGCACAAGGTCGTAGCTCACTAGAATTAAGTACAGCAGGAATATACTCACAAATTTACTCCCTTTCTTGCTGTAAAATCAGATATATACCATGGTCATTAGCATCCTCCTTAGAAGAAGTCGATACCTCAAAACTTTCATTTGATAATACAGGTTTTTTAGCCTGTAGCTCCCCTTCTTCAGAAGTAACCTGCATATCACATGGAACAGCAACAACAGAAGTAGATTGTATTACGTTAGTAGAATCATCCTCACATGTGCTATCCTCTACTTCACTCGAATTTTCTGCTATTTCTTTTGCATGCTCGGGGTGTATGGTCTCATTAAGGTTTGATGCAGTGCATGCAACAAGAGTAGCAGTTATGTCGGGACCCGTTAATGCAGATCCGGACCCTCTGTGTATATCATACTAGTCCAGGATCACGCTAGTGCACACAGGCTCAATATAGATGAATATCATAATCATACACAATGGAAACATAATAAAAGACATCATATATTAAATAATACCTTGTTGAATAACCTTATGGTCGAACTTACATGAATATGCCCCACAAGACTATACTGAGAATAACAGATTAAACTGCAGCGGAATGAAAATATAGATAACCCCTCAGTATACCACAGGCAACTGACAAGACTCGCACCCTAAACATCCGTCTCTTCCTGGTACTCCTCTACCACTGGTGTAGACTCCTCAACTGGTAATATTGTTGTTGGCAAGGGTGAGTTAAAGCACTCAACAAGTTGTTCACATAATGCAATCCTAACATATCTATATGCAAGGCTTATTCCAACGGAATGGTTAACACGGTTATGTTGCAGTAAAGCAGTATTTGTAATTGAACATAGTAAGTAGATTGAAAAGATAGTAAAATAAATAACAGTAAGTAATAACTTTCAACATTTCTTTGATAAACATGGCATCCAGCCCTAAGTCATTTTTCAACTTTCCAATAGCATCCAACCTCCCCATCCAAGTTTTCGTTTTCATAAAATCTAACCCTTGACTGTAATTCCTGAGTATTGCTCAATACCGAGTATGGCTATCCGAATAGATTTTACGCTCTGCAAAGGTTATGAGCTTTACCCACACGACATGAACATCTCTTTGTGCAATCGATATTAACACACTTCCTTTGATGTGTCGCAGAGATATCATGACAAAGCCTTTACAAAGCTCTACCTTAACCCAGTACTACCCGCTAAGGTTTCAGCACTGAAGGGTTAATCCGCCACAACAGGGCTGAAAGTTCAAAGCTCTATTAAGTTGGTTTTGGTGTTAATGACAAATCTAGTATTGAGACTAACTATTTTGATAATCATAATATTGATTAGTTTCAATTGTTAGTTAATGACAAATCTTTTATAAGACTAACTCTTTTGTTGAGCTTAACTCTCATTAATCTCATTTGGATAAAAAGATGGAAATATCAAAGGTATGCATTCGAGTTCATATTATCATATCTTGTTGCAGTCTTTGGATATAATATTCATAATCATATTGATAAATTCAAATATGAGACTAACTCTTTTATTGAGTATATCTTTGATTGGTCTCATCTCATTGAAAAATGAAAAACCCAAGGTATGCACTCGTATTCATTTTACGATATCTTAATGCATATTTTGGATTCAAGTAAAATGATGAACTCTACCATTATTTAGACCTCAAGATGTGCATTAATGTTTCAACTCCATATATACATGAATGCACATATTTAGGGGGAGTTCATACTTAAATCTTGAAGTTTCAAAGTATTGATCTAATTCATCTTTCTATATCAAGGATCATTACTTTGAAACAACCCCTTGAGTATATTTAACTTGTGTAGTTGTAGTATACTCATGGCAATATAGGATAAACTCCAAAGCAATCAAAAATTAAATATGTGCATATTGATTCAAGTTCAATTATTTGCATGCACACATCTAACAGAGTTTATTCTATAATTAATGGTCTTAAGAGTATTGATCCCTTTCTACCACTCCACATAAACTGGATCATTACTTTTAGATTCCATCGAATTGAGTATATGAAACTTGTGTAGTTAATATATACTCATGACAATTTAAATTCAATTTAAATTGTGTTCGGTTGCCATTCAATCAACAAAGAACTAGTCATTTGTTGATGGTTCACTTTGTTGATCCTAGGGCAATCGAAAGTTCTTGAGTATATGAAGCATTAGTTGCATTAGTATACTCAAGACACAATTAATCTTTCAATAATTTGTCATTGGATTGTGGTCAATCATCAAAGGAAAAGATCAAAGGATCTTGGGAGCATCCATTATGTGTTAATGGAGTGTAATGATGATTGAGACAACCATGTATTTTGGATTAACACTTTCAATGAGTTTGAAATAGGTTAAGTCCAAGGTTGAAATGGATAAACGGGACAAGGACGTCATCATGTGTTGATGAGCGTCAAGAGAGGATCCCGAAACTAAGACAAGGGGAGTTCATCATGTGTTGATGAACAAGACGAAGATCCCGACTTGGAGAGAAGATGGAAATCATAAAAGCTCCAAGTGGATGTGCTAGAGGCAAAGGTATAACTAACTAGGGCTAAGGATGTGTTCCTAGTCTTTTACCGGTCTCGGTGTTTGGATGGGAGACCGGGTTGCTAGTTAGGTGCCATACTATTAAGAGGGGTTAAGTATTTTAGCTTGAGCTTCATCATGTGTTGATGAACTCAATCCAGTTCACTCTAGCTCACTATCTTGGTTGGTTCTTGCATGAGTTAAGTATTTGCATGTGTTGCAAATAAGGGAGCTTATGCTTGCTTCTTATTGAATCTTGATTTGGCTTTTGCATAGAGCTATGGATTTGCATGTGTTGCAAATAGAGAGCTCATGCATCGGAGTCTTAGCTTGTGACTTGATCATGTGTTGATCATCACAAAGGCTAAGATAGGTCTATGCTTTGTGTTTGCAAAATGAGTTTTTGCAAAATATGGTTTAATTGAATCTTATCTTGGAGCATGTGAGTAGGGTTTGCAAATATGTTTGCAAATTGGTTTGATCATGTGTTAATCATCACATGGCTCAAAGATATAATCTTGATTGCTCTTGTTTGCAAGATTTATATTTGAAAATGTGTTTTGCAAAATATTGGTGTTCATGTGTTTGACGTTGGAGCATGTGATTAGATTTTGCAAATGTGTTTTGCAAAATTGTTTTGATCATGAGTTGATCATCACATGGCTCAATATTTGATCTTATCGACTCTTGCTAGCTTGTAGTCATGCTATTTGATCAAGTCTATGTGAGGGATTTCGAAAAATCAGATTTTAGACTTGAATGACTACATTAGAGTTTTATTTTGGTGATATTTAAAAATATCTATGGTAGCTTAAATCTTGAAAATGAGTGGAGATTATAGCCCTCCTGATAAGCTTCGCATAGAATCAAAAATCACCTAAATCGGAGTTCGGAGTAAAAAGTTATGAGGTTTTTGGTGGCAGAGGGGGCGGTATGACCGGACCCGCAGGTATGACCGGGAGCATTTCGGCCTGAAAATTCCAGAGGAGAGGTATTTTGGCCGAAGGGCAACTTTTGGGGTCCGGTATGACCGGGTTTTCTGAGTAACGACTAGTTTTTACTAGCTGTTGGACCAGAGGCCAGTCATACCGGCCCTAGGGCGGTATGACTGGGCCTCCTGGGCATTTTTGCCCATTTTGCCCCCCAACGGCTAGTTTTTCTTATGGAGGCTATATAAGAAGCTTTGGGGGCTGTTATTTGGGAGTTGCTGACCTTGGGGAAGGTTTGTGGGAGTTGTGTGCATGTATTGCTCTCTTCCATTTGGTTTTTGAGCTAAGAGTGAGTCCTATTTGCATGTAGGGATGAAAACGGAACGGAAACGGTCGGTAAATGGTCATTCCGTTTCCGTTTCCACATCTTTTACCGGTAACGGAAACGGAATCGGAAACCCCGGAAACGGATACGAAAACAAATAATGACCAAAACGGATGCGGAACGAAACGGAGCCGATACGGAAACGAAAGTGGAAAATTCCACAAGAACGTAATACATGATCACAATATACATGACTACAAAAATAATGTAACTCATTTCATCACAAAGGTGGATGCAAGAATAATGTTATGTTCACAGGTATCACTAGAAAGTTTTTTCTCAAGTTTGTCAGTTGAACGCTCGCTATTTGTCCCCCTGATCATACCATCATATCCTCCTCTATATCATTATCATCGATATCCTCTTGCTCCTCCAACTATAAATATGTAATGCCCTAAAATTTGCATATTATTGTTCAATGTTCATTTATGATTTTCTGAGATTTATCCTGAATTTTCTGGAGTTTATAAATGCCATTTTACTATTTTTAGATTTATATAATTAATTTATTCGTGAAAATGAAACAAAAAATATGATAGAAATAATTTTCTTAGGTTCAAAATGTTCCAAAGTATTTTTGAGATTTTTTTTGGAATTTTTGAACTCTATTTGATATTTTCTATAAAGCCATTTGTATTTCTAAAATTATTTTAATTCGAAAATAAATGTAAATTCTCCATTCAACTTTTTGGGCCAAGTGGGCCAAGTTTCCGACCGAATTTCCGGTTTCACTTATACGGAATTTCCGATTCCGTTTCCGTTTCCGACGGAAATGGCTCTCCCGTTTCCGTTTTCGTTTCCAACAAAAAATTTCCATTTCCGTACCGACATTTTCCGTTTCCGTTTCCGAAAAAAGGCTTTCGTTTCCTTTTTCTCCGGAACGGTCGAAAATTCCGTTTTCGTTTTCACCCCTATTTGCATGTGTTGCATTTAGGAGAAGATTGAGAGCCTCTTGTGCATGTGTTGCACTTGAGGGAAGCTTTGTGCATGTGTTGCACTTGGTGAGGATCAAGCTAGAGGGCTTGACTTGTTACTCTTGGTGTTTGCAGACACCTAGACGGCGTGTGGAGGCATCGTGCACGGTGACCTTCTCAAGGAGATTGTGAGAAGGCACGGCAAAGTTGTGAAGGTCGGAGCTCGCCTACCCGGAGGGGGAAAGAGCTACCACTAGTGGAATCGAGGCGGGTGCTCAATTCGTGGAGCCGGTCCAAAGTGGTTTGGGCTTGCCTCAACGTGGATTAGGGGAGACCGGCAAGTCTCCGAACACCACGGTAAAACATCGGTGTGTCTCTTTATGTTTGCTTGCAATTCTCTATTTACATTGTTGCAATTTACATTCCTAGAATTAAATTGCTTGATTGTCTTTAGGATTGTATATTCTTGAGTAGAGACATAATTAGCTAGTGCACTTAGTAAGCCTAGTTGATTTAGGCTCTTATTTGTCAAAACCTTAGTTTATCGCTTCTGCATTGATTATTGTTTAGGTTTTGACATAGAGATCAATAGAGCGTATATTTAGTGAGAAGAATTTTTAAAACCGCCTATTCACCCCCCTCTAGTCGGCATCCTCGATCTTACAAGGGCACCCCTCTTGCACCATGTGAGTTGATTCGTAAACTCGGGACTCACACCACCACTGGTAGTACCAAAGCTAAAACATTGCTAATCAATCAGCTAGGCTATCTCATTCTAGACATGTGGTTGCATGTTTGACTCAGGTCAAAGGCTTGCAAGGTTAAGCCCTTAAGATGACTAGGGCAAGACTTCCACATACCCTCTGCCCTTCGGGCCCACCTTGGCACACTGCCCCTTGCCACTTGCCCTAATCTAAATGATTACCACCCCAGTTGATTACCAAGCACCACGTGCTATCAACAAGTCAACATCGTTGCGTGACATCCCTCGCCACTACAGCTCAATATCATCATGTGACAACACCTGACACACCAATTCATATTCATGTTCCATATTCCATTAATCAAGATTAAACTTTGATATTCCAAGTGACATGTCAAGATATCACTTCTTTAGAGACCATATGGAGAAGGGTGATATCGCGCTTTAGTTTGTAGAGAGTGACCTTCAGTTAGCCGATATCCTTACCAAGCCTTTGGATAGCTCCAAGTTTGTTGCCCTAAGGAGTGAGCTTGGAGTCGTGTGTCCTTATGGCCTATTGTGAGGGGGAGTTGGTGTGTATACTATGTATTATATGTCTTCTTCCAGCATTTCCTTTCTTTTGCTTTTTCTGGGTGATTAAGGGCTTATTTTCTTGAGTCGAGTTCTCTTCACTTAGACTTTTGGCATGCTTTGCATGGACCTCTCATCTTATGCTATAGGTTACTATCATGCACAATTAGATGTTCTCTCCTCGCTAGGTTGAGTTCCCTCACAGTCTTATAAGTCTAGCAGGTGTTGGCCCCCTGGGTAGACAGGTTCTGTGTGCACTCCCTAGTTTGGGATCTAGAGTCAACTTCCCTATGTTAGTCATTGGGGAAGATGAGAGCGAGACTGAGTGTTCTCTTCTATCTTTTCTATGCTCTATAGCCATCCAGTTTGCAGTTTTCTCGACTTCTTCTCCTCATTATGTATTTCTGGTTTTCATTGAGTTCATTTGGGTTCTTCTTCACCTAATTCTGCTAATAACTCATTTTAACCAGATTTATGCTTAAAACTGATTCACTTGTTGAGGGGGAGTTTGGGAATCTATTCATGCATTGCATATAGACTGCATTTTATGTTTTATGAGCTTTGTCTATTATTCAAATGATTTAATCTTCATGCAATACACCATGCTACATCATTTGAAGAAAATCACTAGCTTAGATATGTCCAAGTTCATTTATCATGCTAAGCTTGTTAAAATTTGAAAATTGTAAGTTTTGAATGAAAACTTGATGAAACATGGTGCTTTGACTTGCTAAGTTTCTTCTCTAGATGTATTTGCCATGATTTGTGAAATTTTGGATACCTCTATAGTCCCTATAGCAAATTGGGTGAAACTTGTTTGATCCATACTAAGAGTCCTTCATTTGCTCATGAATCAATGTGCTAAAAATGAAAATTAAGCAAAAATGACTTTCTTTGTGCGCATTAGATTTAACACCTTACATTCACAAGACAGCTAGCTTCCCATTGCACTTGGGATGAACTTAGAATGCATTGTGTATGACCAAGACCATCCTCTTAAGAGTTCTTCTTGAGATGGTCGAATGTGGCTTGAGTCAATTGCTTTAAAAAACAATGCAAATAACAAAAACATAAGTGAGTAAAGAATACAAATAATGTCAAACATTTGCACCCCGCTATGTCTTTCAAAGTCATAAAGACAAATTTACGTTAATTGAAAAATGAGCTCGAAGGACCTTGTATGCACTTCAAGATTCCCCAAAGTGTTGAGTAGGTTGAACTCTAGGTTTTCCATTTGATCCTATGAGTGGCTTTGCTTCTAGTTTTGAAACTTTTGCTAAGTTTTGCACTTGTCAAATCTTGCTAAAAATGAAATAGTGTAAACTAAGCTTGCTAACAAAATGTGTTTGCTCTTGGATATGTCTTAGCTTAGTCATAATCTGAAATTGACAAGCTTGGTGTCATATCTTGTCATTATGATCAATTGGATAATCTTCAAAGCTCTTTTAGGTTGCATTTCATGCATACATATGAAAAAGGGGGAGAAAATGCCATTTTGATGCCTATATTGCCAAAAGGGGGAGAAAAACGTAGAAAAGGCATCATTAAAAGATAAAAATGTGGATGCTTATTTGGTTCTTATGATCTTTGTAAATCTTTGCTATTTCTTATGGATCATAATCACATAATCACACTTGGCACTTATGATTGGATTTTAGAGTTTTTGTGGAAAACTTGCTCTTTCTTAAATTTAACTAAAAAATACAAATCCTCTTGAGTTTAGCTTTAGATCCAAAATCACTTTCGTCAACTTGGTCACGATCTCAATTCTTTTCTTTGGAAGTTTGATTTTGCAACTAAAATCGCTTTCTTCTACATTATTCAAACTCAAAACTTATACCTTTTCGTGTGTTTGTCAATATACTCATCAAGGGGAGATTGAAGGACCATGTGGAGGTCTACCCAGGTTTGTGATGAATATTTTGACTAAACTTGAGCTTGGTATGCTTTGGTTTGAGTTTGATTTGGATTGGAATTGAAATTTGAAGCAATTTGAGTCTTCTCTATTTTCCCAGTGCTACCGACCATGGTAGCCCGGTGCTACCGAGCGGGCGGTAGCACTGGATCAAATGGCCGGTGTGATATTTACAGAGAGGGTGTTTTTAGGGGATTTTGCTGGGCGGTGCCACCGGCCATGGTAGCCCGGTGCTACCGGGTGAGCAGTAGCATCGGCCCTGGGAGCGGTGCGAAAATTCCAGAGGAAGTGTTTTTCAGGTTTTGGCTAGGCGGTGCTACTGGCCATGGTAGCCCGGTGCTACCAGGAGAGCGATAGCTCCGGCCCTTTGGAGTGGTGTAAAAATTTCAGAGAAGGGGTTTTTTTTAGTGCGGGAGTAGAGCGGTGTTACTGGCCTGGGGGCGGTAGCATCGGTCCACTATGGGCGGTGCTACCAGCCTAAGGGCGGTAGCATCGGCCAGGATGAACAAAGTTGAATTTCGATTTGTGGACTTTGATGAATCTCTTGCAATGCTATGTGGAGTGTTTCCTTGTTTTTTATGGTTGCAGGACGACGGTGCTAGGTCATGGTGAGGCAGAGGATGATCGGGACTAGGTGAGGAGCGTCGGAGGTCCAAACGGTCGGGGATCACCGTAAGATGATTGGAGACCGAGTCCGTGCAAGCCAAGAAGACAAGGAACGGATGGGATGCTACCTAGACGCTACTCGGATCGATGAGGGCCGTCAGATAGCAGTCTAGTTGATAGGATAGCGGGTCTAGATTGTGTGCTTTGAAAACCATGTAAGAAAACCCGGTTTGTTGGTGGGTTTTGGGTTAGCCCTTTCATGGCTGTGTGAGTGGGTTAATCCTAGCCCTTGATGGAGTGCTCTAGGGTTTATAGGCTCATCCAAGGGTGGTAGGTGGCCCAAGAGTAGTATAAATAGAGGAGGAGGGGTAGCCTTCTTCTCTTTGAAGGCTATTGAGGTTTTGTGCTCCTTTGAGCTTTGCCCACTTGAATGTGAAGCTTTGCAAACCTCTCCTTCCAGAAATGAAAATATTTTCATCTATGTTCAATATCATTTATGCTTTTACATTACGCATTTAAATTACGCAATTTAAATTTCGTATTTACTTTCTTGCAATTTACATTTACGCAATTTAGATTTGCCTCCTCTCCTTCTACATGCTTACGGATCTTTTGCTGACGATGATGATTGATGGATGGCTCTTCCCTTGAAATCATGTTCCAATCATCTAGGCAATCAATGCGTTCTTCTTGCAAGAAGTTGATTTTTGAGTTCTTGAATGTATAATTTTGTAACTCGCGTTTCCTTGAGTTTAGACTTATTCTTTTGCTTGCTGTGATGTGTGGGAGGCTATCCAAGATCATCTTGATCATCAAAACCTCACGAGCAAGTCTTAGATCAAGTAATTTCGATTTGCTCAAAACTTGGTGCGTTCTTCCTTCCTGGCAAAAAGGTCAGAACTTTTACATCAATCCTTGTGATTGAAGATTGGAATTAGTTCCTAACATCCCGAGGATCTTATCTACCAAGTTTCGTGAGTTTTTATCCAGCCGATCAAAACCTTGAAATTTGCTTTAAGGTCGTGCTGATTTTTTCAAGCTGTTCTTGAGCCCGGTGATACCGCACCTCGAGCGGTGCTACCAGCCTCCGGTGCTACCGGCCCTCCTGCGGTAGCACCGGCCAAACAGCAAGTGTCTCATTTTGATCGGCTCTTTTTATGTGTTTTTTTCTTTGGGTTGTTTGGATTATTTTTGGGGGAAAGTTTTAAGTTGCGACCATTCACCCCCCTCCGTTCGCCATCTCAATCTTTCAAATACATACAGTGAAAAGACAATATCTTAGCGGACCAGTTATCCAAACTAGGTCCCTCACAATCACCTATTCCAACAGGTGTGTTTCTTGAATATCTGTTTGAGCCTTCTATAGACACATCCGTAGAACAATCCCTGACCAGTGAAGAGGTCGGAGTCCTTGAGCTGAATTCAGATTGGGCTCAACCATTTAAAGCCTATCTAGAAAATGGGACACTGCCTAAGGATATCACAAAAAGGACATATAGAAAGGGAACACATGGTATTCTCATGCGATGTATAACCCACGAACAGGGAAAAACATTGCTTAATGAGATACATGGGGGCTTGTGTGGAGCGCATGCTTCATACTAAACACTGGCTACTAAAGCTTTCCGACAAGGTTTTTATTGGCCAACTGCTTTGCAGGATGCCATGCATCTTGTGAAAACTTGCAAGCAATGTCAATTTCATGCTCAACAAGTACATTTACATGCTAATCAACTACAAGTCATACCTTTGTCATGGCCATTTTTTACATAGGGAATTGATATAGTAGGTCCTTTACCAAAAACAACTAATGGATTCAAATTCCTATTCGTTGCAATAGATACATTGACAAAATGGATTAAAGCTGAGCTTGTGGTATTTATAACAGCTCAGGCTGCAAAAAAATTCTTTGTGAAAAATATAGTCACTAGATTTGGTGTACCTAGTATACTAATTACTAATAATGGATCACAGTTCATTAGTGGTCTATTTCAAGATTAATGTGATGAAATAAGCACAAAGATTTGTTACGCTTCAGTTGCTCATCCTCAGAGTAACGGAGCAGTTGAAAGAGCTAACGGCCAAATTATACAGGGTATAAAGAAAAGAGTGTTTGATCATCTTACCAAACACTCGGGGGCTTGCGTAGACGACCTCTACTCTATGCTCTGGGCCATCAGGACAACGACCAGTAGAGCAACAGGAGAAACTCCTTTTCAACTGGCCTATCAGAGCTGAAGTTGTGTTACCAAATGAAATTCATTTAGGCTCTACACGGACCTTTCTCTATGAACAGGTCAATCAAGAAAACCAGCACGATGATGATATCAATCTCTTGGAAGAAAAGTGAGATCGAGCACTTATCAGGTCAACAGCCTATTTACAAGGCTTAAAAAGATATTACAACAAAAGAGTCCAACCACGAACATTAAGCGTGGGAGCTTGGTTCTAAGACGTATCTAGAATCAACCTAACTTGCATAAGTTATCTCCCAAATGGGAAGGTCCCTTTACTATAATATCAATTACGCAACTAGGTTCTGTTCGGCTTGCTATGGAAGATGGAATAGTTCTATCCAATGCTTGGAATATCCAACATCTTCGCAGATTCTATGTGTAAATAAGTTCTTTTTTTCATTTACATATAATATCTCTTCAATTGTTATGTTTATAAATTGTGTCTACTCTGATAATCCTTTGGGAATTCACAAAAGTCATCATTTGACCGACTTCTATATAAGTAGTGTACAAGGTTGATGGTCGGATTGTGAGATAACATTTAATAGAGACTTTTCTTATAAACCAGTTTTTACTACATTGAAACTCGTTAGCATGACTTTATCTCCGATCTGCTGCTAGTTAATACCAAGTGCTTCATGAAAAAATAGGTCGTCACTTACATAATTGTTTGTATTCCGAACACATTGCTTTTCAGCACATAAACAATTGGGGGCTAGTGATATAATCAGAAAAATATACACAGAAATAAACACAAGGTAGAATATGACACAAAAAGAGATTCTTTTTTATTCATTTGAATAAAGATCATACATTTTGTTTATATGTAATCTTTACATTGCTCATGTATGTCTCAATGGCAGAAGCTACTTCTTCACGTTTTCTATTAATCTCTTCTTGAGTGCTAAGCTTCAGGTTGAGTGCTAGTTTCTCCAGTTCAACCATGTCCTTGTAGAAATGCCTCAACTTGATGAAGAGGGTACCCTACTTGGGAAGCAATTGAAGCTCAGAGTGCTACTTTGATGGTCTGCACCATGACGGGGATATGATTCTAAATGATCTTTAACTGGTCGTTCACCCCTTCGATCAACTTATCAAACGACGGAGTTGTAAGTTTTATCTCTTTTCCTTTTAAATCCGTCATGATTTTCTGAAGTTGCTCAAGAATGAAGTTCAGAGTAGATTTTCTACCTCTCTGA
Organism: Otatea glauca; assembly: GCA_036346275.1. NCBI lineage: Eukaryota > Viridiplantae > Streptophyta > Magnoliopsida > Poales > Poaceae > Otatea > Otatea glauca. The sequence continues at coordinate 30,935,983 of CM070732.1, read as the reverse complement.
ACCGTGGCAAAGTCTTTTGTGAAGATCTTCAGTTGGTCGGTGAGTCTGTCCATTTCGTCCTTCATCACCAACCTCTGTTCTTCAACTTTTAGTCTCTCTTCTCCCCACTCGGAAAGTTGAGATTCTTTGGCAATTATTATATTCTTCGAGTATGCAAAGATTGGTTTTATATTTTCTTTCAGTTTTCCCAAATAAAATTGAGTTTAAAATAAGTTGGACTCCTATTCTTACCTGCTATCTCAAACTCCTTTGCCTAAATAGTATCATTGTACTCCTCGGAGAGCCTTTGGATCTTCTCTTCATTTCTTTTGAAGACTTCGTGAAGTCTGGCCATTTTATCCTCATAGTAGTTCTTGGTAGCAATAAGGACAAACTTGTATCCCTTGGCGGTATTTTGAGCCACCAAGAGTTGCTTCTCTATTTTTTTATTTGTTCTTTTTGTTTGTGTTAGAACAACTATGTCAAAACAAAAAGGATAAGAGAAAAGAAGAAAAAATAACAGTGAAGCTTATAATTACTTTTTTGTTTTTTCTACTTCGGCTTTGGGCAAAGTCCTTGCCTGCTGGCTCAGCAGGTCAAATATTTCTTGCGAATGTTGTAAAAGAGCAAAAAGGCAAATGAATTAAGAGTTATCTTTCCTCAAAAAAGAAGAACAAGAGAGAAAAAGATAAATACCTTCGCTTGCAAGTTATCAAAAACTTTCTTGAAGTCTCTCTGGTCAGCTTGAGCAGAGGATGAAGCTAGGGGTAAAATCACTGGTTGAACGATGTCAGTAGCGATCGCCTTTTTAGGCGCTACTTCCATCTCCTTCTCACTAGTCGGAATGACCAATGTATCCTCTACAGCAGGGAGTTCTTCAATCTACCCGGCAGCAGAAACATCCTTGGCGGTGGTGGTCATCCTGACCACCTCGGTTGTCATCACCGGAGGAAGATCAATCTCCTCTGTGGTCGATGGATTTTGACCGACCAGTGGTTCACCACCAGCACCCGAAGAGTTTTCACCTTCGGCGCTGAGTGGGTTTACTTGCCTACTAGTCGGAGGGACTTCCTCGGTTAGAACCAAGGCCTGTTCCACACTGGTCATCGCCAAAGTGACCAGTGGGTTAGCCTCAGCAGTTACGTCCTGATCCACAAAAGGACTAGGAACAGGTGCCTGGGGACTAAGAACAAATAACACAAAAATTCTTAAAGTTCTGAAGACAAGTACTCAGAATAAAGGTATAAGTAAAATTATGTACCTGCATTGGAGTCCTGAGTCCATCTCCCAGGACAAAATAAGTGAAGATTCTTCGACATCCAGGTCGGAGGTCTTCTTCTTCCTCCTCCTAATAATTAGAGGAATATTATCCTATGAATCTTCTCTTTCACCCTAAACAAATGGGAAGCTCGGGAGATGTCTATATGGACGATCCCAATTGCGGTTGAACCATTTTTTGATGCGCACCTGGGATGAGGTCCTTGTCTGTGTCCCCACAGCAAACGTAACCCTATTATCCTTCACTTGGGACTGGTCTTGTGCACGCTTAGAGCGTACAGCACTCGCCGGCACCCGGGCGAGACTAGTGCTGGTAGGGACAACACTAGTCTCAGCCGTAGAAGGGTCCACCACCTTCGTAAAAACCTCTGGTCTTCATCTTCTTGACCAGAGGGGCTGAGGCTGAGACCTCAGGCTACTCAGCAGGTCATTTCCGACCATGCATCCAAGAGAATAATTTCAATTGTTAAATAATTAGACCAAGAAAACCAAAGAAGTTTCTTGGTGCTTACCATGATGCATTCATTAACGAACTCATCGGTTTGCCCGATCAGGCTGGATGACTGCCTGTCTAAGGCAGCCAGGTCGGACCCATCAACAGAGATGCATAGCATAGACGCAACTATCAACTAGGCTTCTTTGGTGGTCATCACTGATAGGGGTAACATTTAAACATCAATAAAATTCTTTAATAAAAAATGAATGAGGTCGGTACTGGAGAATGTCTTTACCTCCAGGTTCGTCCTTGGTGGAATCCTGATCGCCTTCCATTCTCCAGGCGAATCTATATCGTCTCTTCAGAGGACTTATCTTATGGAGCAGAAAACCAAAAATAATCCTCTGACCCGTCAAACCTCCTTTCACCAGTTTCTCGATGATTTTTACAATATCCTTCTCCTCGGTGAGGACCGGTGAATCCTTCTCTCTCTTCACCTTGGTCTTAGTCCAGCTTGGGGCCACCATCCCAGTGAATCAGAGACGGCTACCCCCTGGAATCTCCGAGTAGAACCACTCCTTCCGATAATCGCGCCATGTATCTTTTGGCCAGGAGTGGGGGATATTGGGAAGCCATTTTATCTTAGAGCTTAAAATAAGTGCTCCCGAAGAGATCTTGGCTCATGCTATTTTTGGTATATTGATATAAGAAGCGGAAATGGCGAACAGAAGGAGGAATACCAAGAAAAGCTTCACAAAGATGCGAGAAAACACTCGAAATAAGAATGGAGTTGGGGGATATGATGTAGCTCGATCTCATAGTGGTTAAGCACATCGGCCGAAAATTCGCTCTCAGGGAGGTGAAACCCTAACCTCACCAAAGCAGCAAACAACACGAGACACCCCTCCTGAGGCACCGGCTTCATGTCCTCCCCACTAGGGTCCCATCACAGCATTGCGCGAGGAGGGATCAAACCTTGGCCTTCTAGTTCCTTAATCCTTCCCTCGGTTAAGATAGACTTATCCATGGCCATTTGGTTTGGAAAGAAGAAAGGGATCGAAGAATAAAAGTTTAGAGGTTGCAACGGGCTTCAGAATTTTTTTGTGCTCAAAAGCAGTAAGGGCATAAGAAATCCGAAAGGATTTACCCCCTTTATATAGCCTGACAAGTGACAGTTTCGGACATCGTTTTGGTTACCAAGAAAGAGTAAAACTTCCTTTTTAATAAATGGTAACTGACATCGAATTGATGTTCTCGAACTTTCTTTTAGATCTTTAAGATTTTCACCTCCTTTCCTTAATCATATTCTCCATCATGTCTGACGGGAGAAGAAAAAAGGATGGAAGATGAAAAGCCTAAAGAACTAAGAGAAGGCTAGAAATCTAAAGATACAAAAGAATCAAATGTTATTCTTAAAACTCCTTCAGATATTTCAACTCATCATCTCCTCTTGACTATACGCTGGTGATGGGCTTGTGAAATATAAAGCCCATAATACATTTAACAAAGCCCATCTATATTCGAACGGTTAGATCTTTGACCAGTGAACTGGTCAGGAACAAGCGGTTATCCCCGCACATGTCTCCATGCGGACAGTTATCTGATAGGTATACATAACCACTCGAAAGTTATCTCTGGAAAAGGCACCCTTCGGCGAGAAGACATCGTTGGGCGGGGAGACGTCTCCCAGCTACACAACAAGAACAACTGCTGCCTCTTCATCAAGGATAAATAGGAGGCTAATCCACGCTGTTAGGGGCATCGCCATCCTAATCTGGCAATTCATATTTTTAGCAATCAAGTCTATAATTCGTGTACTCTACCAAAGCCGCTTGGCTAATAAAGAAGCATTCTCCATTATTTCCGTTTTGATCTCTAGGAGCCCACAATTTATATTTATGTAAGTTCGATTAAAGGATCCAAGGTCTTGGACATCAACATAAACAATCTCCAAAAATCAAGTACAATTCACCATAAAATAGATCTTGAATTTACAAATTTTTATAAATTTGAATTGCCTCAATCGGAGCTCGTATGAAGAAGAATGGGCTCTCGAAAGATTGAAATAAAAGAAAAATACATAAAAGGAAAAATTTTGAATTTCCTAAATTATTTCCTAAAGAAAAATCGATTTATGATGTAAGAATAAAATATATATGGAAAATCAGGTTTTAGGATAACATGTGAGCCCTTGGTCAATGAACCGTGTCCACGAACCGGCTCAAGTCCACGATGGACCGGGCTCACCGAATCAACGTGGCTCACAAGTGGGCTCGACTAGTGCTGACGTGGTTCGGCTAACGGGGCATGCCGACCAGGCAACATGCTAGCACCAACGACTAAACGGGAGACTCATGGGGCTTGTGTGGCATCTACGTGGTGGCCACATCGGACCCGATGGCTTGGGTTCAAGTGCTAGCTCCGGCGACGGTGCACTCACCAGAGCTGGTGACGACGACACAGCCGACGGTGTTTTCGGGGCGGATTGACTTTCGTTTCGCATGGATCTAGATGAGGAGATCACGATGAACTCGAAGATAGCCTCAGCTTTGGCGAAGACTCGACTATGATGGAGATCAATGCGGTTGAAGCGGCTGTAGTACCCAAGAACTCCGACGAGCTTGTCCCGGCGGCTAGAGGTGACTCGAGCGACCGCAAGGTGAGCTTTTGGGGTGATGGAAGATGAGGAACATGAATCCGGGCTCCCTCGAGCTTATAAAGGCCTCGCGCACCTTGTAGTGGACCGATTTTAGGGCAGCGACGATAGGACAGTATCTGGATCGGATGCGGCGACGACGACGGCGCAGGCTGGACCGGGCCAGGGCAGGCTGAGGCATTGGGCCGAGCTGGTGTAATAGGAATGGGCCAGCCAACTTTCAGCCCAAAAACCAAAAGTTAATTTTCCAAGAATTTTGCAATAAAAATAAATCCCAAAATTCATTTGACCTCAAAGAAATAGCACAAATGCTTAGAAAAATCCCAAAAAACTCTATAAAATGCTTTGAGACATGTAGAACTCAAATATATTATTTTTTACAAAAGTTCCTATAAACTTTGCATAGATTTAAATATTATTTGTTATATGTTAAATTAAAAAATGTTATTTAAAATCCAAATAAATTCAAGAAAATTACTAAAAATGTAAAATGCAATTAAATTTATTAAGAACAAAAATTGGGATGTTACAGTGGAATCAATATGGTGTCTTATCATTCCATCATTCTTACGTTCCTCCGAGTGCCAACATAGTAGTTTTATCTCCTTTGGGTCCACAAATAAATGATTCAAACGGGGAGTTATAGGCAAATACCATGCCACCTTAGCAGAAGGTTCTTTCTTCACCATACAGGAAGGTAGTATTAACATCACTCGGCACTCGCACGGTTCTCAGCGTACATCCAACTTCGGTCCATCTACGCTACACATATAACAATTAGTGCTAAATATTGAAGTAGACTATGTATGATCTAAAGTAGCAAGATCTAAATCAAGCATCTTTAATTCTCTCTTTACCAAGCTAGCTACATCTTGAATATAATGCAATTAGAACCAATTACCAACCTTAGATCACCAAGAACAAATGGATCTACAATCACTCTTCCAAATCCATGGTCTCCTTTCACCAAATTGCTTCACAGCTGCCGCCACCTCAAAGATATATTTGAAAACCCTAAAACCCTAAGTGGGTCAAGGCTCTGTATTGTATATTGGTAGGAAATATCACAAGCGATTTGCTAAAAACACTGTCTGTGATATGTAGTCATATCACAGACGGTTCATCCCACGAACTGTATGTGAAGTATCATAGATTGTTTTCTGTAAAAGCCATTTGTGATATGTAGTCACATCACAGACGGTTCATGGTACAAACCATATGTGATTATAATATTTCAGGGAGTAAAGAAATGAAAAACAGGGAATTTTTCCCTCTGTGGGTTGCCTGGGTCGGTTTTGGGCCAGGAGAGGGGGGCTATTGCTCCAAACCCTAGCACCCATCCCCTTCCCCTTTTCCTAGCCGCACCACCTCCCCCTCCTGTGCAGCAGCCACCTCCCCTTCTCCCTCCTTGTAGCACCTCTTCTCCACTTTCGCAGCCACTTTTAACCCCTCCCTCTCCAAGCCGCTTCTCCTCCCTGTGCCCTAGCCACGGCCCTCCCCAGTGCTGCCACGCCGGCCACCCTTCCCGAGCCATGGCTCTGCTACCCCGGTGGTGGTGAAGGTTGTAAGTTCAAGCTTCATTAGTTTTGGTGATTGGTTTAATATTAATGTTTAATCATTGTTTAATGACAAATCTAATCATTATGAGACTAACATGTTTAATTAAGCCTTATTCTTATTAGTCTCATATTTCGATGGAAAATGGAAAACCTAAGGTATGCACTTGTATTCACTCTATTGACTTAATGCATACTTAGGATTCAAGTTAAAGTATGAACTCTTTCATTGCTTTAGTCCAAATATGTGCATTATGTTCCTAATTCATATATTACATGAATGCACACATCTAAGGGGAGTTTATAATTTAACTTGTTGTTTCAATAGTATTGATCCATGTCTTATTGCTAAATAACATATAAAGGATCAAGATTTTGAAACAATCATTTGAGTATATGAAACTTGTGTAGTTATATATATACTCATATCAATTTAAATGAAATTTAAATTGAGTTCGATTGTCTTTCAATCAATAAAAGGACATTTCATCATGTGTTGATGGTGTTCCTTGTTGATTAAAGACAAGCGAAAAGTTCTTGAGTACATTGAAGCATTAGTTGCATCAAAGTACTCAAGACAACAATTAATCATTCAAATTGATTTGGGTTGTGCACAATCGATCTTGGAGGCATCCATTATGTGTTAATGGAGTGCGGTGATGATTGAAACAACCGTATTTGTTGGACTAACAATCTTCTAAGAGTTCTGAAGTAGGTTGAGTCCAAGATAATGAAGATTCGGGAAGAAGAAGAAGTCATCATGTGTTGATGAGCTTCAAGAGGTGATCCCGAAGTAAAGAGAAGAGCTAGAAGGTTCATCATGTGTTGATGACCAAGAAGAAGAGGTGATCCTGGAGAGAAGATGATTGGAAATCATAAAAGCTCTAAGTGGATCACTAGAGGCAAAGGTATAACTAGCTAGGGCTAAGGATGTGTTCCTAGTCTTTTACCGGTCTCGGTGTTTGGATGGAAGACCGGGTTGCTAGTTATGTTGCCGTACTATTAAGAGGGGTTGAGTCTTTTAGCTTGAGCTTCATCATGTGTTGATGAACTCAATCCGGTTCACTCTAGCTCACTCTCTTGGTTTGGTTTTTGCATTGAGCTAACCATTTGGCATGTGTTGCCAATAGGTGAAGCTCGTGCGTTGGATTTTGCATGAGCTAAGTATTTGCATGTGTTGCAAATAAGGGAGCTCATGCTTGCTTCTTTATTGAATCTTATTTGGTTTGGTTTTTGCATTAAGCTATGGATTTGCATGTGTTGCAAAATGGGAAATAGCTTATGCAATATTGTTTATGTGGTTATTGTTTGGAGCTAAGTTTTGCATGTACTGCAAAAGGAGAGAGCTCAAGCAATTTGGTTTAAAGTGGTTGCATGGAGCTAAAGATTTGCATGTGTTGCAAATAGAGAGCTCATGCACTTGAGTTTGATTAGCTGTTTGCATGGTGCTAGAGATTTGCATGTGTTGCAAATAGAGAGCTCATGCTATGGTGTTTTAGCTTGTGATTGGATCATGTGTTGATCATCACAAGGCTAAGCTTGGTTTGGTTGCAAAATGTGTTTTTGCAAAGTGTTGACTTGTTATTTGCAAATATGTTTTGCAAATAAGCTGGAAGTTATGAGGTTCGATCCTAGAGCATGTGTTGGCATTTGCAAATGTGTTTTGCAAAGTGTCGGGATCATGTGTTGATCCTTACATGGCTAAGAGGATTAATCTTATAGGTTCGTGATTTATTTGCAAATGTGTTATGTAAATAAGTTGGAGTTGTTATTTGTGAATGTGTTTTGCAAATGAACCTGAGATTGTGGGTTTCAATCCTAGAGCATGTGAATAGGGTTTGCAAATGTGTTTTGCAAATTGATTTGATCATGTGTTGATCATCACATGGCTAAGAGGATTGATCTCATAAGTTCTTGGTTTATTTGCAAATGTGTTTTGCAAATAAGTTGTGCTTAATGAGATTCTTTGGAGTATGTGATTAACATGTGCAAATGTATTTTATATAGTGTTGTGATCATGTGTTGATCCTCACATAGCTCAAAGAATAAATCTTTAATGGTTTGGAGAAAAAGATTTTGTGAAAAAACCGCGTTTTCTCCATATGGCCGGTCGTACCGCCCATATAGGGCTGGTAGCACCGCCTGACCGGTAGTATCGCTTATGGGAGCATGTACTGCCGCTCGGTCCGGTGTTACCGCCCATGGTATCCCAGTAGCACCGGAGGTCCGGTGCTACCGCCACTCTGGCCGGTGTGGAAATTCCAGAAAGGGATGTTTTTGGGCGGATCGGCAGTCCGGTGCTACCGCCCATGGTAGCCGGGTACCGCTCCTCTGGTCAGTGTGAAATCTCCAGAGGAGGTGTTTTTGAGTTCGGCTTAAGTCCGGTACTACCGGGGTGAAGGCCGGTGCTACCGCCCGAGCGGTAGCACCGCTCCCGCTTGACGGTGCTCTCGGATTTCACCAACGGCTAGTTTTGTAGTCGTTGGCGAGGAGGCGGTGCTCTGGTCCCAGTTAAGCGTAGCACCGAAATTCAGTTTTGTCGAATTTCCCCCAACAACTAGTTTTGGCTTGGAGGCTATAAAAGGAGGCCTTGGGGGGCAAGGGCAGTGGTGGTTGGCTGTGTGCTAGAGCATTTGGGTGTTTGTAGGAGTTGTGTGCATGTGTTGCCCTCTTCCATTTGCTTCTTGAGCTAGTGTGAGCCTCTAATTGCATGTGTTGCAATTAGGAGAGGATTGAGAGCCTCTTGTGCATGTGTTGCACTTGAGGAGGATCCTAGTGCATGTGTTGCACGTAGGAGGTCACCGGAGTGCATGTGTTGCACTAGGTGAAGTTCAAGCGGAAGGGCTTGACTTGTTACTCTTGGAGGCTGCCGCCTCCTAGACGGTGTAGAGCGTCGTGCGCGATGAGCTTCTCAATGGAGGTTGTGAGAAGTCCCGACGAAGTTTGTGAAGGTTGGAGCTCGCCTACCCGAGAGGGAAAAGGAGCTACCACTAGTGGATTCGAGGTGGGTGCTCAATTCGTGGAGCCGGTCCAATTCGTTTGGGCTAACCTCAACGTGGACTAGGGGAGACCAGCAAGTCTCCAAACACCACGGTAAAAAGTATCGTGTCTCTTGTGCTTGCATTGTGTTTGTCATTTATGTTCAAACAATTTATATTCATAGAATTAAATTGATTGATTGCTTGTCTTTAGTATTGCATATTCTTGTTAGAGATATATTTAGTTAGTGCACATAGTAAGCCTAGTTGATTTAGGCTTTAATTGTCAAAACCTTAGTTTATCGCTTCCGCATTAATAATTGTTAAGGTTTTGGCATTAGGAAAATTAGAGGTGAATTGCTTTGTATAAATTAGCGAGAGAATTTTAAAAGCCGCTTATTCACCCCCTCTAGTCGGCATCCTCGACCTGACAAAGGTCTCGGAGGACCTAGGACAGAAGTGGAGGAGCGAGGAATATGCGAAATTTGAGGGGAAACCGCCGACGTCATTGATCGAACGATTCTTCGAGTGAAGGTATAACTTTAGGTTGATTGTGGTGGTATTGGTACTGCTATAGGGTGGAGCTTTGATGTTTTTCCTGTTGGATGTGGTCTGGATAGTTCATGGATTTGTGTTTGGGATAAGTTCAGTTTCAGGCAGTTCTAGATCCGAACTTCATATTGCGTTTTGGGGCTCTTATGTTTAGTTCCAGAGGGGTTCGTTGTTGAGAAAAACATAGATTGTTCTCTAAAGTTTCATTATAGTGCAAGAACGTAAAATTTGGTTTAGCGGATTAAAAGTTATGGCTTGTTGAAGCTGGCTGTTCTGAATCTTAGCGCTACTGGGAGCAGTCGGGGTAATCTGTAGTTTAGGGTTATTTAGGGGATGAATTAAATTATTTAAATAATTGATATAGATAGATAATTTCCTTTAGATTTTAGAAATATCCTAGTTTGCTTTATTTGGAGATGTATAAAAATAGTTATGGGGTTTTGAAGTCTGCTATTCAGTGTCTGGACAGATCGGTCTTTGGAGTTGAATTCGAGAGGCTAGATGATTTAATGGAAAAAAATGGATAACTAGGAAATGGTAGGTAATTACCTGTAGATTTCATAAAGTCTATGATTTTCTATGTTTGGGCTTAGAAGTTAAAAGTTATGCTCTTTTGACCGTCGGGACAGCAAGGGGTTGGTTTGTCTAGTAAGTGAGAAAGGTTAAAAATCAGAGTTGCGCGTAGTTGTGATATTATTTTATATGATGTTTATACTGTGATGGTGTGTTTTTGAGTTGGTTTGCTTACGGTAGGAGGTGTGATTTTGGGTGTAGCTTCAACCTCGCGCTACTCCGCTTCGCGTGATAAAGAGGCAAGTATATCGTGCAATTGAGAATGGTTTGTGATGAGATGGGGCGTTTATTGTTATATTTGCTACCATGATGATTTATATGAGTTATTGCAATCTTTGGTATTATTTATGCTCCAATCTTGTGATGATGAGAATGAATTCATATTGTGAATGGTCATTCGGTAATGTTGATACATAGCAAATGAATAATGGAAAGAAAATGTGCATCATTGCATACATATCATAAAAAGAGTTAACGAGCCAGGTAGGTGAGAAAGGCATATGAGTTTATATGACTAATCCGAAGTGCTTTTGAGTAAGATCTACATCGTAGTCCCATCCACGGGATGGATGGGAGTGAGACCTATGAGTAGGCCCCTCCACAGGGATGGAAGCGAATGAAAGGGTGCGACACCGAGGGTGTGACTCAGGCTATACCGGTATAAGCTATGAAAAGGGTGCATTTGAGTATGAAAGCATATTGTATTGCATTGTGTTGCTAATGATGAATGATCTATTACTAGTGTGATGAAGGGTTAAGACATTGAGTCGTGGACTCATCCAAAGATGATCAATGAGTTGAATTTGGTAAATAGATATGTTATTACTATTTTATGTGCTTGCTGAATTTAAATAAGAAAAATGGTTATGTTATTGTTTTAAATGTGTTAAATGGTTATGATCCTGTTCTTTGATGTACTTTGATGAGTCTTCGATTCATGCTTGTTTATTTAATGTTTTAGGTACAATGAGGACGGCATGTATGAAAGAGGGTAGTGGCACATTCACAACAAATGATAGCACATTATCCTCCTGATGATTTATAGCTTGTGTTCATAATTAGTTTATGGAATAAATTAGACAAATTCAATTATGGGATAATTTTAGTGGAGCTAATCTTGTGAGAATTAATTGATTATGTTGTTAATTACCGTTGTGGCCTTTGGTTTGTCATGTTAAATAATGCTTGTGGTTTATGTTTTTGTCACGAAACAAACAAGTTTAGATTAGTTATTATTACTTCCATTGTCTTTACTTGTGAGTAACCTTTAGTTGGTGTTTAAGGTTCGTTAGTATGGATATATTGTTGCTGAAATTGGTTTTAATGTTGCTAAATTTTGATAGAAGGATTATGTTGATGCCAAAATTTTATTGAAAATGTTGTATTAATCGTAAGAAAGGTGATGTAGTAGCATTCGGGGCACTGAGAGTGCTAGGGTGTTATAGTGATACTTCATAGACGGTTCATGGGACAAACCGTCTGTGATATCAACTTATCACATATCTTAGCATATCCTGTAACTTAGACAGTCGCGCTAGCAAAACCGTTTGTGATTAGCTTTAACACAGACGGTTTTTGAAAACCATCTATGATGAGGCATCTGTCGGGACCCGAATATGCAAATCCGGACCCTCTGTGTATACTGCACTAGTCTAGGATCATGCTAGTGCACACAGGCTCAACATAAGTAAATATCACAATCATACATAGCGAAAATATTATGAAAGACATCATATGATACATACCACTAGTCGAATGACCTCATGGTCCACTTACATGACTATGCCTCGCAAGGCTGAATAATATATTAAACTGCAGCGGAATGAAAACGTAGACAACCCCTCAGTATACCACAGGCAACTGACAAGGCTTGCGCCCTAAACATTCGTCTCCTCCTGGAATCTTTCCTCCAGCATTGATGTAGACTCTTCAACTGGTGAGGTTATTGTTGGCAAGGGTGAGTACTTAAAGCACTCAACAAGTTGTGCACAGAATGCAATTCTACGCAACTATATGCAAGGCTTATTCCAAAGGATAAGCTATCATGGCTATTTTGCAACAAAGCAGCATTTACGAACAAATACAATAAATAGATTGTAAAGACGGTAAAACAAATAACAATAATGATAGATTCAACTTTTTTCAAGTAAACCAAGTTTCCAATCTTAAGTCAAATTCCATCTTCCATATGGCATTCGCCATCCCAACCAAGTTGTTCATTTTAATTAAGCTAACCCTTAATCGTAATTCCGAGCATTGCTCACTACCGCGAGCACGGCTATTCGAATAGTTTCACACTCTGCAGAGGTTATGCACTTTACCCACGTGACATGATCGTCTCTTGGTGCCTTCCGGGTTAACACACTTCCTTTGGTGTGTCGGCGGAGAGATCATGACAAAGCCTTTACAATGTTCGGCTTAATCCAAGACTACCGTTAAGGTTTCAACACCGGTGGGTCGAAAACCACAACCAGGGCCCCCTCTTGCGCCATGTGAATTACACCATAACTCGAACTCACACCACCAATGATAGTACCAAGTTAAGACATTACAAATTAATCAGCTAGGCTGTCCCATTACAACACGTGGTTGCATGATTGACTCAGGTCAAAGGCTTGTAAGGTTAAGTCCTTAGAGTGATCAGGGCAAGACACCCACATACCCTCTGCCCATTGGGCCCACCTTGGCATACTCGCCCCTTGTCACTTGCCCCAATCTAAATTATTATCACCCAGTTGGTTACCAAGCACCACGTGCCATCAACAATTCAACATCATTGCGTGACATGACTCGCCACAACAACTCAATCTCATCGTGTGATTCCACATGACACACAAGTTATTAACATTGTTCCATATTCCATTAATCAAGATTAATTATCAATGATTCCGACACATGTGATGACGTGGCATGGCTAAGCAACTAATACGGACTAATCCTCCAATGTTGATCATAATTATTAACCAACTATATTGAACCAATCTAGGGTGACAATGGATCATGGCATACAATGACAAGGTAGGGTATAGATCAATCTGTATATTAGCTACGCCCAATTTAATTTAAAACAATTGTATATTTGAAATATATGCAATAGGGTAGAACAAACATAGCAATTTTATAAACATGGGTTCAACATGAACAAAGCACAACTTGCCTTGGAATAGGTCCTGATCTGGTTCTGGAACTTGCTCTTGAGTTGCTAGATCTTCCTTGAAGCGTCGCACAATTCAACGCCTACGCGTCATCAAGAAGAAAAGCAAATAAATACCAAAACAGAGAAAACAAACTCTAAAAATTAAATAAAATTCACCATTAAATAGATCTCAATTTTATAAATTTTAGAAATTTGAATCACCTCAATCGGAGCTTGTATCAAGGAGAACGGGCTCATGGAAGATTCAAAAATCATAAAAACCTGAAAATTAGAAAATACCAAATTACCCAAATTATTTTTATACTTGAAAAACAGATTAATGCATTAGCATGACGTCAGGGTGACATCAGCCCTGGCACGGATCACTCTCGCGCCGACACGTGCCCTCTGGTCCACTAGACCGGGTCCATGGACCGGATCTAGCTCCCTGGACCGCACTCGGTGGGCTTGGTCCACACGCCAGCTTGACTGACAAAGGGTCCCACGCTGCGATTGAGCAGTGCCACCGCAACGCCCACGCGCTGCCACGCAAGATGACACCTCAACAAGAAGTCGACGTGGCGACCACGTGTGAACACATGTCACCGTCGGGACTCATCTACGAGGGACGGTGGAGCTCGTGGCCCTAGGGTTGTCGGCGGCCGCCGGCGAGGACACGATCGGAAAGGTCACGACCTCGCGCTTCTACTGACGTGGCTCGACGCCCACCTAGATCACCGGGGCAGCGAAAGCGATGATTGAACACGGCGGCGGCTTCCCACTACGGCGGCGGCGGCGCTCGGTGACCTCCTTGCGACGGCGACGCGCGCACGGGATGCGCCTCTTGACGGCGAACTCAACCGCACCGTTCTCGGGTTCTAACCTCCACGGGTGGCGACAAATCGACGGTTCTCTCCTACGGTGGTGCAGGGTGGAACACCTTCGATTGCGGCGAAACGGCGGCGGTTTCCAAGGCTTAACCTTAGGGTTTTGGTTGCTTCGATCCCTGCGCACCTGATGCTCCCATTTATATAACACGCGGTAGCCGGGTTGAGCACGAATCAAAGAGGAGTCCATGGCGGCTGCGGTGCAAGGAACGGAGTCCTGCTCGGAGACGCTTGGAGAAGACGACCGGATGGCTTACACGTGGCAAATCCGATGGCCATGCACGCTAGGGTTCCTCAGGCTCCCCTCCAAATCACAGCCGTCCACCCTTGATCCGATGGTGCTCACTCCGCCTTCTAGAAGATGGGCCGATCGGGCTGAGCAGATGGGCTGGCGCACAAATAGAACCGGGCTACGGCCTGGCACTGTTCACAAGAATTTCCCGAGATTTTCTTTTAAAATAAATTTGGAAACTAGTTTAATTACTTTTGGGCAATAATAATACCAGTAAAAATCCAAAAAAAAACTTTGAGACATTTTGAACTCAATTAAAATATTTTTGGCAAAACTTTATATTAACTTTGCATAAATTTGATTAGTTTTCAACAAAAAGGCCAAATATAAATATATTTAATAAATTCCAATAAAATCCAGTAAAATCCAAATAAATTCCAAAAATCATAACTGCACTTTTAAGCAATAAAATAATATTTAAGCAAATTTTGGGATGTTACAAACCTCCCCTTAATGAATCTCAACCCGAGATTCGTGGCTAGCTAGAGAATAGGTTCGAATTCGACTTTAAATCTTCTTGGCTCCCATGTGGCTTCACTTTGAATGATTGCTCCATCGAACTTCGCAAAGCGAATAGACTTGTTTACGGTCTTGCGCTCCATAACATCCAAAATTCGACGTGTCTATTGCATCCAACGGGTTTATTCTCACGGCACTCGAGACATTTCTTAAGTTGTGACACATGAAACACGTCGTGCACTTCGCCAAGGATCGAGGCAACTCTAATCGATAAGCTACTTCTCCTCGACGGCTCAAAATTTTGAGCAGGCCAACACATCTTGACGCAAGCTTCCCTTAGCGTGAAACCTTTCGACACTTTTCGAGGCGAACTTTGAGATACACAAAATTATCTCGCTCGAACCTCAAATCTTGACGATGGTCATCAGCGTAACTCTTACGCCTTGACTGTGCTATCTTCAACCTCTCTCGATCATTGCAACTTGACTTTCGCTTCTTCGAGAATATCGGCCCAAAACCAAGCGTTCTCTGCTTGCCCAATTTAATGGAGTACGACAAGCACGTCCATACAACGCCTCAAATGGTGACATCTGCGGGCTAGCTTGATAACTATTATTATAATCAATTCGCATATGGCAAACTTTTATCCCAAGATGTAGCATAAGCTAAAGCACAAGCTCTCAACATATCCTCTAAAATCGATTTACTCTTTCGGTCGACCATCCATGCATGGGTGATATCTCAGTACTAAAATTCAGACAAGTCCCCATTGCTTCATGCAACTTGTTCCAACACCTTGAGGTGAATTGGGTACCTCTGTCCGACACAATCTTCTTGGCCACTCCATACAAGCATACAATCCTTGACATGTACAACTCCGCTAAACGATCTCTCGAGTAAGTGGTCTTTACTGGGATAAAACGGGCGACCTTGGTTAGACGATCCACAATAACCCAAATGGAATCGTAATCTCTCTGAGTCTTAGGTAAACCGGTGATAAAGTCCATTCCGATTTCCTCCCACTTCTATTCCGGAATTTTCAACTACGCAATAAACCAATGGTCTTTGATGCATGGCTTTACTCTCGACATACGTCGCATAAAGCAACATGCTCACTACTTCACGCTTCATATTAGGCCACCAAAATCCCTCTTTCAAATCTGGTACATCTTAGCACTTCTGGATGAATTGAATACTCGAAATCATGAGCTTCTTCCAAAATCAACTGTTTTAATCTCTTTCTTATTCAATACATAGCTTTGACCTTTAAACGTGTGGTTCCTTGGTTATCCTCGTAAAATCCTCACTAAGCCTTCATCCTTCGACCCACTTCGATCTGATCTTCAAGCATTGGCTTAACTTTCAAAGCAGCTATAAATCCTTGTGAAACCACTTCTAATTTCAACTTTTGAAACTCTTTGCACAATTTCTATTGATCACTTGATATTGGTGTATTGGTACTATGGCCTTTACGACTTAAGATATCGGATACCATATTAGCCTTACCAGGATGGTAACAGATCCCAGCCTTATAATACTTAATCACTCCAACCATCCTCTTCGTTTTATATCAAGGTCCGCGACTTCAACTCTTATGGTCTGTACCTATCCCCAATAATATAGTGACGCAATGACTTCAAAGCATGCACTACGGTAGCAATTTCCAATTCATGCGTAGTATAGTTCTCTTCATGTGGCCTCAACTGTCCTGACGCATAGGCAACAACTTTACCTTTCTGCATTAACACACATCCAAGATTTTGTCTTGAGGCATCATAGTATATATCACAACTGCGTTTGCACATCTGACAACACTAAGACAGGTGCTATCGTCAAACGTTTCCTCAATCACAGAAAACTCTTTTCGCACTGCGGCGTCCATGCACACTTCTCCTACATGCCTAAGCGGTCTCGGCTGCTCCCACGTAACATCGCTTTTTGTTGGATCCACGATAACTCCTTTAGCAGACATCTTCTGGCAAGAAATTCAACTTTCTCCTTCCAAAAGTCACATTTGCTAAGCTTAGCATACAGCCATGGGTCTAGCCATCTTTCCAACACTAATCCCAACTGTTCTGCATACTTTCCTTTTGACTTGAAGCAACAAAGACATCCCACCTATACACCATAACAGCTTGACCAATTTCCCATGGAACTCCGTTCGTCATGTCCATAAATTCTGTAATGGCATTGATCATTCTAGCAGACACACTGTAACCTCATACTGTCCATACTGCGTAGAAAACTCTGACCTAAGAACATTCTCTGCACAGGTTCTGAACTAATGATAACTCGATCGAAGATCTATTCTTGAGGACACTCACTCCTTTTGGTGATCAAACAAATTACGATCCTAGGCGTGAATACTTACCCTTTTAATCATCACTTCATTAAATGCTCGACGGTCGATACACCTCCCTAAGCTCCCATTTTTAAATAGAACAGGCGCTCCCTATGGTGACAAATTGGTTCTAGCGAACCACCTTTCTAGCAACTCTTGGTCTGCTTCTTCATCTCAACTAGCTCATCAATAGGCATTCGATGAGGTCTCTTTACTTTGGCGTTGTACTGTGGACTAACTCCATCACACACTTGATCTCTCGATCCGTGGGATTCTTGAAACACATCTTGATACTCTCCAACAACCGATACCTCTTCAAAGTCGACAACTTCCACACTATTGACCTTCCACGACCAACACGAACTGTAGTCATTTGAAATTCTATTTTCCCGCTTTCAGGGCTTTTAGCGGACACAATTCTTTGACCAAACTCCAGAACAGCCTTATGTCCGGACGACCAATTCATTTCAGGAGTAGCATCTCAGGTTTGATATCCAATATCGCTCGCTAGAAACTTTTCTCCAACTTAACTCCATCACATTCTAGGTTAGATCAGGCAATAGTGTACTTTCTGACCATGATAATTCCTCAAGCTGACAATCTTTACAAACACCACTAAACTGATCATCGTTGCACACGCAACATCTTCAAGTGAACCGTCAACATAGGGGAATACTCAGAAACATCCTTTATCATTAATGCTTTTATTCCAACACTTCGCATATCAACCTCTCAACCATCTTTACTTTATTTATTTAGGCACGAAAATCTTTACATGGACTTCACCTCTAGTCACTTTTCTTTTACAAACGAGGGTATGACACTTGCATAGGCTAAAATCATCGATCTAAACTTCCTCGATTGGTATTGGCGCCAAGTTTTTGATCGAATGTAATTGAGATTGACTTGCACCGTGCGATCACTTCCTTATGAGGGCAATTGTTAGCAAAATGCCCAGGCTTGTTGCAGGTGTAACAAAGCTTAGGTCCACCTCTCTTCCTTGAGCATTCGTCGACTAAGGCGGTGTCTTCATTCGATGCCTCTTCTTCAACCGATTCTCCGTACAAACTTCTCTTGCGACTTTCTCGCTCACTCTTGGCGTTATGAACTTGACCGAGGTAACTTCGGAAGGACCGCGTCAGTAGGAGACTCTAGATTCTTTCGCGGGCATTTCTTAACAAAATGGCCTTCCTCATGACAGCTTATAACACACCGTGTTCATTGTTGTGCACCACAGTACATTGTTGTCTTCTTGTTGCGTCGAATCTGGTTGCTTCATAGGGCATTCACTAGCCCAATGGCCTTCTTCATCGCACAGAAACATGTCTTTGTTGGTGAGTGCCAATTACTTCTTTCTTGATGAGGGTCAACAGATTAAGGTATTGTGTCCTTAGCTCTTCGAGTGGCACCACTTTTGCAACCGACGTTCCGCCTCTTCTTGACGACTGGAGCAACTACGGCTCAAGATTCTTTTGTCGATGCCGAATTACAGCGGTGACTATTGGATTCAGAGGACATTGAGTGGACCATGATCTCGGCCTTCACAAAGGTAACATGTGATGTCACTCATAGGACATTCTCCCGAGAATGACTTCCTTCACACCGGAGCAATTAATCGCATGCTCGTCGGTATGTCCTATCTCTCCACAAATAATGCACGCACGATCTTCTCGATTTGTTTGGTTGATGACACTTCGAGAGCAACTCTTAGATGTTGAACAAGGTGCAAGAATAGTATTCGCTCCGTATTTATCGTGACCATACTGTCTCTAGGTGAAGCAAAGAGATTACAAAAGCAACAACAAATTCATTCCAAGTGATACTCAGCGGGGCTTCATGAGCAAAGACAATATTTCTTCCACCATTCAACAATGATTCCTTGTAATCGATAAGAAGCATACAGACTTTCTCATCGTCTTCACACCGAGCAATGAGCGCTTCCTCTCAATGGTCTTGAGCCAATCATCTACTTCGAGGGTAACTCATTTCCTAAAACGTCGGCGACGAGTCCTTATGAATTCGATAACCTTAAGTAGGAACGAAATCATTGGTAGCAACTTGGGACACTTGGTTGACATTAGTCGGTCACCATATTCGCATCCGCTTCATCATTGCATGCATCAACCGAGTCCGAGCAATCAAGAACTCTCGAAACTCTGATATCCATCTGCTTCGACGGTTGAAGAACTAATCCACTATTGAGATTCTCCTTGGATTGATTTTCACGCCACTCGATTATGTTGTTTCCACGAATCAACCCTCCGCTTGATTGCTTCACTTGGAATAGGGAAGAGGAAAATAGCATAGGTAAGAAGCAGAATCCTAAAGCGGGGAGATAGGTTTAACCCAATAACTTAAGCAAACAATATTAATAACTTGGTATGGTTGCTTGTATAAGCCTAAAAGCTCGCAACACATACGCACACTCAAAGAATCAAGGAAGAACCAATTCAACCTATACACACAAAACTACCGCCACTGGGTAACACTTCTATCTCAAGCGGACGCGACTCCACACCGAGTCCCAACCGACTACTCGAAGCATAGATCTTCTAGCTCTTGAACGCTTCATGGATCTACTCCTTCCTTGAGCACGATGATCCCTCCTTCATGATTTCCGGGGTTGACAAGAAGCACTTGATACTTTCTTCTATGATGTGGCACGTCAACTACCAAGACAACTCGGATAAGGTTTTTAACTCGATCCAAAGAAGGAGAGAGAAAGAAATTCAAGAGGGAAAAGAGAGAAATTTTGACTAGGAAGGAATAGAAGAATAAGATAAGTTAAGAACATATTATTCTTCCAAGTTAATTCTTTTCTTTTAGAAAATAATTTTGAAGTTCCTATAGAGACGACTGGACTATCTAGGGTCAAGTCCTACAATCAAGATGGCTCGATACCACTTTGTCGGGACCGAATATGCAAATCCGACCCTCTGTATCTGCACTAGTCCAGATCATGCTAGTGCACACAGCTCAACATAAGTAAATATCACAATCATACATAGCGAAAATATTATGAAAGACATCATATGATACATACCACTAGTCGAATGACCTCATGGTCCACTTACATGACTATGCCTCGCAAGGTCAATAATATATTAAATCGCAATGAATGAAAACGTAGACAACCCTCGGTATACCACAGTAATCGACAAGGCTTGCGCCCTAAACATTCGTCTCCTCCGGAATCTTTCCTCCAAAGATTGATGTAGACTCTTCAACTGGTGAGGTTATTGTTGGCAAGGGTGAGTACTTAAAGCACTCAACAAGTTGTGCATGTAATGCAATTCTACGCAACTATATGCAAGGCTTATTCCAAAGGATAAGCTATCATGGCTATTTTGCAACAAAGCAAAGATTTACGAACAAATACAATAAATAGATTGTAAAGACGGTAAAACAAATAACAATAATGATAGATTCAACTTTTCTCAAGTAAACCAAGTTTCCAATCTTAAGTCAAATTCCATCTTCCATATGGCATTCGGCCATCCCAACCAAGTTGTTCATTTTAATTAAGCTAACCCTTAATCAGTAATTCCGAGCATTGCTCACTACCATGAGAGCACGGCTATTCAATAGTTTCACACTCTGCAGAGGTTATGCACTTTACCCACGTGACATGATCGTCTCTTGGTGCCTTCCGGGTTAACACACTTCCTTTGGTGTGTCGGCGGAGAGATCATGACAAAGCCTTTACAATGCTCTGGCTTAATCCAGTACTACCCGTTAAGGTTTCAACACTGGTGGGTCGAAAACCACAACCAGGGCCCCTCTTGCGCCATGTGAATTACACCCTAACTCGGAACTCACACCACCAATGATAGTACCAAGTTAAGACATTACAAATTAATCAGCTAGGCTGTCCCATTACAACACGTGGTTGCATGATTGACTCAGGTCAAAGGCTTGTAAGGTTAAGTCCTTAGAGTGATCAGGGCAAGACACCCACATACCCTCGCCCATTGGGCCCACCTTGGCATACTAGCCCCTTGTCACTTGCCCCAATCTAAATTATTATCACCCAGCTTGGTTACCAAGCACCACGTGCCATCAACAATTCAACATCATTGCGTGACATGACTCGCCACAACAACTCAATCTCATCGTGTGATTCCACATGACACACAAGTTCTTAACATTGTTCCATATTCCATTAATCAAGATTAATTATCAATGATTCCGACACATGTGATGACGTGGCATGGCTAAGCAACTAATACGGACTAATCCTCCAATGTTGATCATAATTATTAACCAACTATATTGAACCAATCTAGGGTGACAATGGATCATGGCATACAATGACAAGGTAGGGTATAGATCAATCTGGTATATTAGCTACGCCCAATTTAATTTAAAACAATTGTATATTTGAAATATATGCAATAGGGTAGAACAAACATAGCAATTTTATAAACATGGGTTCAACATGAACAAAGCACAACTTGCCTTGGAATAGGTCCTGATCTGGTTCTGGAACTTGCTCTTGAGTTGCTAGATCTTCCTTCGAAGCGTCGCACAATTCAACGTCTACGCGTACCGAAGAAGAAAAGCAAATAAATACCAAAACAGAGAGAAAACAAACTCTAAAAATTAAATAAAATTCACCATTAAATAGATCTCAATTTTATAAATTTTTAGAAATTTGAATCACCTCAATCGGAGCTTGTATCAAGGAGAACGGGCTCGCGGAAGATTCAAAAATCATAAAAACCTGAAAATTAGAAAATACCAAATTACCCAAATTATTTTATACTTGAAAACAGATTAATGCATTAGCATGACGTCGTGGTGACATCAGCCCTGGCACGGATCACTCTCGCGCCGACACGTGCCCTCTGGTCCACTAGACCGGGTCCATGGACCGGATCTAGCTCCCTGGACCGCACTCGGTGGGCTTGGTCCACACGCCAGCTTGACTGACAGTGGGTCCCACGCTGCGATTGAGCAGGTGCCACCGCAACGCCCACGCGGCTGCCACGCAAGATGACACCTCAACAAGAAGTCGACGTGGCGACCACGTGTGAACACATGTCACCGTCGGGACTCATCTACGAGGGACGGTGGAGCTCGTGGCCCTAGGGTTGTCGGCGGCCGCCGGCGAGGACACGATCGGAAAGGTCACGACCTCGCGCTTCTACTGACGTGGCTCGACGCCCACCTAGATCACCGGGGCAGCGAAAGCGATGATTGAACACGGCGGCGGCTTCAGCCCACGGCGGCGGCGGCCCGGTGACCTCCTTGCGACGGCGACACGCGACGGATGCGCCTCTTGACGGCGAACTCAACCGCACCGTTCTCGGTTCTAACCTCCACGGTGGCGACAAATCGACGGTTCTCTCCTACGGTGGTGCAGGTGGAACACCTTCGATTGCGGCGAACGCGGCGGTTTCCAAGGCTTAACCTTAGGGTTTTGGTTGCTTCGATCCCTGCGCACCTGATGCTCCCATTTATATAACACGCGGTAGCCGGGTTGAGCACGAATCAAAGAGGAGTCCATGGCGGCTGCGGTGCAAGGAACGGAGTCCTGCTCGGAGACGCTTGGAGAAGACGACCGGATGGCTTACACGTGGCAAATCCGATGGCCATGCACGCTAGGGTTCCTCAGGCTCCCCTCCAAATCACAGCCGTCCACCCTTGATCCGATGGTGCTCACTCCGCCTTCTAGAAGATGGGCCGACGGCCGAAAGCGAGATGGTCAAGCACAAATAGAACCTGCTACTACCGCACTGTTCACAAGAATTTCCCGAGATTTTCTTTTAAAATAAATTTGGAAACTAGTTTAATTACTTTTGGGCAATAATAATACCAGTAAAAATCCAAAAAAAAACTTTGAGACATTTTGAACTCAATTAAAATATTTTTGGCAAAACTTTATATTAACTTTGCATAAATTTGATTAGTTTTCAACAAAAAGGCCAAATATAAATATATTTAATAAATTCCAATAAAATCCAGTAAAATCCAAATAAATTCCAAAAAATCATAACTGCACTTTTTAAGCAATAAAATAATATTTAAGCAAATTTTTGGGATGTTACAGCATCTAATATAGGCCTTTCTGTAGTAGTATCTGGAGGTGGCGACGGCAATGGATAGACATTGGACGATAGAGACATGTGTGCCTTTTGCGAGAGGAGTGCTAATTTTTTCATGGCCACAAGAGTATAAACAGATAGGTAGTTATAGGAACTATATATGACTAGTATAGTGCATGTGCTAACGCTACGACGGTAGTACACCCGCTTATCAATTAAATGAGAAGATAAGTATGAATACAACACTTAATAATAAAAGAGAAATTTAGAATTTTAAATGAATTTAGAAAGAAAAACGGAACTAAATGGAGGTCGAATGGGCGAAAATGGGCTCCCAAAAGATTTTAAATCAAGAAAGAGAAAGAAAAAAGAATTTTCTGATTTTAGATTATTTTTTTTGCAGCTTCCACAGAGAGCAAGCGTGCTCTCCGGGCTTGGCCAACAAGAAGGGGAGGGAAGGCCGGGTGGCCGGCCGATCGCGATGGGTCAAGACTGGTGGGCGAGATCGCCAAGACCGCACTCTGCTGGGAGGAGTCATGGTTGCGGTGAATTTCGCCGGGAAAGATGACGGTGATGGCTTGGGTTACCTCTAAAATTCGGCGATCTTTACAAGAGGGAGCACTTGGGGATTTACGCAATGCGATAGGGTGGAGGAGAGCTCGCCGGCTTTTATAGCCCCGAAACAAGCATATTTATGGAAACCATAATTTGGGATCAAATCAGATTGGGAGAAAATTTTGGCAATAGAGCACGAAATTTGGGGAATTAACACCATAGATGGAAAGAGGAGATTTGGTGCAGGATTGATGGAGCTTTGGAGCTTCTTTCTTACTTTAATGGAGGGAGGGAAGAGAAGAAGTTTCTCTCGTCTGGGCTGCAGCTAGAAGAAGCTACAGGTGAGTTGCCTTCATTTTTTTTAAATATAGAAAGATTTTTGAAAAGATAGCACATTAGGTTAAAAAATTCTAGAAAAATTCTCAAAAAAACTTTTGATTATTTTGTACTTAATAAAATTATTTTTAAAAAAACTTAAATTATAAATTTGTTAAGGCACGGCATGTCATGAGGTCGCCGACCAACCTCGCCAAGGCGTAAGAAAGCCACCGATGGCGCAGTGGAGCCATTGCGAATCTGCGTTCTCCTGCCGCTTGCCCCATCTCCCGTTTCCTTTTCCCAAAGATGTAATGTATGGTCATTTCCTTTTCCAGACGTTTGTTTCTTTTCCTTGATTCCAAGACGCTTGTTTCCTTTTCCTTGTTGATGCCGGAGGTGAGGAAGGTCTGTTGAGGGCTCTGAGGATGATTTCAAAAAATATGGAAAATAAATCAAGCCGCCATCACCGATCCGCAAGGAAAAAGATAAAATTAAATAGTGCTTCATCGATCACCGGTTCCGCGAGAAAAATTGAAAAAAATAAGCAAGACTCATAGACCGCTGGTTCCTTAGATAAAAATAAAAACAAAATTCAGCGCTCCGTATACCAAATTAGGCTCTACGGGCTAGATCCGTAAAAAGTCTCGAGAAGGGTCATATTCGGAAAAAATACGATCACAATGCCAAGACAATAAAAATTCAACTCTTGTTTTCTTGCATGCGATCCTCCTGCTTATTTCCTTGTTTGATTCACCCTCCTTCCAAATATGTAGTACGTACAATTTTGGCCAAGAAAATTCAAGTCTGTTTCCTTGCATGCGGATCCTCCTTATTTATTTCCTTGTTTGATTCGCTCTCCTTCCAAATATGTAGGTGGGGGAGGTCTGTTGTGGGCCACAGGGATGATTAGACACACTAAATAATGGCCATCGGATGTGGGTGAGTAAAACTGAGGAAAGATCTGAGACGTTCATTTTGATGAATGCAAGTTTCTGGAGACGTTTTGCTGGGTGCACGAACATTGAACAATCTCTAATGAGGTGCATTATTTAGGGTGGACGTAGTAAAAATTGTTTAGGTGCATTATAAAAGGGTATAGATAGGTACATGTGACTGTGACTATAAATTGCAATGTATAATGGGTACATGGTACTGTTTCATACTACTTTCTTCTATCAATACATGTCACGAAGCATCCGGTGAATGTCTTTTTCATAATATTTTATTGATCATACATGTCAGTTTCAAATTTTCAAGTATATACACTCCTAAGGCAAGAAACATATGACAAACTAACTAGCATCTATCTCATATAAGACAGTAGAAGAAAAAACGCATCGGTTTGGTGAAAAAGAATCATAAAATATTTGTATAAGATAAATCAGTACATAAAAAAAAAGGTCCTCATAGCCCCAAGGGTATTCTAGACTTTCCAACAGTAAGCTACATCATCCAATCTATCAAAAAAGCTAGTATGCCAAACAAGCTGACTTGGTTTAAAAACAGACTGCTTATAAATCGTTTAAGAAAAAAAAACTGTCTTTAACCTATAAGCTGAAAAAGCTAAGCCTAAACAAACATGACCTAAGGCTAACAAACAGGCCTTTGTTTTTGCTTTTATTTTAGGGAAACTAATATACTATTATTATTATTTCCTTTCTTAGGGAAAGTATTATATTTTTGTTTAGGAAAGAAGATAGGGCCGGAGCCAGGACTTGTGACAATTCTGTCCATGCTTATTGGATTGGAGTACTGCACTCCACTTCCACTGGTTGGCCCACCTTTTTTTTTCTGTCCTGCCCCTGCTTTGCCTCTGTCTACAATTTCTTCTTTTTTTCAGTTTCTCTTTTTATTATTGGAACATATTCGTTCATCATTTGCTCTAAAAATGCATGTCACATCATTTGTAGCTAGCTTGATTTCATTTGGATGAAATGAAGAAAACTCCATCTTCCAGCCGGCCATATCGAACCGGCAGTATTGCTTGGTTTTTTTTAAGGTTGGGTCAAATGCAAATGCTAATTAATCAAATCAAATATTAGTATAAATAGTAGTAGTGCTTAAAAAAAGCGGCAACAACTCCAGCGGGTGGGGCTGACGTAAGGGCCCAGCACCACCACGTCTCATAGAGGTTAGCCCCTGGTGGCATTCGGGGATTAATAAAAAGGGAGAGGGGAGGGGAGCAGGATGCCCTTTCCCTGGTTGGACATGAACCCAAACCTAAAGAGGAAGAGGAGAAGGAGAAGGAGATGAGGCCCTAGCCTAGCCTGACTCATTCCACCAGGAGGAGGTTTTTGGAGATCTGATTGCACCGGATCTGGCTATCGATGGGTGGATCTGGTTTTGTATTGCCTCAACTATCTACCAATAGATTTTATTTTATTTTTGCGCACACTAATTCTATGTGTAGTGATGGACATGGAACTTTATCAACGGGGGTTTCGAAATAAAATATTATAATATCTTTTGAATATAGCTAAATACTATTTTTGTTCTTTCTAAGTGATATTTTAGAATATGTTCAATCAAAATTTCTAACATTCGAAAATTAGTGTATTTACAATGATCTAGATTGACACAATTGTTATCAAAAATATTTTTCATAAAATTATTATTTTTATGATAAAAATCCATGGTGTCATTTAAAATAGAACTTAGAGGGATTAACACGCTAAGTATTTTAACAACTCAACTAGCATCATACAGTTAAAAAATAATACATTTTATTTTAGCACAGCTTTATTACAAGTCACTCTTTTTTAAAAAACTAATATATAGCAATTACACTCTTCTCTTTTCTTATGCTCTATCATAGCATATCCGCATATAAGAAAAGAGGCATTTCACTTGTATATATAGACTAGATTCATCACAATAGACATAATCTAGTTTGTTTTAAGAAAATATATCTAAAGCACTTATATATTTTTAAGGACACACACGGGCAAGGAGACCCTAAATCTACAAAAAAAAGTTAATGTTACTGAAGTACAAAGTAGTTATCCACTTGTTTATTATTAAACCAGGAGTACAAAGTGGAAATATTGCAATGACTATACCTTTAATCTTCTTAATAGACTCATGTTATGGGTCGATGCTTTCCTTAAAAATGAACTTATATTGTGAAAATGAATGAAGTAACATGGTATGATACATGCTATCATTTCCATTTAAAAAATAACAAAAATAAGAATACACTTTTCTATTATTTAGAAGGAATTGTGTAATAGAACTAATTAAATACTAGTATAGTGCCCTGTCTTTCGGTTTCCTTTTCTCAGCACCTAATATATTGTCTTTTCCTTTTCTAGAACGTTTGTTTCTTTTCCTTAATTCCAGGATATTTGTTTCCTTTTCCTTAAGATGATGCTGGAGGTGGGGGAGATCTGTTGTGGGCCACAGGGATGAGTTAGACACATTAAACACTTGCCATCGGATGTGGGTGAGTAAAGCTGAGGAAAGAGTTGAGAGGTTAATTTTGATGGAGGCAAGTTTCTGGGGACATTTTGCTGGGTGCATGAAGGTTGGGCCATCTCTAGTGGGGTGTATTATTTTGGGTGGACGTAGAAAAGAATGCTTAAGTGCATTATAAAGGGGTATAGATAAATATAACTAAGAAGAGAAGTATTTTTTTTTGTACTTTTTATACTAAAAAATATTCAATCTTTTTGGTGTTTCATGTCCAGCTTCCTCGCGCACAACCCTGGTTATGGTAGAAACGTATCCTCTCTTTTGTGGTCTATCCACGCCATCCATTCTAAATGAACGGTTAGATTAGTTGTGTGGAGGGGGAGGGGCAGCATCTTTATTCCTTCTTCTTGTGTTATTTCGAAGGAGCCCTCTGCCCTTCTGCGTCCCGTCCCGTCCCGTCCAAATCAGACGATACATCGCTTCGCCCTCCCAATAGGAGCGACCGAGACGCTCTCCGCCTCCTCTCTTCGTTTCCACCGTTGGCGTCCCCCTTCTCCGGCTGCCGGCGCGGTGAGCTCTCTCCCCTCCTTCCTTCGTTTCCACCGTTCTCCAGATCTCCCCCTCCCCCTTCTCCGGCGGCCGGCGAGGTGAGCTCTCCTCCTCCCCTTCCTTCGTTTCCACCGTTCTCCAGATCTCCCCCCTCCCCCTTCTCTGGCGGCCGGCGCGGTGAGCTCCCGCCGGAGATCCCCTGTCAACATCCTCGTGGAGGATCATTTCTTTCCTCTGTGCAACCTCATCCAAATCTTTCTTCCTGGGATGGATATATACTCCAATGCATGCAGATTGTTGCGTGGTGGACTACTGAATACTGATAGCAGTTTATTTTCCAAAATTTTTGGGGGTTCAACTGAATCCCCATGCCCCATGTTAGTTCCGCCCCTGTGTTGGTGTGAATTCAACTCCTTTTACATGCATCAGTTCCCACGTGTCTGGGATTTCCTCCACTGCAGCAAAAAAAAGATCACTTTATTAAGATGAAAATCGCTTGTTAGATTTCTTGTTTTCTCAACCACGTCAATGTTGTTTCTTTCTCAGGAGGCTGCGGAAGATATGGAGCACTGCACGATGAGGCTCAGCGCGGGAGGGGGGCAGCAGCTCACTAGGCTAGAACCAATGCCTGACAGAAGGTCAAGGTTTTGGCAGATGGATGCGCAACAGCCTGTCTCTCGCATCGACGTCATCTGCCCTCAGCCTCGCCGTGCTTCCCACCCTCCATTCCTAATGGAATCAGTGAATAGAGCCAGCCCCAAACCCACTGGGTTAGTACTACTTCGCTGTCCACTCTCGATCCAAACGGATCTCCAATGTTACATTCTTGTAATTTAGTTTCACTAATATGTTAGTGACAGCAGATATAATATTATGTTATAGACATAAGAGGTATGCTTGCTAAATTTTGAATGCCAATAGATTCAATAAGTTTGCGTAGGTTGCATGTTTACATATGGTTATTCAAGACAGCAGATACAGTATCATGTTATACACATAAGAGTCATGCTCTCTGTATAAATCAGGAAAACCGATGCCATAGCAACTAGCCATGCAAACAAGGTAGGAAGAAACACGACATAAGGCTATGCTCGTCTGGAGATTCTTTGATGAGATGGTTTTACATAGTGCCGTTACAAGCTTGCGACAGCAAGTATATCCGCATGTAACGACAAAGTAGGCAATAAACATTACATAGGGTTGCATGTAGTGACAAAGTAGGCAAGAAACATGGCATAGGGTTGTACAATTTCGTGGCACGTTTCGCTAATGCCTCGATGTCATTGCAAATTTTCAACAGCTAAGCACAAGCCTAGTTTTTGCTGACCAGCATGTGCTACATGAATGCAGGACACTACCAGTGTATAGAGCAGACTCTGCTTCTGATATCCTTGATCTCATCCTAAGCAAGGTACCGTATCTGTAGTTTCTTGGTACTGTAAATTTGCCACATCGTGCTTGCTGAGTGTAGCATCATATTCTGTGTATCTGATGTCCAATTATCTCCTCTTTTTCAGAACGACCCTGATGTTGATACTGATTCGAGCAGCCAGGTGGGCTTTTTCTGCGGCTCACCTCCTGTACGCACTAACAACCCTGTTGTCCATGATCCGCAGTTTGGTAAAAACACACCTTCCTTTTCTCCTTTAGGGAGTTCTTTCGGCAAAAAGCTGGCTGGAAGAGTTGAAGTAGGTTCTCCATCTTGCGGGGCTAGCAGCCCAAAAGTCAGAATCGAAGGTTTTGCTTGCGGGAACAAAGAGCCCCATTGTGCAGTTACCTTTGCCTAAGCATCTCGTCATCATCCCCATTGACCCTAACGTTATTTTGCTATCCCAGCCTGTAAATTTTCCGCACCCAGGATATAACTAGTTTCTTTTAAGCTACTACCTACCTATTGAGTTGAGTTGTCGTTGCCCTTCTGATTGTGGCTTTTGAAACTGCCCAATCGCAGAGAGCTTTCGGATGTACATAAATGAGTTCTCCGTTTGTATCTGCATCTTGTATGTGTCTACTAAATGTAGTATGAGCTCCATGGGTCAGTCGGTCGGTCTGTAAATACTGTTCTGCATTCGGATGTAAGATACATAATGAAGACATTTCTCTTTGTTCTGCTTGCATCTGTAGCATTTGTGAGTTATGAGCCTGTGCAGATGTTGTGAAACATCTGCAGATATGATCTAGTCTCCTTGAGCTCGTATCACTGTGATTTGATGTTTGGGAATGGTGCTGTTACTGAGTTATGTTTTGTGCGGTCGGATCAAAGAGACGGCTTGTATGATGTTTTCTCCGGTGACCTAGCATGTAATCTCACTGGCTTATTTCAGACATATTTCATCTTTGGTGCCTCTTACCTGTACGCACTTTCACTTGTACTCTGCCTGGTGCTTGTCTGGCTTGTGAGGTTTTCCCTGCTGGCTTTGATTTGAGCTTATGTTCGGAGTCCACCGTGAAAAGATAATGTTCGAAAACAACATTGTTGCGATTGTTGTTGACCTTTGGTTATGTTGTTGGTTGCTTAATTAGTCCAGTCGGGTGCTGACGCTGACGACACGAGACATCCGGATTTCTGAATCACCTCTATGCATGCATGATGGTTAATTTCTACGAGCACCTGTAAAAAATTAAAGGCATTTCGACGATATGCACATGCATGGTTTAAACAGTTCGTGTCAAAGAGACCCAAAAATCATAGAGGTGAAACGTTCGTGACAGGCCCATATAATCAAATCTATCATTCGTTCGTTCAGCCCATTAAATCAGGTAACCAGAACACTTCAATTTACAACAAGACGTACAAATGAAATGCATTGTATGATGTTAGATAGATGTATCATGTGATGATGCTGACATACATAGGTCTAGTACTTTCCAGTTCAATATCTTAGTGAATCGGAAAAAAAATTACTGAGTCATGTCAAATATCAACAAGTAAATTTATTCCTTAAGCAATATCTTTTTATTATAGGATAATGGTGTACTACCTAATAGCGGGTCATTATTTGTTGTTAGATACAAAGAATGGCTAAGCGCCAAATCAAGCTTAATTACATCGATGGATAATAGTAGAACCTAGTGGGAGGCGAGAGAAGACGGGTGATATGGCCCTAATTACCAACACTACTTTGCATCATATTCCGAAAGTGCAAATCAAGATGAATAATCAAAGTGGTGTTGTTTTGAATAAAAAACGAAGTTCAAGCTTGTGGTTGAGGGGAAGGTGAGGGAGGAAGGCCAAGGGAGGATGGTTGGAACCCTAAAACATGACAACTATATTATCCTGGCAATGTGTAAATTACATAGAGGCAACACATGTGCTACCTATGGATTCATAGGCTAGCTAAGAACATAGCCGCATGGGCCAAGGCGCTACGACCACATGGGACAATCAAGGGTATAGCCACATGGTCTAAGGCCACATGGGTCACATGGATGGAGGGTATGTGGGCTTGCACATGATTTGGGAAGAGAAAATGATAGCCCAAGTCGTAGGAGAGAAATAAGGAAAGAGTCCAACGTGGTTTGGAAAGAAGGAAACAAATTAATTAACTCGGTTTGACAGCACATGCCGAATTAAAAACACCATAACTTTCACATACGAGATCAGAATTTGACGTTCTGGTATTTTCTTGAAAGCTTACGAGATTAGCTTCATATATTTCTATAGTGAGACCTTCTAATTTTGCTTTATTCTATTTTTAATTTGATCGATAAGTTTCAGCCTGTTGGTTGACCGAATTTGAGTTTCTAAAGTTGTAATCTCTTTCTATCTCTTAGAGTCCAAGTTGTATATGTTTAGGAGATGAATTTTGGTCAATTTAGATATGTTTTGGTCATATATTATGCACCAATATAAGGTCTAAGGGCATACTCGATTGTTACAGATCAGAGTTCATGCATTGAGTAAAATTCCAGGAAATCACCATGATGTTTAGTGGCCATGATTGAGGTGTGTTCTTGAGTTGAGTTGATTGTCGTGAGTTGAGAGAGAGAGAGTGTGTGTTCATTGTGTAAGTTGAAGACTCGTCGTTTTCAGATTATGCCAAAGAAGATCCTTGCAATTATATCTTTTTAGATTGGTTTGCATGTTATCATGTGTGGTATCGTGAAAGATTGGCCATCTCACACA
Organism: Otatea glauca; assembly: GCA_036346275.1. NCBI lineage: Eukaryota > Viridiplantae > Streptophyta > Magnoliopsida > Poales > Poaceae > Otatea > Otatea glauca. The sequence goes on along the minus strand of CM070732.1, from coordinate 30,903,854 downwards.
TCAATTATCAATTCCCGCTAATTGATCCATATCAACGGGAGCCACATGAAAAGCCTAGAAGATAAAGTGGACCATATGGGAGATTAACCTATATGGCTCATGTAGCCAAGGCACAAGACCCTTAGGGCTAAGAAGGCTCAAGTAGGAGCAAGCCTATGTAGCCAATGTGGGAGGAAACAAAAAAAAGAGATAAGATCGAATTGGTTTTGGAGAGCAAAAGAGCCCAATTAGGAATGCTAGACTAGTCAGATTTTAAAAAGCCATAATTATCACATACAGACTTGGATTGCGGTGTTCTTGAACTTATTTGAAAGCTTGGAACGTCCTCTTTATTTCGATCCATTATGAGATGGTTAGAACCAGTTTCCTTCTATCTTTAAATTGGTCGATAAGTACCAGCTTCTAGATTGGCTTAATTAGATTAGGAATTTAAGTTAGAGATAGAGTCCAAGAGGGTGAGACCTACTTGGGCCGGCCCTAGGATAGGTTTCACGCCCCCATAGTGACGAATACTCATATCAGGGGTACCCCAACGGCCCAGGATAACAAGCAGGCTACCTCAAGCCCATTACCGACCAAAGGACCCGTGGGACCATAAAGGACGCCCCTCCCCGACCGATCAGGACTAGCGTCCCCGACCAAGTAAGGCTCCCGACCCCCGCGGCGGGTAGGAATCCTCTGACTCCGACCAAATTAAGGCAACCTCCGCCGGTCTACGGCCACGTGCCCTGCGGACGGGGACAATCGAAGTGATTGTACGGGAGCAGGTGGCTCTTTCCCAAGATGGCATAAATGGCTGCTGAAGTCAAGCTTCCAGTCCCATCAACCAGTCACGAACAATACAAAAGCACGCTCCCTCCCGAGGCAGTACCAACGTTACGCACTGCAACGTCAACCATCGTCAGGTTCACAGAAGGTAGGTGCGCCATTTCCCGACGCAGCAGCTAACTGCCCTGCCCACTAGGACTACCGACCCAGCGTGGGCAAACCGGGCGACGACCCATCACTGAAGCAATTTCCCTCTCCCAACTTCCCATGTAACCTGCCCCCTTCAGCTGTATAAAGGGAGGCAGGGGCCTCTGGGAGAGGGGAGGAGAGGGTGAGAGCAAGAAGAAGCGAGTAAAAGTAGAGAGATCTCCTCTTCTCGCTAGGCCTTTGCGAACACTCTGTGCTCAAACTCTTTGCTCTCACTTGTAAAAACGTTGTGCAGCCATCTGCACCTAAGGCAATACAACACCACCAAACGAACTGGAGTAGGGACATTCGGGCCGAACCAGTATACACCTTGGGCTCTCGAGTCTAACCATTCAGGGACAGGGAACGCGTGGCCCCTTTGACTTACAAATTTACTTGCCGGTGCTCGAAACGCCGACAGTTGGCGCGCCAGGCAGGGGCTTCGCGCGTCTTCATCGACATCTCCGGATTCCCTTTTCATCTCCCTGATGGCTTTCTTCACCGGCGACGGCGTGTCTACGTCGGGGGGACAAATCCGCTTCGGCTCCCTCGACTTTATCGCCACTCCAACGGGCGAGCTCGCGCTCAGCCCCGTCGTCGTCAGAGACCAGAAGCCCGCTGGAAGCCAGGGCTCCATCTCCGACAACCTCGCCGGCCTCCGGCTTGAGGCCCCCCTACGGGCCCTCAGGCCGGAGCCCATGAGCGCCCCGCCGTCTTTGGTGGTGGCACCCGAGGGCTCGGGAGGACGACCGCGTCGCCTCCCACGAGCTCACACCAGGCTATGGCGGCTATATGCCGCCTCGCCCACGAGCCGGAAGATTCTTCCAGCCACGACTCCAGCTCCAACACGGAGCAAACCCCCCGCAGACGACACTCTCGTGAGTGCAACATGGCGGGCACGGTCAACCTGACCGTAACCCCCGCGGCTACGGGGGCTCCCATCCAGCGCACTGAGGCGCAGGAGGAGGAATACCAGCGCGAACGCGCTGAGCGCGCTCAAGCTCGCCGCGCTGAGTTTCTCCGGCAGCGTAAAGAGCTGGAGGATCGAAGGGCCGAGCTCGATAAGCTCCAGGACGACCTAGAGCAGCATGAGCCCGAGCCCCCACTGTTACTTGGCGACGCACGCAGGCGCGCACGTCAGGTGCGCCACAAGCTGGTGGAGGAATCTGATGGCCCTCAGTTCTTCCCCCACGCAAGCCAGAACGTGGCTGCAGCTGCGATGCTGCTCCGAGGCCTTCCCGAGCCGGACGACCCGGAGGCCAAAGCCACGCACTGAGAATCTCCGGTCGGTGGAGTGTCTTCAGACAAAGACATGCAAGCCTCTGGCCCTCACCATTCTGGCGCCACCTCTGGGCGCCGAACCCGCACCACCCCTTGGGCCTGGCTGGGTCCGGCAAAGGTGGCGGCACATCAAGAACAACAACAGGCCTCGCGCACCCCGGTGCGCCAGTGCCTCGAAGATGACTACGACGTCTGCGCCACCCTCGAGGCGCGAAGAAAAGCGGTGGACGAGGCCGCCCACTCGCGTGTTGCGGATAGCGGACTCCGCCACAATCGCAGCCCAAGCCCCGATGGTCCGGGACCACGAGCTTTCTGTCAAGGGATCCGCCACGCGGATTTCCCCGCCAGATTCAGGGCACCAACCAACATAGCCAAATACACTGGGGCTACGAACCCCGGCGTATGGCTCGAAGACTACCGGCTCGCATGTCGGGCGGGAGGAGCGACGGATGACATCTTCATCATCCAATACCTCCCTATCTACCTTGCGGACTCGGCTCGAGCCTGGCTCGAGTACATGCCCGCAAAGACCATCAGGAACTGGGCCGACTTGAAGAGCCTCTTCGTCGGCAACTTCCAGGGCACATACAAGCGCCCTGGGAACTCCTGGGACCTGAAGAGCTGCAAGCAGCAGCCGAGAGAAACTCTCCGGGATTACATCCGGCGATTCTCCCGCCAATGCAACGAGCTCCCCGACATCTCCGACACTGACGTCGTGGGGGCGTTCATTTACGGCACCTCCTGCAAGGCTTTGGTGCACAAACTGGGCTGCGTCAAGCCCATAACCACCAAAGACCTTCTGGACATCGCCACCAACCACGCCTCTGGCGAGGAGGCCGTGGGGGCCATCTTCGAAGATGGTAAAACTAAGCAGGAACCCGGGGTCCGAGCCGGGTCCCCTTCCGACCGCTCCGACAAAAGGAAGCGGCACGGGAAGCAGGTCCGCAAGGCCCAAGTGGTCGCGGCCGTCGACCGCCCTGCCAAGCAGCAAGCGCGACCGGCCGTTGCTCCCGACCACTTCGAAAAATTGATGGACAGCCCGTGCCCACACCACGGATTCCCCGTCAAACACAAGTACCGGGACTGCGATGTCCTAAGGCGCTTCCTCTCCGGCGCCCCCACGACGCCGCGGGGCAAAGGAAGGAAGCCGGCCCCGGCCCCACGGGCCACGGAGAAAATGGCGGACGACGAGTTCCCAGAACCCGACGGCTGCCTCATGATCTTTGGCGGACCGGCATGCTACGCCGACAAGCGTCGGCTCAAGCTCGCCTACCGCGAGGTTCGTACCGCTGCACCAGTCGTCCCCCAATATCTTCGGTGGTGGAGTCCCCGATCACCTTCTATCGGACTGACCACCCCGACCACGTCCCACAGCCGGGGAGATACCCGCTTGTGGTCGACCCCATTGTGGGGAAGAAGCGCCTCACAAAGGTGCTAATGGACGGTGGCAGTGGTCTCAACATCCTCTATGTTGAGACGTTCGACGCCATGGGGGTCCCCCGCTCGAGTCTCCGACCGAGCAAGGCGCCCTTCCACGGCGTCATCCTCGGCGCAAGCCCACTCGCTCGGGCAGTCGACTGCCGTCACCTTTGGAGGACCGGAAAATTTCCGCACCGAGACCCTCACCTTCGAGGTCGTGGATTTTCCCGGATCCTACCACGCCATCTTGGGGAGGCCGTGCTACGCCAAGTTCATGGCGGTCCCCAGCTACACCTATCTCAAGCTGAAGATGCCCGGGCCGCGAGGAGTCATCACCATGGCTTCGTCCTTCCAGCTTGCTTACAATCATGAGCGGCGATTGCGAAGTTAGCATCGGCGGTCATCGCGTCCGCCGAGCTCGCCAACCTTCGGAGGGAAGCCTCCGAGTCCGCCCCTGAGTCCAGCAAGTCGGGGGCGGGATCCTTCAAGTCCGCCGAGGACACGAAGAAGGTTGCGGTCGATCCCGGTGATCTGACCAAGACCGTGCGGGTTGGAGCCACGCTCCCCGCCAAATAGGAAAGCGCACTCGTCGACTTCCTCCGCGCCAATAACGATGTCTTTGCATGGAAGTCCTCCGACATGCCAGGAATTCCCAGGGAGGTCGTCGAGCACTCCTTAAGCATCCGACCAGGCTCAAAGCCGGTCGCCCAACGCCTGCGCCGCTTCGACGAAGAGAAGCGCAGGATCATAGGGGAGGAGATTGCCAAGCTTTTGGCTGCAGGGTTTGTAAAAGAGGTGCGCCACCCCGAGTGGCTCGCCAACCCTGTACTTGTAAATAAGAAGAGTGGGCAATGGAGAATGTGCATTGACTATACGAGTCTCAACAAGGCGTGTCCCAAGGACCCGTTCCCCTTGCCCCGCATCGACCAAGTTATAGACTCCACCGCAGGGTGCGAGTCCCTCTCCTTTCTGGATGCCTACTCAGGCTACCACCAGATAGCGCTGAAGGAGTCCGATCAGCTCGCGACCTCCTTCATCACTCTGTTTGGCTCATTCTGCTACGTAACAATGCCGTTTGGTCTAAAAAATGCGGGCGCTACATAACAGCGATGTATGCAAACGTGTTTCAATGACCAGATCGGCCGCAACATTGAAGCGTACGTCGACGACATCGTCGTGAAGACCAAGAAGGCCGACGACCTCATTGCCGACTTAGGAGAGACTTTCGCGAATCTCCGGCGATTCCGCATAAAGCTAAACCCTGAGAAGTGCGTCTTCGGGGTCCCCAAGGGGAAACTCCTCGGCTTCATCATCTTCGAGCGCGGCATCGAGGCCAATCAGGAGAAGATCTCGGCGATTGCAAGGATGGGCCCGGTTGGCAACCTCAAAGGGGTCCAGAGGCTAACCGGATGCCTTGCAGCCTTGAGCCGCTTCGTGTCTCGCCTTGGCGAGCGTGGGATGCCGCTCTACAGGCTGCTCAAGAAATCCGACCGCTTCAGTTGGACCCAGGAGGCTTAGGAGGCCCTCACCCGCTTGAAGGCCTTCTTGTCCTCACCCCCGGTCCTGATTGCCCCGGCGCCAGGCGAACCGCTACTCCTCTACATCGCAGCCACTGCCCAAGTCGTCAGTGCGGCCCTCGTGGTGGAACGAGCGGAAGAAGGCCGTGACCTCAAGGTACAACGGCCAGTCTACTTCATCAGCGAGGTGCTTTCCGATTCCAAGGCCCGCACCCACAGTGCGTGGTCGCTCTCACGCAGTGCTCATCGCAAAAAGGAAGTTGGTCCATTACTTTGACCAGCACCCCATCACCGTGGTGACCACATCGCCACTCGGCGAGATCGTCCACAACCGCGATGCCTCAGGAAGGATAGCCAAGTGGGCGCTCGAGCTTAATGGTCACGGCATATCGTACGTTCCTCGAACGACGATCAAGTCACAGGCCCTGGCCGACTTCGTCGCCGAGTGGACTGAAGCCCAGGCGCCGCCGGCGCTTGAAGACCCCGAGTACTGAACGATGTACTTCGATGGGTCCTACACCAAGAATGGCGCGGGCGCAGGAGTCGTTATTGTTTTCCGCCGAAGCGGACTTCAAGATCGTGGTCGCCGCTCTTGATGCGACCAACAACATCGCCGAGTACGAGGCTCTCGTCAACGGTCTCCGGATCGCTGCCGACCTCGACGCTCGCCGACTCTACATCCACGGGGACTCCAAGCTTGTTGTCGACCAGGTCATGAAGGCTACGGAGCCTCGAGACTCCCGGATGGCCGCATACTGTCGAGAAGTGCGCAAGCTCGAGGAACGGTTCAAGGGTTTCGAGCTCCACCATAGCTACAGACGCTACAACGGTGAGGCCGACTACCTAGCCAATCTTGCCTCCACCGAGAGCCGCCCCCACGGATCTTCACTGCGACCTTCCGCGCTTTTCGCCGGATGGACCCGGTGGATCGAAGGTTTTCCGACCACGCCGGCGCTACCCGATCACCGTGCGGTCGGGCGTAGGTCCGACCGGGTCAGACCGCAGCGTGTTAACGACTGAGTCCGACTGGAGGAAGCCCTTCATCGACCGTCTGACGGACGGGTCGCTTCCCTCTGACCCGACTGAGGCCCGGCGCCTCGCCTGTCGGGCGAAATCCTTCGTCCTGGTCGGGCGGACCTTTACAAAGGAGTCCTCCGAGTCCTCCGAGGTGCATTCGGGCGACCGTGGAAACAATCGCCGCCGATATTCATGGCGGGTCTGCGGTCACCATACTGCGCCTCGGTCCCTGGTAGGAAAAGCCTTTCGACAAGGTTTCTACTGGCCGACCGCCGTGTCCGACGCCGAGCAGATTGTACGCACCTGTGAAGGATGCCAATTCTTCGCCCGACAGACACATCTGCCAGCTCAGGCCCTACAGACGATTCCCATCACATGGCCGTTTGCAGTATGGGGATTTGATCTGGTCGGGCCCTTCAAGAAAGCGCCCGGGGGCTTTACTCATCTCCTTGTCGCGGTGGACAAGTTCACCAAGTGGATAGAGGCCAAGCCGGTTGTGAGCGTCACGTCGATGCAGGCGGCCACCTTCTTCCGAGACATCATCTTTCGTTTTGGAGTCCCTAACTCTATCATCACCGACAACGGGACGCAGTTCACGGGGAAGGAATTCCTCGAGTTCTGCGACAACTTCAACATCCGCGTCGATTGGGCAGCCGTGGCCCATCCGCGGACTAACGACCAGGTCGAACGCGCGAACGGCATGATCCTCCAAGGGCTCAAGCTGCGGATCTTCAGTCGACTGAAGCATTTCGCGGGGCGATGGGTGGCCGAGCTACCCCCCGTCCTCTGGAGCCTGCGGACAACGCCAACTCGGGCGACCGGGTTTACACCGTTCTTCATGGTGTTCGGTGCTGAAGCTGTCCTACCAACCGACTTGGAATATGGCGCCCCAAGACTACAAGCCTTTGACAAGGCTCGGGGGCTCGCCTCGCAACAAGACGCCATCGACCAGCTCGGCGAGGTGCACGATGTGGCCATTTTGCGATCGGCCAAATATCAGCAAGCTCTGCGACGTTACCACAACCGTCAGGTTCGAGGGCGATCCTTCAATACGGCGGCGACCGTCTGCTACGGTCCGCACCGGCAAAAGACAGCACAAGCTCTCGCCGCCCTAGGAAGGGCCCTTCACCGTCGTGGAGGTTCTTCGACCCAGCACCTTTCGACTCAAGGACGCGAATGGTCACGTCCTTTCCAATGCATGGAACATAGAAAAGTTAAGGCGATTCTATCCCTAAGTTCTTTTCTTATTTCTTGCATCGTCTTTACCCTTCCTTCCAAGCACCCGGTCGCTGCAGCGATGCTCTGGCTGCCGCTAGCGCCCCGCTCAGAGCCACTCGGTCGAGGCTCATTGGGTAGGTGACCCGATCGACCACGAGGTCCTTCCGGAGCGGTAACCCTCTCGACCCAAGTGCTACGGCCTACGCCCCAGCGGCTATGGTTGCGAAGTAGCACTTTGCGGAAGAAGGAAGTGCCCAAGCGATGCAGCCCTTGGTCGGTCGGGAACACTCTCCCGCGCAAACACAGCTAACTCACGCGCTCATGCGGGTAGGTGACCCGACTGGCCACGAGGTCCTTCCCGAGCGGTAACCCTCTCGACCCAAGTACTACGACCTACGCCCCAGCGGCTACGGTTGCGAAGTAGCACTTAGCGGAAGAAGGAAGTGCCCGAGCGAAGCGATCTTTGGCCGGTTGGGAACATTCCTATCCCTCACAAGTGCTTGAGAATGCTGCGCAGCCAAAGTTCCCATCCTTTTTGGCCTTCCAAAAAAAATGACCTGACTTACGCATAAGCAACCCCAGCGGTCCTTAGGCTATGGCTGGTCAAGCACGCACCATAACATAAACAAGGGCAAGAGGCATGTCGGAACTTGCTAAGTCTTAAGATTATTTACGAACAATAGTCTTTACAATAAAAGAGGGATCTATCTAACTTCTCTTCATTCTTGTTGGAGGGCACTCCGCGGCGAGATGTGGCTGGCAATCTCTCGAGCGTGCGGCTCGACTTGGAGCTCGAGCCTGTCGATCTCGTCATCGGTCCGATTCCCGGTGACACCGCTGCTCACCACAACGAGGTCGATGCCGTCGTAATGGGAGATGGTGTTGACCAACGCCGAGGAAGCCCCGAGTGCGGCGCCCGCGATCACCGCGCTCTCGACGTGCCCCGGCACTTGAGCTAGCACGGTGGCAAGCGCGCTCGGACCCGCCACGGTTCCAAGAACCCGGTCGCAGACATCTTGGCCGACCCCGCGAAGGGCCTCCAGCTCTGCGGCCAGCACGGCTCGGCTACCCTCGGTTTCCCTCAGCGCTGCCTGCGCCATGTCCCGCGCCGTGATCGCCTCGTCACGGGCCTGCAGGGCGTCCTTCTGCACCTCTACGGCGCCACCAATGTTCTTCTGCAACTCTGCAGATCGAGGTCGAGTCAGAAAACGCGCCCCGCAAACTGCTGATACAGAATCGACATAAAAATCAGAGCTCTTACCGCTCGCAGAGCTCTCCAAGTCGCGGAGGCTGGCCACCAATTTGGCCAGATCCCGCTGGGCGGCGTCGCGCTCGCGCGCTTAGCTCGGCGCCTCTCGAGCTCGGTCCAACTCAACACGAAGGTTGGCCGCCTCCGATCACATGGCCGCCTCCCGACCCACGGCCGCCTTGGCGTCACTCGCCCCCGCCAAGAGGGATTCGAGCTCTGCCACCTGCGCGGCCAAAGACTGGCTCGTCTGGCGCTCCTCGAGCAAGGCCCGGCCGGACTGCGCCAGCTCCTGGCGGGCTTCCTCCACTGCCTTTTGCTCACGGCCTAGGGCCTCCTGAGCGTTGCGCAACTCGGGGCCAAACCAGTCTCGCGCCTCTTCGGCGGCTAGTTTATAGCCGTGTACGCCCATGATGAACCGTGACTTATCCCCCGAGCGGGCACGCAAGCGCTACAAGGCGCAATGCTCCGTTAAGCTCACGACGAATCTGCCGAAAGATATGAGAGCCAGGCCTCGACGACTTACCAAGCTAACCGGAAGAATTTTTTCGGCAACCGCGTCCAGCGCCTTGCCGGAGCTCTTGAAGGCGCGACCCAGCTCCTCCTGGATCCGCTTGGTCTCCTCCGTGGCACACTTAATGCTGTCCCGGAGGACAGCCCATTCGCGGCCCTACGCCGGGTCGTCCATCGAGATGGTCGGCCCACCGGATTGGCCGCCCATCGACCAAGTCAGCGTCAGCGGGGGCGGCAGATCCGAGTCGCTTGGGCCGGCCCCAGCGGCTTGCACCAAGGGAAGGCCACTCGGCACCTCCCCCTGCGACTCCGGGAGGATCGACTCGACACTTGGACCGCCTCCTCCGGCTGGTCCCCGGGCGGCGGAGTCACCACTGCTTCGGGAAGCCGGGCCGCATCTGCCGGCGGGCTCCCTGGCGGCGGCGGCAATTCCACCTGACCTCCCTCGACCGAGGGAGGAAGATTCGGCTCGCCGAGGACGGTCGGAGCCGTCTCGCCCTCCGCCCCGGCCGCCGGCCCGGGAGCCATCGTCTGCTCCACCGGCAGCTCCGACGTTGCCGCCCGTGGAACCTCGTCCCCGGTCAGACCGACCAGGGCCTCACCGACCTGCGCTCTGCCTTCCTCGGTCGGTCGCGCTAATGCTATGCTCGGGGCTGCAGTTGCGACCGCCCCTGAGTAAACACTGCACGCCACAAACAATCAATAATTTGCTCAGATTATCCTACCGTTACCAGTCAAAGAGGGGACACTTACTGCGCTGATCGAACGCGCGGAGCCGTGCCCTCTTCGTCGGTCCTCCTTGCGGGGGCGAGTCGGCCTTCCGCTTCCCCGAGGACGATTCCACCGGGGACATCTCCACTTGGGGCACAGCGTCGGCCGCGCCTATGTGCTCGCCCCCCGCCGAACCTCCGACCGGGTTGCCCCCGGCCGGCGAATCGGAGAGATACCCGTGGTATGGGTGTCCGCCCCGGTTTCCGCTACTGTTGGTAGAGGTCGACACCGCGGAAGTGGTTTCCGATGCGTCCTCGCCGCGCGCGGCTCTTGCAGCGCGTTCCTTCTCCCGCCGCTTCCTCTTCTCCTCTTTGCGTTTCTTGCGCGCGGCCTCAATTTGCGCAGACTTCGCGCGGACCTCAGCCCTCAGCTCCTTCTCCCCTGGCAGCAGCGCCCGGGAGACCATCCCGGCAAGCCCCTGGGGAACGTAGAGACCATGATCAGGCAGAGCGCCAAAGCCAAGGGAGAAAAGAAAAAAGGATAAAGGAAGCTACACTCAAATTACCAGGTTCGGCAGATTCCGGGCCGAAAATGGCTCAGGATGGCCGCCCGCCGCCTCAGTTGCGCATCCGCCCGTAACGACGGATACCCGCGCCCGGACCTCCGACTTGGAGAGTTCCTCCGCCATCATCCTCGCCGGGTCAATCGGCCCCTCAAATTTGAACATGAGGAAAGGCCGATCCATAAGAGGTGCACGCGCATCTTCATGAACGCGCGCACAACAACGTCACCTGTAAGCCCTCGTTCCTTTTGGACCTTGATCTGGTCCGTTATCACCTCCACTCGGTTCCTCTCCCTCTTCTCGGCGCCCCAGCCCCACGAGGGCTTCATCTCCGGGAGCCGACCGGAGTAGCCGGGAGCGCTGTCTCCCAAGTTCTTGGCATAAAGCCACTCGGAGTGCCACCCCCGGTTGGACGACGACAGATTCATCTCAATATAATCCGCTGTGCACCCCGCGCGCAGCTGGAAAGCCACACCTCCGACAGGCACCGCCGCATCCGAGGACTTGTCTTTCCTCAGCCGGGCCTGGAAGAAATGCCTCCACAAAGCCTAATGGGGCTCGATCCCCAGAAAAGCTTCACAGAGCGTGATGAAGATGGCGATATGAAGGACCCCGTTGGGGTTAAGGTGGTGCACCTCCGCCTCGTAATGAAGAGGAAGCCAGCGCCGCGAACGGTGCGTGGGAGCCCGAACCCGCGCTCGTAAAACGAGGCGGGTACGACGACCTCGCCGACCCCCGGCGCGGGGAAGGCAGCCTCAGACGGCACTCTCCACCCTGAGACCTCCTCCGGAGGCAAGAACCCTTTCTTCACCAGGCCGAGCGCACGGCCGGCCTGGATGGAGCACGTTGGCCACGACATCTCTGGGAGAATAGGGAGAAGGTGAGAAAGGGAGAAGTTGGGAGTTTTTTCTTTCTCTTGCTCTCGCGGTCTTTCTTCTTGTCTCAGGCAAGCGCAGGAGGATGAGGAAGCAAAGGTGAGAGGTATGCTCGAGCACCCCCTCACCCTATTTATAAGGGCCAAGCGGGCGCCAGCCGAACAGACGCCTCCTCGAGCGAAACGTCGCGCACATCCTCATCCGCCGTGTTAATTGCCGAGCGAGCGTCTGACCAAGCGGGCGCCAGCCGAACAGACGCCCCCTCGAATGAAGCGTCGCGCACATCCTCGTCTACGCGTCGTGCACACGTAACGCCCAGCCTAATTCAACTCGCATTTAATCGACAAGACAGCGAGGCCGTAAAGACACCACCTTAGGCCGCGCTTCCTGAGACCTCTCGGTCTCCGCCTTTAGGCCGGGACGGTTGCCGGGACGCGTCACGAGAGGCCCGGCCGGCCGCGTCCCAAAACGGCAAGAGCTCGATGGCTCGCGCCGGGGGCCCGGCCGAAAGCTGTGGGTTCTAAAGGCCTATCCCACCAGATGGATATAAGGCCACCCCAGCGAAATTCGAGCAAGGGGCGAGTATGAGGTGAGCCCCCAGTGGGCCTCCGGTTAGGTCGGCTGACGACCCGATCACCTCAACTCGCGTCCGAGACCATACTTCACACTCTCCCGGGAGCCCATCGATGGGCGACAGCCAGCTGTGCTCTGGGTCGGCGGACGACCCAGGGTCCACTACGGGATCGAGTAAAGAAATGTTTTTATGGGTCGCCCCACAGCGGGCCCGGACACCCTACTCTGGGACCGTCCGCTCGAAAGGGTTCCCCTTGGGCGGGACCTCCCAGGACCCACTCGGATCACCCGTTATTAGCTCCACGAGCACGGCGTTCGAACCAACGCGGGTAAGCGCGCGTTGCTCACCCCCTCCAGGTCCCACACCTGCGGACGGGGTATACGTGTGGGATAGACGGCGGCCACTCCTCTCGCAGCTACCCTCGCCAGACGGGGACTCGGGATGGATGCCCCACGTCCAGCTACGACGTAAAACGAGCCACGTCCAGCTACGACGTAAAACGAGCCACGTCCAGCTACGACGTTAAACGAGCACTTGGGTACCAGAACCTCGCGAAGAGGCATCCGGTCGTCCCTGCCGACCAAGGCACGGTTTAGCTATGACGTTAAACGAGCACTTGGGTACCAGAACCTCGCGAAGAGGCATTCGGTCGTCCCAGTCGACCAAGGCACGGTCTAGGTACGACGTTAAAACAAGCACTTGGACACCCGAACCTCGCGAAGAGGCATCCGGTCGTCCCTGCCGACCAAGGCACGGTCTAGCTACGACGTTAAACGAGCACTTGGGTACCAGAATCTCGCGAAGAGGCATCCGGTCGTCCCTGCCGACCAAGGCACGGTCTAGCTACGACGTTAAAACGAGCACTTGGACACCTGAACCTCGCGAAGAGGCATCCGGTCGTCCCTGCCGACCAAGGCACGGTCTAGCTACGACGTTAAACGAGCACTTGGGTACCAGAATCTCGTGAAGAGGCATCCGATCGTCCCTGCTGACCAAGGCACGGTCTAACTACGACGTTAAAACGAACACTTGGACACCCGAACCTCGCGAAGAGGCATCCGGTCGTCCCTGCCGACCAAGGCACGGTCTAGCTACGACGTTAAACGAGCACTTGGGTACCAGAACCTCGCGAAGAGGCATCCGGTCGCCCTGCCACCAAGGCACGGTCTAGCTACGACGTTAAAACGAGCACTTGGATACCCAACCTCGCGAAGAGGCATCCGGTCGCCCTCGCCACCAAGGCGGTCTAGCTACGGTTAAATGAGCACTTGGGTACCAGAACCTCGCGAAGAGGCATCCGGTCGTCCCTGCCGACCAAGGCACGGTCTAGCTACGACGTTAAACGAGCACTTGGGTACCAGAACCTCGCGAAGAGGCATCCGGTCGTCCCTGCCGACCAAGGCACGGTCTAGCTACGACGTTAAAGCGAGCACTTGGGTACCAGAACCTCGCGAAGAGGCATCCGGTCGTCCCTGCCGACCAAGGCACGGTCTAGCTACGACGTTAAAACGAGCACTTGGGTACCAGAACCTCGCGAAGAGACATTCGGTCGTCCCTGCCGACCAAGGCACCGTCTAGCCTGCACTCGAACACCCCCTAAACAAGCATTCATGAGTTCGCACGTCCGACTACTCGCGCCCAGAAAGAAGCGATCACCTGCGGATTGCCGATTCTCGAGGACCGAGTTAAGGAACAAACCAAAGCAAGCTCATCGCAAAGATATTTGTAAAGGAAAAGGAGATTTCGTTATAGGCCAATAGGCTCAAACTTTACACAATGTTACATGAAGCGCCCGGTAGGCTCAAAAGCTACGCAGAGCTACAAGATATGGTGGAGCTATTTCTGCCCCAAGTATTATATCTTGAGCATCAATGCACTCACTAACGGCGACGCACTTCCTGGAGTTTAGCGGAGCCACCGCCGCTGCGTTGACTGCAATCAGCGCATCGGTTTTCGTCGCTGCCGCACTGGCAGCTACCGACGCGCTTGCGCTATCGCCTCCAAGAGGGCCCTCCTTACCACCTTGAGCCTTGGAACAGCCTCGAGCAGTGCGTCGACGACGGCGATACCTCGGGTTACGATTTCTTCCTCCTCCCCGAGCTCAGCCATCGCCTGGTCGCACTCAGCCCATAACTCGACCATGGGATCTTCCTCCTCTACCTTGACATCATCGCCAAAGCTGAAGATCAGTGGATGCCTCGAAGCCATTTCGAGGATTACGAAAGAGGACTTTGGTCTGAGGGACAATTGTTCTGGTAAATAGTCGTACCCTTATATACCCAGACGGAGGGAGATCAAACGTCTTCAAAATAAATGCGAGCACAGGAAAACGAAGCGCCCTTCACCTGAACCCGAGACAGCCAAGAAGGCGTACGGTCAAGGCACGCCAAGCCATACGCGGCGTGCACAGCGAAGCAATTAAAAGTTTCCGGTGGTTCGAATGCCACCGGCCAGGCTCCGGGGCAGCCGTCGAATGCGTTGGGGCACACCTGGTGGAAACCCGCCGACCCAGTCGGTCGGACCGACCAGTCGGGCCCGGTTACCTTTCACAAACCAAGATCAACCCCCAACCGTATCTGACGAACTCGCTCGGGGGTTCGGGGGCTACTGACGAATACTCATACCAGGGGTACCCCAACGGCCCAAGATAATAAGCAGGCTACCTCAAGCCCATTACCGACCAAAGGACCCGTGGGACCACAAAGGACGCCCCTCCCCGACCGATCAGGACTAGCGTCCCCGACCAAGTAAGGCTCCCGACCCCCGCGGCGGGTCGGGATCCTCTGACTCCGACCAAATTAAGGCAACCTCCGCCGGTCTACGGCCACGTGCCCTGCGGACGGGGACAATCGAAGTGATTGTACGGGAGCAGGTGGCTCTTTCCCAAGATGGCATAAATGGCTGCTGAAGTCAAGCTTCCAGTCCCATCAACCAGTCACGAACAATACGAAAGCACGCTCCCTCGAGGCAAGCACCAGCGTTACGCCTTTGCAACGCCAACCATCGTCGAGTTCACGAATGCGATGCGCCATTTCCGACGCAGCAGCCTAATCGCCTCGCCTTGCAGGACTACCGACCCAGCGTAGGCAAACCGGGCGACGACCCATCACCGAAGCAATTTCCCTCTCCCAACTTCCCATGTAACCTGCCCCCTCCAGCTGATTCTAAAGGTCTAAAATTTGGATGTTTGTAAGAAACAAAATATCCGGATGAAGACTAGACACTCCCTTGATAATATACAACATATAAACTTGTTCTTCCTCATGGATGTTACATACACAATAGAGCGGGGAATTAGGCGTTGCTTCTTCTAAAGATCATTTTATCTTTTCCACGGGGAATTGAGAGATCGATAGTATTTTACTCGGTGGTCTCATGAAGTCTAGAACGCGTGTGATCTTGGCAAATCAAAGAGTTACAAGCATACTGCATCTGGTAACGGAGGATCAGCTAGTATATATTCATCAAGAGAGTGCGCAAATTATATTGATCATACGTCATAAAAATCAGGCACCTTGTATCAGTGTATGTGTTGCACATCTTACAATTAACAAATCAAGTCAAATATGCATGAGTCTGTTGCATGGTATGTGTATCTGTACAAATGAATCCAATGAATCACGAATGCAATTAGCTAGTCGACCCTAGTGGGAAATTAAGACCGATCGATCGATTCAATTAAGCTCGACCGACCGGTGCTTGTTAATTATGGATTATGTACCAAAGTCGCCAAGCAGATCAATGCTGCTAAGACTTTGATACAAGCATATATATGCATGTGGCTCCACGTACGGCTTGAGGATCATCTGATAATGGCCCTTGAGTGCCTGAGGATCATATGGAAAGGCGTCGACGTCGCCCGCCTACTGCCGCTCAGGGCTTCCTTGGCCTTCACCACCACCTAAATCATTTTGATTTGATAGATAGATAGATTGCTTGGTCAAACAACTAATCGATCGTACAGAAACGTTGCTAATCGCAATCATATGAGTAGTAATTAAGTCTGCCTCGATCTTGCGTGCAGTACTACTTAATTACTAGCTAGGATATATGTACGTACCTTGCCCAAGTTATCCCTCTTGCAGGAGCCATTACTAGTGTTGTTGATCTTTTGAGTTGCAGCAGCCGGAGGAGTCCGTCTCCTAGACGACGACGCTTCAGGCGCAGGAGGGCTATACCAGCTGCTGCTCGTCATCTTCATGTCGTCGTGCGCCCTTCTCCTCGTCCTCGTCACAGCGCCGCCGGCATAAGCTTTACCGCACAGCACATCGGGAAGGCTCGACTCCTGCATGTACATGTATATATATACTCTAAATTTAATTGAAATTAAGATGAGGTACGTAGCAATTAGTAATTAAGCTAGCTAGCTAGCTAGCTAGGTGTTTGTTTTGACTGGGATTCAGGTGCATACCAGCAGTAGCACGGTGGCGCAGTGCTTGAGCACCTCCAAGTTCATGCGGGCATCGTCAAGGCTCCTGCATGCGTATATGTATATGCATATCCAAATCCAAATCCAAATCCAATCATGCATGCGCGCGTGTAAGTAATTAACATATATACATGCATCCCAAGGTGCACCCCGTACCTGTGCTTCTGCTTGCCGATGCCGAAGTAGGACGCCAAGGTGGCCATCTTGAGGTCGCCGGCTCGGCGTCCGAACTCGTGCGTGAGCACGTTGAGGGAGTCGATGACGCCGACGGGCTCCGGCGCGGGGCGGCCGATGTCGGCGAAGGCCTCCCGGATCCTCGGGCAGTCGAACCTCTGGATGTTGTGGCCCGCCCAGACGCGGCCGTCCAGTACGTCGAAGATCTTGTCGGCCACGTCCTCGAAAGGCGGCGCCGAGCGGATGGCCTCGACGACGTCGTCGGTGAAGCGCTTGGAGACGGTGGACAGGTCGCCCGGCCGGATGAGGGTGTCGTAGCTGCCCACCTCCACAAGCTTCTTGGGGCAAACCAGGATGGCCCCGAACTCGAGCAGCCACCACCGCCGATCCGACGGCGCCGTCGTCTCGACGTCGAAGAAGACGATCTCTCTCATCATCGATCGATGGGTTTCTTATCCGGGCCGCTTTCTTCCTCCTCCTGAGCTAGCTAGCAGCTCCTCCTCCTCCTCCTCTTAGTTTCCCCCTTCAATTAGCTAGTTGGTTTCTTGGCGTGTCTAACACTCTCTTTACACGCCCTTTAATTTTATGGATGATGCAGGGTCGTTCTTGATCCTCTCCTTCTTCTTCAATTCGTTCGCGCAACTAACAGATATATAGCTCTCGCTTTGACAAGGATCGAAGCAACGTGGCAGGGAATATTTCTTCTAGGCACGTTGTTTGGCTTTGGCTTGCATTCGAAGCGTAGCTTTCCTTGCTTCGATCGTTTGGTTTTACTTACATAATCTCTGTGGAGGTGATGGAGTCTTCCAACAGTGGAAGCAAGATATATAGGCGACGCAGTCAAATAAGGAACGTACAATACGTTATATCTCACAGCAAATAAGTAGGAAAGGGAGGCAACTCCGACTACCGAGCCCAAGTTGAGGCCAGCAAGATAGGCAACTTTGAGGCCAGCTAGCTGCTTGCTTTCGGTTTCAGCACAAGGACGTACGACGTACTCAACATGGCAGCAGCAGCTAGCTTGCATGTATAGAATTCCAAGTTTCAGAAGCAGGCAAACCGGAAATCGAGTTTGTCATCTGCTTATTGCATCCAACTTTTTTTTTATTCTGCTTTAATTTCCAATCTCGTACGTGAACGAATGATTGGCTCTTGAAATTAAATGTTTTTTTTTCCTAAATATGTTTCCGACGGGATATATATGCATGCGGCAGTAGTATTTGGTGTAGTGAAGCCAGCTGCTCGTCTATATTAATTACTTGCATCTGTAAGGAGTTAAATCATATCGACCGCAAGGAAGATTACACACTAGCTAGCGTATATAGCAGGTTAGTTATTCCAATTACTTTTGGATTTGCACGGTATACTTGCTCCAGCATATGTACACATCTATGCATGGGACGTCAGCAAGTCGCTTTGCTTCCGTGCATGGGTCACCATTCTACACACGCACCAGTTTGGTACGAAGGGTATTAATTAAATTGCAGAGAGGATAAATCGATCGTCCGAGAATATTCTGCCTTGTTAGTTTCTTCCTCTTCTCCTCCTCGGAGATTAAGCGTGTTTGCCAAACTCTGAAACCCGGTACGATTGAAATTCTCCTCTGGCTGCTGCATTAATCAACCCAACATTAACAGTCACCTAGCCTGTTAGCTCCAGTTACGGAGTGCTTGGTTCGAGGGATGGAACGGTGAATGGACCATCCGATCCTAGCTTCGAACCTAACTCACTTTTGGTTGGTTTATCGGCACCTCATCCCTCCTAAGCACAAGGTTAATTAGTATAAAAACAAGAGATGGTGCAGTCCCACCAAATTTTATAGAATGATGGACTAACCTGTTCTTGAATGAGGTGATCCCTCAGCCCAAACAGCCCATTAATGCCAAAAAAGAGTTACTTATTGGCAGAAGGTGTGCCAGCACAAAAAGGAGAATTCGCCGGCACTGATCAACGAGTTGGTGAAGCTGCCTCCAACGTCAGGCTAGAAGGGCATGGAGTCCCGGCCGGATGGCATCAGATTCAGATGTGCGCTGCGCATGGAGGGGTTCACCGACCCACAGAGCAAGCAGAGCGGAGCCTCCTCATTCATCATCATGATTACATGGGATCTTCGACAGTCAACATCGGTCCAAGCATCAGAGATCGATCCAAACAAAGAACGAAGCAAAACAGAGTACCAAACTAAACAGGTCACAAATCCAAAATCCAACAAACAAAATGCTTTGATGGACATGTGACAACTAGTGAATCCATGTATGTACGTACGCTGCATCCTGGCTACTGCACCTCATCACAGGCTGCAGCAACGCCGGCGTTGAGCCCTTGCTGCACCCTCCTTATTGCGCCCAAACTAAACAAGACAGCTTACACAGGTGGTGCGCTGCTTTAGTTAACTGTAACAAGTTAGCTGCATGCTAAATACTCTACTGAATTTGCAGGATTCAACAAGGAAACGCAAAAGCCTTCGACTAATTGCTACTCTATCCATGTCAACAAAACGAGCTAGCTTAAGCAGAGACTTTACCAGCTTTCCATATAGCAAAGGATTGGGAAAAAAAACTGCTATTACATTGGTTCGGTTCCTTGATTTAAACTAGTTCAACTCGACATCCAAAACATTCCAAACTTTTTTCGCACACGATACATAAGGGAAATACCTGTTTTAGATCATCATACCCAGTAGTAGTTACTCCCTATGCCATATCTCTCAACGTAAAGAGTATCTCGTGTAACAAAGGGTATTTATGTATAGTATACGAGTATATAAGACTATCTTGGCAGTATGTACACTTTTCTGAGGTGGTATGTACAATTTTTTAGACATACTCTTTTTTATACGTGAATATGAAGGTATTTTCAAAATACTCTAAGAACTATGGACTCTTGCAAATTTTTTTCATATGCTTCACATTAAAGTATCTTATAATTAGTACATGAGTATATTCAAAGTGATAAAAGAGTATTTCAAGTTCGTTTAGGTGGTATATCACAGGTGGGAGTAACTATAACCGGGAGTAGAAGGATTTTTTTCCCTATGTATACATGTACATGTACACGTGCATGTGTGTACATGTGTATATATATGTGTGTGATATATATATATATATATATATATATATATATATATATATATATATATATATATATATATATATATATATATACCACTCAAACGAAAAAGTTATATCTCTTTATCCTTTTGAGCATACATTAATAATGATTTAATAATACTTGCAGAGCTAGCTTGAGGTGGTGCTGGTGGAGATATCACTTTATCATACTTGCAGTCAAGAATCAGCAAGCGGCCAGCCAAACATCACTCCTGCATAGATCACAGCATACCTGTCGCTTTTATATGCATGAACGGCATTACAGCATATGCGTTATCAGTACATGCGAATTTCACCATACCTCCATCACTCACATTCACATCTTCAAGACAAGTGAGGTAGCTCAAGAGACCTGACGAACCTGCATCTAAATGTTTCCAAACTCATTAGTGTTTTGATATTCATTAGATTAATGAAACATCAGTGGATAACAAAAGTAAATACCTTTCTTTTCTGCACGTAACCAATCCTGTGAGCACATCAACGCCTCCAGTGTCTCGGATGAAAGCTTGCTATGCTGTGGACTCGAAACCCTCCCATTAATGCAGAACGCTGATTCACAAGCTACCCTTGAGAAAGGAACTGCCAGAATGTCTCTTGCTATCATCTGCAGAGTTGGATACCTCATCCCCATTATCTTCCGCCAATCTAATATGTCAAAATCTACTGTTCTTGGGATAACAGGCTCATCCAAGTATTTGTCTAGTTCTGACTTGACATCTGCACTGGAAAACATGAAAGTGATATATAAATCAAAGCTAGACAGCTGATCTGAGTCCTCTTCCACCCCACCTACACAAACTGCACAGATCCAACTTCTGAACGGGTGCCCTGTTACTGTCTGACCAAATAATAACAAAGCTGCCGAACTCTGTTGATCTTATTATATGCCTCGTCACCAAAAAGTGAGGGAAAATAAAAGAGTAAATTTTACAAAACTACATGTTTTTTGTACAAATTATCAGAAAGCTACAGATTTTAGGAGAAATTATATCACAAAACTACAGGTTTTAGAATTAATCGTTTCTTGTAACGGGTCTGACAGTCTGAGCCCAAATGGCAGCTTCATGTGTGAGTGAAACGGGAAATGAAGGCGCGTGAAACTACCATGCGGGCCCACACTGTCAGATCCGTTACAAGAAATGATCAATTCTAAAACCTATAATTTTGTGACACAAGTTCTCCTAAAATCTATAATTTTGTGAAATAGAAGTTAAAATCTATAGTTTTCTAATAGTTTGTACAAGAAACATGTACTTTTGTGAAATTTGCTCAAAATAAAAGTACAGGAGCTCAAACTTGTGTCTAGGGTGCAGGACAGTTGCCACAGCCATAAGATCATGCACTTCAGCACAATATTTCTCAAACACCTCAACTATGTTATTTGTCATCCTTCCAATTACTTCATTCTCACATACAATCCATTCTAATTCCACAAACTTTGGGGAAGCACATGTTGGCAGTAGCATACTTAGCCCCCGAAATCATTTCTGCAATGTCACAAAACAGTTTCAGTCTACAGCAAACCTTTTTCTGCTAATTTCCAGTCTTCATCAGGAGCACAAATAAACTGTTTCTCTATTCGCCGTAAGTGATCAAAGACTTGTTTGTAGCTCAAGGCATTAAGCATGGCAAAGGTAGAGTTCCAACTTGTCTTACAATCAAAAGTTACTTCTTGTCAATATTGACATTCAAACCACGAGTAACAGCTACAAAAATCTCATCTCTTTCTGTTGTCACTAAGGTTATTAAGTCGGTACGTTGAGTCGAGTCGCCAAGGGACTAACTTACCGACTAGTCGACTAGTCGTTGACTACTTGTCGACTTGCCAACAAACCAACCTTGGACGATAGCAAATTAAACAGAACATGAAATAAACAAGACATGAATAAATTTACAGCATATTACCTCATCTTCTACTAAGACAGAATAGAGCAGCTGCTACCACCACATCTGCTACTTCGCAACTACTACCATTGATACTCTGCTACTACTAGTCTAGTAGTACTACGTTAGTATTTAGTGCATTAATGCTGGCCGTTGCTAATACTACTGGATCTATGAGAGGTTGAGAGCATTAGAGCAAAACAGAGTAGATCAGCATTCAACAAAACATGGCAGCAAAGCGGAGAGAAGGGAGCTCAGGATAAAAAGGATCCGAGGGGAAGGAAGAAAGGAGGGAGATGAATCTGGAGGACAAGGCGATGCTTGAAAAGGGCAGACTAAGCCAGGGGCAAAGGCGACGGACGGGTGATGCAAGACGGCCAGAAGGGAGGGAGCCAACAGGCGGAGGCACGAACCAGCGGTGGCTGCTTGCAAATTGCTAGGGTTTGAGTGCCAAGATCCTTTATCCTCTGCAGTTTTTAACCTGATGCTTGGCCACCTCAAATCACGCACCAAGTCACAGAAAAAGCGAGCCAAGTAGCATGCCCTCTCCCGCACTAGTCCACAAGTCACCCGACTTGTCTCCCCAAGTCAATGACTAGTCGATCGGAGTTGACTAGTCAACAGCAAGTCGATTGACTTGCTCAACTAGTCTAGATGGTGCCTCCAGTCGAGCGCCGCCAGCCGACTGGACAACTAGTCGATGACTTAATAACATTGGTTGTCACTGTCCAAAAATCAACACTGGCGCGGATCCTATCAATGGCACTACATGTCACATCCAGGCAGGCAGGCAACCACTGACGATTATATTTAGCACATATGCACAACATCTCATGTGCAACAACGATACACCTAAGAGAAGATGTTCAGTTTCAAATCTTTGCTTTAAGAGCTCTGTAACCATATCATCTGTGGAACAATTATCAACCGTCACCATTGATATCCTCCTTTCAAGATTCTATTCGCTCAAATAAGTAAAGAGTGTTTCAGAAACTACTTCAGCCGTATGCGGCCATGGCACATGTAAGAACCTATATGTCGTAATGAATCACAATATATTTTACAGAATAAAAGTTAGAATACGCCAGCATAAATTCGGTACAAGAAAACAGCAACTACATTTGGAAATAGACATAGATGAATTTATGCACCTGGAAAATAGAAATATACCTGAAAAGATGACTCTGAAATGTCCAGGACTGATCAATGAAATGAGCCTTGATGGCCGTATAGCCCCTATTTCGACCATCGGATGTCCATATATCTGCTGTTACAGCAATCCCACCTTGAGTCACACACACAAGTTCCCTTGCTCTCGTCCTCTCCATCTCATAAACACTAATAACATCATTCTTAGTACTGTTATTAGGTACCACCATGAATAATGGTTGAAGAGCCCTAACAAACCTTTGGAAACTATAATGCTCCACAATAGACAACGGATACTCATGCAAGATTATCATTTATGCGAGCTCCATTCTGGCAACATCCTGGCTAAAGGCAGAACCATCAGAAGGAACAATGGGGCCATTTGTACCCATTGTAACTTTCAAGTGGGCTTGCTTGCTAACTTTATTACCCCTGCGATGAGGGCAGTTCTTCAGATGATCGTGCAAATGTTTGGTGTCATTCTTATTGAGTTGCATTCTTGGTGTCATTCTTATTGAGTTGAATGCATCAGCCAGTTCACCCAAAAGCTTAAACTGATGAGGAAAGATGAGCAATTCACTTATACTTCAACACTCCCCCTCACGTATAGGCTCTCTCAGGTCTAGGACGTGGAATAGAAGTGGGCTGCAATTATTATTTTTTAATTGCGCCAACCAGGTCTTAAACTCGAGATCTCTTGGCTCTAATATTATATTGAGTTGCATGCACCAGCCAGTTCACCCAAAAGCTTAAGCTGATGAGGAAAGGTGAGCAATTCACTTATACTTCAACAATTCTTAGTCTCTCCAAGCCTCTTATGGCACCATATGCACTCTGCTTTCAACTTGTTATCAATTTTCTTCCTCTTAAATTCTTTCCACACGCTCAATGTCAGTTTTCTCTTACTAACATATTCTTCTTCAATGGCATGACTTGGAGAGATTGAATCAAGACCAGCTGGTACGTCTTTGACAGACCCCTGAGGAATGGCCAACTTTAATTTATGTAGAGTAGCAAATGTGTTGGGAAACTGAAATACAATAAAGCAAAAAAGCAATGAAAGAGATAGATCTGCTTATAATAATATTGAACAGCTTCATTAAAAAAGAATATTGAACAACTAATCATAGTTGAACAAAAATGCAAATAAATGTGAGCTAGCGCATATTATTAGGAGAATGAAAAAAAAACAGTGGATCGATCGATAGTTCGAGATTAGCGAACTGGAAATCCTGGAGTCAGCTGCTTTTTAAACACTAAACAGTTTAGGGGCTCAAAATTAGGTCTTGGTTACACCAATTTACTGTAACGATAGGAACATATCATGACAATCTGAACAATGTTGTGCTCATTGTATCATCAGATCTGAGTAGAGAATGTTTAAGAAGAATTAACATCATCTAGAACACACACATAATAACTAACTGAGAATTGCAAAGTTATCCAGGTTATGCTAAAGTAACTACTTGGCTATCTTAATAAAGTTGGGAATGATCCTTTTGTCTAATGCAGGTTATGCTGTGCAAGAAGGCAAAATTAGCCGTTCTTGTTGCAGGTGGATCCTCGGCAGAGTGTTCTACTATCTGTAACTGGACTTGCTACTGCAATCAGATCCATTGACAGGGAAGCAGAGTATCTGGTCCAACAGTGGTTTCGGTAACAATATTATTCCATGATAGACAAGAATGACAGGAAAGTAGAGCATTGCCATAAAACAAAGAACATTTCGTACGGGTTTGGGCAAACAAACTGCACATCAACATCGTATTCTTTAGAGCATAGCGATTAATATAGAGCACCATCAAGATTCCACGACGGCGCAGCGAACACGAGAGAATCAAGATAAGAGTTTTTCCTGGTTTTAATCCTAGTTATAGAGAAAGTGAGAGAGAGAGAGAGAGAGAGAGAGAGAGAGAGAGAGAGAGTACAAACAAGAAGAAAGCTTGGGAAATAGATGAACGATTGAGCTGTCATCCTACCTTGGGCTTGGGACGAGCAAGGTAATCTTGGATCGTCTTCATTGCTCGCCCTCAAAGACTAGCTACTGCACTGCTGTCCAAAGAAAGATTTCTTCAACCATACATCTCCAACTAGATAGATTTGGAGAATTTGGGGGCAAAAAAACCTAAGCACCCGAATCGATTTTGGTTTTGGGGAGAAATCGGCAACTCACGCAAACCCTTAATCTAAGTCATCCTCCCAATCTCCATTGCTACTTTGTGCCTTGCTCCTTCGCTCCTCTTCGCTCCAGAGAGAAGCAGCCCTGCAGAATAGGGCCAGAATTGGCCCAGCTCTGCGTTCCAGCCCATCTGTCGGTCAGAGTGGGCCTTGACTTGTTATACTACTAACATCTGGTGGGCTATGGCCCAAGTCACATTTTTCTTGAAATTGGCCCAAGCATATTGGATGGTCTAACCTCGTGGTCCAGACACATGGTGGTCCCACGTCAACCCGACCACCTACTCCATCCCTTTTCCCTATATTATCTTGTGCTACACTTACAACAACCGATCTATCTCATGGGTTCCACGTAAACTACTCATCCTTTGAAATCACCAACCAACCTATGTCGTGGGGTCATGACCACTGAATCCTTCCAAACCATCCGCTACACCGAGTAGATAGCAAAAGGAACATGCATATAAAGCACCTTAACCTGTTGGCTCAGGCAAGCCGCCGTATTGACATGTGATGGTGACAGGTAAGATTGGAGTGGCACCGAGGCACATGCAATGGCAATCATTTCTTCTCCATCCCATCTTGTTCTACACGTAGGGACAGATCTAGGAAAATAGGTCATTGGGGTCACAACAAACTCGTAATACTAGCTTATAACCTGTACAAACTAACAATATATATAAAAAGGAGAATAAGTTCACTTTACAACAGTTGTTGCCTTTTATAGTTGCTCTTATTTTCTTTCATATCTTCAGAAAACAATATATGACGACATCATTTGGAATTATAGCTAGAAAACATGGCTCCATGAAGCAAATAATAGAATCATTAATAAATTGATCACTAATATAATTACGTAGTACGATCTTCACAATTTTCTTGCCTACAAATTAGTTAAAATTATTAAACATGACAGTACATATCAAATGTGCAAGAGAAATAATCAATGTCACTAATTTCCTTACTTGACATTGTGCTAGAAAGAATATTACAAGCCTCTCCCTCCACCTCCTCTGGTCTGTCATCTACACATCAATGGATCAACCAAACCCTAAGAAGATTGTCTTTTCTTCTTGTGTCTCGGAGATTGGACGACCGATGACCAAGCTCGTATATTAAGTAGGTGCAGCCTACCCAACTGCACAAGGTCCCAAAAAATTAGGGGCCATAAAATTTTATCGAACTCTTAATTACTTATATTAATCATTAGTCAATCTCAATATTAGCGAGAGTTAAGCACCTTTTTATGTTCCTTCCTGGGAACTTCCTAGTACTATTTACTTCCCCAAATCCCCACCACTTTCGTTCCCTCTTTGAAGCCGCACAAAGCAAAACTACTACTTCTATTTTCTTGTGAAATTTAACTCCTCTCCTGATTCTCCTCATCCCAATTAATTCACGATTTCCTCAAATAATCCCGTTGGTGGCAATGAATCAATTCACTGCATTCTTACATATTATTCTATATTTATTTGTGAGCTCAAGCACATGATTTTTCTTCTCACTCTTGTGTTCTTGTTTTGTTCTTTTGATATTTGTACATCGATTTGGCCCTAGTGTTGCATGCGTCGCTTGATTGCTGAAGTAGTCCATCCTTGTCGCGCCAGGCTCTTCGGGAGGGAGCTGCATGTGATGCATCAATTAGGGAGCCGCATTGTATTACAATTATAATATTCAAGATTTTTCTTGTAATTGGAAGAAAACCATCGAATCAAACTGGGAATTGGGGATTTAGGTTATATGGTGATCCACATAATTAGCCTAGGTTAACGACAGTAACACCGTCATTATTCTGAGATAATTACATGAATCTCGGCAAATTAACTAATCAAAACATCGAGCGCACCCAACGTTTTATCATATAATACACCGTGTTCAGAGTGTCACAACAGAACAATAATTAGAGACTGAAATAGAAACTTTATTACATTCCATTGCCGCAGGCTACATGTTTAGTACATTAATTATATATAAGATCCAAGTACAACAAAAATATAATAAAAAAGTATTAATTATCTTGAAAACTGGTAAAGCCAAAGTACGATCTACCCAACGATCTAATCCTCCTGATAGCCCTCATCTTGGTAGTTTTGATCTTGCAGTTGCTTCTCACCCCATGCCTCGTAGGCAAGTCTATTGAGATCCATCCCAACCAGATGCATAACCTCCGAAGTAATTTTCTAAGCAAAGGGGGAGTTAAGCAAGACTAAGTACAAAAGTACTCATCAAGTATTAATAACAAAATGTAACAGATGAATTTTTCATTTCCACATCCATCTCAAGAATACCATCCTCTAGTTCTCTTCTAAGAAAATAGGGTTTTATTAGAAGAAATTGTGCTTCCAATTTTAGTTATTGAAAATACTTACGAGCACTCGTATATGAGGCAGACTTAGCTTTCGTAGCCTCCAATCTAGGAGACAAGCATATAATCATGATTTTACTTTGTGTATGTTTGTACCACTTTACCCATAGTGATCCCATCCTTTGAGGCTCCATAATGTTTATTACTAATCCAAAATTAGATCTCCAACCCTCCCAACAATTTCAGCTCATAGCTTATTTCAGAAATCTCAGCCCATAGCTTAGTTTTAATGATTTCAGCCCATAGCTGAATTCTAAAGTCTCAACCTATAGTTGAGGTCTAACGATTTCAGCTCATAGCTGCATTCTAAACTATGAGCCCATAACTGCGTTCTAAAATCTCAGCCCATAGCTGATTTCCAATCACTTCAGCTCATAGCTGAGGCATACATTATCAACCCATAGTTGAGTCCTGCGTCAGCCCAAAGCTGAGTCCTACATTCTCAACCCATAGGTGAGTCCTACGATCTCAGCCCATAGCTAAGTTCTAATCACTTCAACCCATAGATGAATTGCCATAATCAAACCATTCATTCCATCTGAAAGACCATGTGGAGGTCTATCCTTATTGGTGATGAGTTATTGACTGTGTTTGAGAATGTTATGCTCGAGTTTGAGTTTGTTTTGAATTCTATTTTGAATTTGAAGCAATTTGAGGTGTTGTCAGGTCAGAGCGGCACTGCTGACCTTGGAATGGTGATAGTGCTGACCTGGGAGTGGCGGTAGTACCAGCTGTAGGAGCGGTAGCTATTTTACAAAGAAGTGTTCTTTTGGAGTTTAGCGCCGTGGCACTATCGGCGTGCTAGGAGTGGTAGTGCTGGGGAAGCGGCACTACTGGCCCAAAGGCACGGTAGGTATTTTCCAGAGAGGTCTCTCGGGATTGTTTCAGTGGAACGGTACTACCAGCTTGCCAGGAGCGATAGTACCGAACTTGCGTTACTACCGGCCCTAGGTGGTGGTAGTACCGGGTTTTCAACGACTTTGTGCTTAATATTTGTATTAATTATTGATTAATGCATATTATTATGAACAGTGCTATGTGATGGTTTGCTTGTCTGTGTTGGTTGCAGGACTTCAGGGCTAGGTCATGGTGTGGCGAAGGTGAGATCGGGACTAGGCTAGGAGAGCTGAGGTCCATAACAGTTAAGGGACGTCGGAAGATGACTGAGGCCAGGAATTGGTTGCAAGCCGGTAAGACAAGGAACTAGAGCATGATGCACTGGTGATAGAAATGGTGAGTAATGGCATGGACCGGGACTAGGCTTAGGGAGGAGTTGAGGTTTAGAACGGTAAAGGAAGCCGATGCCGCCTTGGTGAAGCGAAAAAGGACACGTGGCGGTCAAGTGACTTGGGCCCGCTTGCAAGCGAGGACGGTTCGAGAGAGTCCGAACACATGAGAGGCTTGGCGACAAGTCATTGGGGCCACGTGGAAAGCGCGAAGCATGGCGATGCTTCGAAGAGTAGGAAGACCAGTCATTGGGGTAAATTGGTAATTTGTCCAATACCGACGGTCGAGGCGGTTTGGAAAACTGTGATGGTAGCCTAAGTGGTTTAGGTCATGCCAAAGTGGAGTTCAACGCAAATTCGGGCTCACGGAGGAGATTTGGCGTCAATGTAATAGCCGCTTTGAGAAGTGTGCTTGTGTGAGTGAAAAACCCATTAAGAGTGTTGGGTTCCAGGTTAGCTCATGTAAATGTGGATGGTATCCACTTTTAGTGTCCAGGTTTAGGGTTAGGGTTGCCTCTACTGTCCAGGTTTAGGGTTAGGGTTGCCTCTACTATATAAGGAGATATAGTGGGAGGTGAGGACTTGAGACCTTAGATTTAGTCAGTAAGAGTTTTAGGTTTCGCATAAGATTTTGATTTCTTGCGTGGTGTATGTGTGCTACTTGGGAGCTTTGCCCTCAGGTGTGAGAGGCTTTGTAAACACTCATCATGATCTGAATGTGAATCATCTCTTTGCTCAAGTGTTTGCCTCAAGTTTTGATCTTCTTCTTCTTTGCTCTTGATCTTTTCTTATGGTTTCTTTCTTGCTTGACCTCATGCTACCATGGATGTATGATTGATAGATGTATCCTCTGTAGATCATCTCCTCAATTATCTAGGCAAGCTTCTTCTTGATCAACCAAGTTTCTTCAAGAAACCGGGTTTTTGAGTTGAGAAGGAAGTTCTTGAGATAGATCTTGATCTTGTTGGTTTGAGGGACTTTTCTTGAGTGTTCTTGCTTGCTGTGACATGTGGGAGACCATCTGAGGTCATCTTGACCATTAAATCCCCATGAGCAAGCACATAGTGAAGATTTGGGTTTTGACCCGGTTTTTGTGCACTCTTCTTTGATATGGAAAAAGGTCAGAACTTTGACATTAGTCCTTGCAATTGAAGGTTGGAATAGGTTCCTGACATCCATAGTAAGGTGTCTACAAAGTTTCACAGGGTTTGGATGAGCTGACCAAAAGGTACACGAATTTTTGATCTTGAACTCGCGCTGATTTTTACTGTTCATCCCCTTGTTTACTATTCATCCAGCACTACCGCTACAGTAGCCCCGGTACTACCGGCCATCTACGAGTGGTAGTGCCGCCCTTGGTGTTGATTTTCGAAAGATTTTTCTTCTTCCGCTCTTTTGAGGTCTTGGGAGGTTTTGGTTGGATTCTTTGGGGGAAAAATTGTTGTGTGATTATTCGCCTCCCCCTTTGATTGCCATTTTCGGTCCTTCACCATCAACTTTACGATTTAGAG
Organism: Otatea glauca; assembly: GCA_036346275.1. Lineage (NCBI taxonomy): Eukaryota > Viridiplantae > Streptophyta > Magnoliopsida > Poales > Poaceae > Otatea > Otatea glauca. Next base: position 30,873,938 of record CM070732.1, on the reverse strand, counting down.
TTTTCTTTTAAAAGAGTTTTCAAGTGCATTGGTTATCACATATAAACAAATACCTTTGATTGAATTTATATGATTAAGGAAACTTGCCTAGATTTTAGTAAAAGTAGGCGTCCTCACACGAGTTTTGAAAGTGACCACCTGTCAGATTTAATTTAATTCCTAAAATTATGAAATATTATATTTCATATGGTTATCAAATCATTACATGTTTTATGGTGTCTAACCTTTCCTTGACTTTTTAGGTCCATATATGTATACCGTGTGCTTCCATTTGAGGTACTTTTTAATTTGACGTATTTTAACTGAGCGTATTTTATTTTGGTTTACGCCTTGGCCCAGGTATGGCTTCCTTATTTTAATCGTTATGGTGGTCAATGGTGGTATTCAATATCTGATTTCTGTTAAATGTATATGTATATACATAACTTGAATTCGTCTTTGTTGAGTATTAAATATTTATCAGATTTTCATTTAGTTATAGGTATTATTTACCTAATCAGATCATTGTGACAACTACTAATATTAGTTATCCTTTTATTTATGTGATCGATTCCCTTCTTCATCATTTTGCTTCTATTTAAATTTTAACGTCGTTACTGCTTCTTGTTTGCATTGTGGCTATTATTAATATCCTTAACATTATTTCATGGTTTTTTTTATTTTATCTACTTTTCTTTTCTTTTACTTTATCTTAAATTTGCCCCTCCCTTTTATTCTATTTAAAATTTCCTATTTTTTCTCTTCTCCTTTTTTTCCCTCCCCTTTTCTTTTGCTCTCCTGTTCCTATTCGCTTGGCTCCTTAGCCTTATCCTCTCCTCCCCATTCTTCTCCCTCTTCCTCTCTTCTTCCTCCCGATTGGCCCCTTCCTCACTGCCGTCGGCTCCACCAGCCGCCGCCGCTGGCCCCAACTGCCGTTGCGTCGCCTTTGTGGCCTATCGGCTGTTTCCTCCTCCTCACGTGCGCGCGCCTAGGCTGGCTTCCCCGAGCTGCTGCCCTTCCTTGCGCCTGGGCCGCATAGGCTCATGTCGCCTCTGGCCCGGGCCCTATGCCGCCTCTCGGTCACATCCCTCTCAACCTCCCCCTGCCCCCTGCTCACCCCCAGGCCCCTCTGCCCGACCCCACTCGATCGGTGCCCCCTGCTCGGTTGCCTTGGCCTGCCCCCTCCCTGGACCACCTCTGCCTCACTGAGCTCCCTCCTCCCTCTATGCGGTTGTCTCTGGTTTCCCCCATTTTGTAGATTTATTTCTTGTTAGTTTTGTTATGGACGCTAGATGATTTCATATGTGGGATTCATGATATGGGTTAATGATGTATGTGGGTCGATGATGATATGGGAGTGGTGTTCTAGGTTTGGTGGCATGGCGACGAAACTCGGTAATACCCGTACGCCGGGGATGCGAGGTAATTATTGTGCACGCACTAGCCGCCTTAGGGTGCCCTCCTCTGAGACGCCTAGTGCATCTACTTCCTCTACTGTCTACCCTTTACTACTGCACTAGGGTTCTTGATTTCTAAAGTTTAGCAAAAGCATTGATCTATATTTACTTATTTGATGATGACGAGGGTTTGGGAATTGTTGGGACCTAGATATGCAAATCTGGATCCTCTATGTATACTGCACTAGTCCAGGATCACGCTAGTGCACACAGACTCAAGATAGATGAATATCATAATCATACACAACAGATACATAATAGAAAAACTTAATATATATTGATTAATACTTATTGAATGACCTTATTGTCGAACTTACATGAATATGCCTCGCAAGGCTGTATAATAAATTAAACTACAGTGGAATGAAAATGTAGATAACCCCTCAGTATACCACAGGCAACTGATAAGGCTCGCACCCTAAATATTTGTCTCTTCCTGGTACTTCTCCTCCAGTATTGGTGTAGACCCCTCAACTGGTGATGTTGTTGTTGGCAAGAGTGAGTACATAAAGCACTCAATAAGTTGTGCACAGAATGCAATTCTAAAATAGCTATATGCAAGGCTTATTCCAAAGGAATGGCTAACATGGTTATTTTGCAGCAAAGCAACATTTATGAACAAGTACAATAAATAGATTGTAAAGACAGTAAAACAAATAACAATAGTAGATAGATTCAATATTTCTCAAGTAAATCAAGTTTTCCAATCCTTAGTCAAGTTCCAACCTCCCATGGCAACCTGCCATCCATCCCAGGTTTTATTTTGCAAAAGTCTAACCCTTAATTGTAATTCCTGAGCAATGCTCAATACCACGAGCACGGCTATTCGAATAGATTTACACTCTGTAGAGGTTATGTACTTTACCCACACGACATGATCATCCCTTGTTGCCAAGTTATTAACACACTTCCTTTGGTGTGTCGGCGGAGAGATCATGACAAAGCCTTTACAAAGCTATTAACACACTTCCTTTGGTGTGTCAGCGCGACATCCCTCCGAAGGTCTTCGACGAGGGCTACGGATTCCTCGCTTAGTTTCACTGCCGAGGCCAGCTCCCCCGAGCGGCGTCCTGCTCGGTACGCATTCGTTCGGCGTCCCCTGGGCCAGGTCACGCTCACCATGGAGACGGGTCGCCTCCGACCGCGCGGTCTCCTCCGCGACGACGATAGCGTCCTTGGCGCTATTGGCCCCCGCTAGGAGGGACTCAAGCTCGGACACCCTCGCCCTCAAGGACTTATTTGTCCGACGCTCCTCGAGCAAGGCCTCCGCGATCTGACCCAGCTCCAGGCGGGCCTTCTCTGTCTCCGCCTGCTCACAAGCTAAGGCCTCCTGAGCATCGCGCAGTTCGGGGCGCAGCCGGTCGCGTTCCTCCTCGGCAGCCGCCCTCCGACCGTGCGAGCGCCAGAGGAGCTCGGACTTGTCCCCCGAACGGACCCACAAATGCTGCGAAACATGAACACCCTATCAGTTCACCACAAACTCATCGACAGCCGCAAGGGCGGGGTCTTGTTTGGCTTACCGCGCCGATCGGCCGGATTCCTCCGGTGATCGCATCCAACGCCCTGTTGGAGGACTCGAGGGCGAGAGCCAGATCCTTTCGGATCTGGTTCACCTCAGCCTCGGCGTGCCGAGCACCCTCCTGGAGGGCCTCCCACTCCCCGTGCTCTGCCGGGTCATCCGACGCAAGGGGCGGCCTACCGACGACCGCCTTCGACGCCTGGGCCACTCCCGTCGGCGAGCTTTCGAGCGTCGGCGGCAGGATTCCCCCGGGAACCCGGATCGTGCAAGCCGGCGGCTTCCCCGGCGGTGGCGGCGGGAGCTCCACTTCACCCTCCTCGGCCTCGGCCGGGCCCCGACTTCGCCAAGGGTCGTCGGGCGCCCGGCTCGACCACTCAGCCGTGGATCGCTGCCGGCCCGCCGACAGCCTCCGGTGACTGCTCGACCTCCGGGCCACCGCTGATCGCTGCCGGCCCGTCGGCAGCTCCGGCTCGACACGCGGCTCCTCGACCCGCGCCGGCCGAGGGGACAGCGCCGGCCCTCGCAGGGCCTCTGCCGGACGCACCGCCGCTGCCACGGCCACCCCCGTGTAAGCCCTGCACACAATGGTCGATTAGAAACTACTCGAACTGTTCTACTGCAATACGACTCGGGGACAAGGAGGACACTTACAGCGCCGAGCGGGTGCGCGGCAACCGCGCCTTCTTCGCCGGCCCCACTCACGGAGGCGAGTCAGCCCTTCGCTTCCCTAAGGATGCCTCTACCGGGGGCACCTCCACCTGAGGCATGACGACGGCGGCGCTCACGCGGGCACCCTCGTCCGGACAGCCACCAGCTGACGGCCCGAACTCGAGCCCACGATATGGGTCGTCACCACCGCTGCCACTGCTATCACTGGAGGTCAACCCCAAACCGGCCGATTCGACGACGGTCGTGTCGGAGACTTCCTCACCGCGCGTGGCCCTCGCTGCGCGCTCTTTCTTCTTCTTCCTCCTCTCTTCTTTTCGCCTCTTACGGGCGGATTCGCGCTGCGCGGATTCCGCGCGTGCCACGGCCCTCAACTCCTTCTCCCCCGGCAGCCATGCCCGGGAGACCATCCCGGCAAGCCCCTGGGAATCGCAGAAACTCTAGTTAGACCAAGTACTAAGGGCTGAGGGGAAAAGGAAGAAATCTGCTCGGGTTACTAGGTCCGGGGGATTACGTGCTAAGAATGGCTCGGGGTGACCGCCCGCCGCCTCAGTAGGACTCCCGCCCATGACGGTGGACACCCGGGCCTCGACCTCTGACGCGGAGAGCTCCGACCTCGCCATCCTCATAGGATCGGACGCCCCCTCATACTGAAACATGGGGCGCGCCCTATCCATGAGGGGTTGGACGCGCATCTTCATGAACGCGCGCACGACGACATCGCCGGTCAGTCCCCGCTCCCTCTAGGCTTTGATCCGGTCGATGATCGTGACCACCTTGTTCTTCTCCTTCCGGTCGGCGCCCCAAGTCCACTGGGGCCCCGCCTCGGGAAGCCGACCAGTAAAGACCGGGGCGCTGCCTCCCAAGTTCTGGACGTAGAACCACTCAGAGTGCCACCCCCGATTTGAGGCGGCAGCTTCACGTCGATGTAATCCGACCCGCGGCCGCTGCGCAGCTGGAAGGCCACGCAGCCTATGGGCGCCGAGGTGTCCACCGGCTTGTCTTTCCTCAGCCGCTCGTGAAAGAAGTGCCTCCAGAGCGCCTAGTGGGGGTCGATCCCCAGGAATGCCTCGCACAGCGTGATGAAGACCGCCATATGGAGCACGCCGTTGGGGTTGAGGTGGTGCACCTCTGCCTCGTAGTAATGCAGCAGGCCACGGACGAATGGATGCAGCGGGAGTCCAAACCCGCGCTCGAAGAATGAGGCGGGCACGACAATTTCGTCATCCCCCAGCGAAGGGACGGCGACCCCCGTCGGCACCCTCCACTTAGAGACATCTCGCGGAGGCAGGAACCCCTTCTTCTCCAAACCGAGCGCGCGGCTGGGTTGGGCGGAGCACTCTGGCCACGACATCGCCAGAAAATGAGCAGCGAAGAGGTGAGAAAAGGGGAAGGTGGGGAGTTCTCTTCTCCGACTCCTTTGCTCTGTTTCTCTCTTGTCTCAGGCGAAGGCAGGAAACGGGGAAAAGCAAAGGCGAGCGACTGCCCAGTGTCCCCACGCCGAATTTATAAGAGCCGAACGGACGCTAGCTGAGCCGGCACCAGCCGAACAGACACCACCTTGGGTGAAGCATCGCGCATCCCATCCCTCCGACTGCTGCGCCAACGGTAAGGCAATAGCTTCCTGTTACCTCCTCTACGCATTTAATCTTGGCAGGACAGCAGGAGGCGAAAAGACACCGCATCGAGCAGCGCGCCCCACGACCTCTCAGGTTCTGCCTTCGGGCCGGGTTGGCTGTGCCTTAACAGATACAAAAGGCCCGCTGGGCTGCAACGGCCTCGAAATGGCAAGAAGAGCTCGATAGCTCGCGCCCATGGCCCAGTCTAAGGCTGCGGGTTCCAAAGGCCTGACCCACCAAGTGGTGTCAGAGCCGCCCCAGCAAAAAATTGAGCAAGCGGCGAGGACAAGGCGAGCCCCCAGTGGGCCTCTAGTTGGGTCAGCTGATGACCCAATCGTCTTAACTCGTGTCCGAGACCATACTTCACGCTCCCCCGCGGAACCCATCGATGGGTAACAACCAGCTGTGCTCTGGGTCAGCGAACGGCCCGGAGTCCGATACGGGGTCGAGTAAAGAAAGGTTTCTCATGGGTCGCCCCCAGCGGGCCGGACACCCACGCCGGGATTGTCCGCTTGGAAAGGTCCCCCTCGGGAGGGATCTCCAGGTCCCACTCGGATCATCCGTTATTAGCTCACACGAGCACGGCGTTCAAACCAACACGAGTAAACGTGTGTCCGCTCACCCCCTCTAGGTCCCACACCTGCAGACGGGGCGTACACGTGGGACTGACAGCGGCCACTGCTCTCAAAAGTACCCTCACCAGATGAGGACTTGGGAGGACGCCCCCCGTCCAGCTACGACGTAAAACGAGCCCTCGTCGTCCAGCTACGACGTAAAACGAGCCCTCGCCGTCCAGCTACGACGTAAAACGAGCCCTCGCCTTCCAGCTACGACGTAAAACGAGCCCTCGCCGTTCAGCTACAACGTAAAATGAGCACTCGGACACCGGAACCTCCTGAGACGCATCTGGGCACCCGCGCCGACCAAGGCCCCGTCTAGCTATGACGTAAAACGAGCCCTCGCCGTCCAGCTACTATGTAACACGGGCACTCGGACACCGGAACCTCCCGAGAGGCATCTGGGCGCCCGCGCCAACCAAGGCCCCGTCCAGCTACGACGTAAAACGAGCCCTCGTCGTCCAGCTACGATGTAAAATGAGCCCTCGCCTTCCAGCTACGACATAAAACGAGCACTCGGACACCGAAACCTCCCGAGAGGCATCTGGGCGTCCACGACGACCAAGGTCTTGTCCCGCTACGACGTAAAACGAGCCCTCGCCGTCCAGCTACGATGTAAAACAAGCCCTCACCGTCCAGCTACGATGTAAAATGAGCACTCGGACACCGGAACCTCCCGAGAGGCATCTGGGCATCCGCGTCGACCAAGGCCCCGTCGAGCTACGACGTAAAATGAGCACTCGGACACCGGAACCTCTCGAGAGGCATCTGGGCGTCCGCGCCGACCAAGGTCCCGTCCAGCTACGACGTAAAACGAGCACTCGGACACCAGAACCTCCCGAGAGGCATCTGGGCGCCCGCGCCGACCAAGGCCCCGTCCAGCTACGACGTAAAACGAGCCCTCGCCGTCCAGCTAATACGTAAAACGAGCACTCGGACACCGGAACCTCCCGAGAGGCATCTGGGTGTCCGCGCCGACCAAGGCCCCGTCCATCTACGACGTAAAACGAGCCCTCGCCATCCAGTTACGATGTAAAATGAGCCCTCGCCGTTCAACTATGACATAAAACGAGCACTCGGACACCGTAACCTCCCGAGAGGCATCTGGGCGCCCACGTCGACCAAGGCCCTGTCCAGCTACAACGTAAAACGAGCCCTCACCGTCCAGCTGCGACGTAAAACGAGCACTCGGACACCGGAACCTCCCGAGAGGCATCTGGACGCCCGCGCTGACCAGGTCAGTCGGATCGGCTGACCAAGTCCGATCGCCGCACTCGGTTGGATTTTTACCAACCAAGCTAAACCCCCGACCGTATCTAATGAACTCGCCGGCTCGGGCTACTCGACGAGTACTCGCACCACAGTACCCCAAATGACCTGCACGACGAACGGCTGCCCGAGCCCGGCTCGCCAAAGGCCTCACCGGGCCACGAAGGAAACTCGTCCCCGACCAAACCAACCAGGGGGCGTCCGACCCCCACCATGGGTCAGACTCCCCGCAAGCCCCTACCAAACCAACCAGGGGGCGTCCGACCCCCACCATGGGTTGGACTCCCCGCAAGCTCCTATCAAGCCGGGGCGGTCCCCGCCAAAGGCCGAGTGCCGAGCGCCCGGGCGTTGGCCACACCGCCCCACTGACACGACACCGTAAAGACCGCACAAGGGCAGGTGGCTCCTTCCCAAGGTAGCGAGGAGGTTGCCAAAGTCAAAGCTCCAGTCTCATCATCCAGTCATGCGCAGTGTAAGGACGCTCTCCCTCTCGAGGCAGCACCAGAGTCAGGCATTGAGACGTCAGCATCTGACGGACGTACAGGAGGGTAGGAGCGCCATTCCCTGACTACACAGAAAACTGCGCTACTCGATGAGTCCACCGACCCGACGTGGGGTAAGTGGACGCCGGTCAAATCACCAAGATCAGGAGCCAGGACTCCTAGCCTAGGACACCTCATCCTTCTTTCTCCCAACTCCTCGTGTAACCTGCCCCCTCCGACTGTATAAAGGGAGGCAGGGTTCTCTGAGAAAGGGGGACCACTTTTTCTCATCTCTTAGCTCTCGCTTGTAACACCGCGCAGTCATCTGCACCCGAAGCAATATAGCACCACCACACGAACTAGAGTAGGGACATTCCGCCTGAACCAGTATACGTCTTAGGCTCCCTGAGTTTAACCATTCAAGGAGAGGGAACGCGCGGCCCCTTGACTAAAAAATTCACTCGTCGGTGCCCGAAACACCGACAGTACCCAAACCCGAAAACCCATGGATCTAATATGCTACCCACACTCAGTCTTATCGAGTTGAGTATCCGCGGGTACCCAAACCTATGGGTAAAACTGCCATCCCTAGACTAGATCCGCCATTGTCTACATGTGTGCAATCCCACGCGGGGTTTTGTACTGTCTACTTGTGACCACCGAATAATACCTTCTACTAAAGCCTGAAGAGTTCCTGCCTCCTCCTTGCTTTGAGCTGTTGGAGAGCCGGCTCGGCTCGCGGCTCGAGCCGAGCTGGCTCAAAAAAATTACGCTCTGGTCCTTTTTCGGAAAAACAAATTACGTTAGGTCCTTTCCGGGAAAAAAATACGAGCGGGTCCTTTTTTAAAAAAAGAATATATATTACGTTCATGCACTTTTAGTGTTTTTATCTGTTGCGCTCGGGTCCTTCTTAGGAAAATCGAAATTACATTTAGGTCCTTTTTCGAAGAAAAAAAATGCCGTCAGGTCCTTTTTGTGGAAACAAAAAATAAATGCTATGTTTAGGTCCTTTTGTTATTTTTTTGTGTTACGTTTAGGTCCTTTTTCGAAAAAAAAACGCTTGGGTCCTTTTTTTTTGAAAAAAAATGTTTATGTCCTTTTTGCGTTTTTTAGCGTTAAGCAGGTGCTAGGTTTAGGTCCTTTTTCGTTTTTTTAAAATTATTACGTTTAGGTCTTTTTCTAGAAAAAAGCTTACATCACGTGTTTCCTCGATTTACTCACATTGGGAGTGACGTGCGCACGTTTTCTCGATTTGCTCGCGTGGCAGGCGTCGGTCGCGGTGTGGCATGCCGCGGGCACTAACCTAGTATCTCTAGAACAATCTATGTCGAAGCATTCAATATGCATCTTTACATGGTGTGGAATATAAGAACCCAGATGTCTTCATAACCGACCCAGAAGTGCCTAAGGGAGAGATAGGGCCGAGAGGAAGGCCCAAAGGATAAGCTCCACGCCAAGCCTTGCTGTCGTGCGAAGGGGATACATCCTAGAGACAGTTGAACATATATTTAGATATAAGAGATACGGTTGTAATCCGAGTAGTTAGCAGGGTAAGATAAAGATGTAAACTCTATCCTGTAACCGATTAGTATCCAATAACCGATCGGAATCTCTCAACCGATCGGGACTCTGTAAACTGCCCCACCCCCACTATATAAGGGAGAGGGCGGGCAACAACAGAAAGATCGAGCAATCATAGATCCAAGAGATCCACATAATCCCAGCACACATGACTAGGGTATTACCTCCTCCGTCGAGGGCCTGAACCTGTCTAAACCTTTGTCTTGTGTGACCTTCGAGTTTGAGATCTAGCGCCTACCCCATAAATTCATTGCCGACCACAAAAGTTGACAGTTGGCGCGCCAGGTAGGGGAAGCACTATAATCTTTTCCTACAAACTCGATGGCAGCAATTAGCGGAATCATCGCCACCTTCATCTCCGGCCAGGCTTTTTGCTTTGGAAGCCTGGACTTCGTCATAGATGCGCGCGGAGAACTTGTTTGCCTGGACTTGAACCAGATCCAATCTAGTAAAGATCAGGCCGACCCATCTCAGGTATGCCACTCTGACTCATCCAGCAAACCGGTCGACATCGCGAGGAATTGCTGCGATCTTCGTGGCATCTACGCAATAGAAGAGCAGAAGTCCGATCTCTAACGCCCGCAAGAGATTCAAGAAGCTACGGAGGAAGATCACCTTCTTCGTAAGGGTAAGGAGGCACAAGCGCGATCGTTTCGATCTCGCGGCCGCAATGTCCACGAGGACATCCTACAATCCAGATTGGGAGACCAAACTGTCTTCCACACACCGCTGCAGAACATTGTCGCCTCCAAGACGCTTCTCGACACGCTGGACCCGATGATTGCATCTGATAGCCCGGCGGCCCCGATCGTGGCCCAAATCAAGGCCATGGTGACGGCGGCAGCGATTCAGCAGAATCAGGAAAAGCCGATAGGTGAAGCGCACTCGCGCTCCCACGCGGCTACTCGCGTCGCTAGCAGTCGGTCTGCTACCAGTCAGAATATCGACAGGCGGCACCCCACACAACCAGTCGGAGATGCCCGCCGGAATCTCAACCGTGACCTCCGCCAAGACATCACCACCATATGGCAAGAGCGGGACGAAGAAGATCGACGCTGGCGCCACGACGACTACGAACACTTCGGTACCGACCACGATCCACGAAGCAATCAAAGGTATGATGACTGCAACGACTATAGAGACCATCATCGCCGGGGTCGGAACGACAACGACGATCGTCGAGTCGTGGGCTCGCCGCGTCGAACTCCACCCTGATGCATTGATGACAATCGCCGAGCCAGAGGCTCGCCACGTCGGACTCCCCCTCATCATGATGACAGATCCATCGACAGAATCCGAGCGTTCACTTCTCGATTGCCGAGTGGTATGGCCCGAAGGTTTCAACCCCAAGAGCATCGTAAAGTTTGACGGGGAGCGAGATCCGGAAGCTTGGCTGCAGGTCTATGCCCTGGCGGTTAAAGCGGCTGGGGGCAACCAAAACGTGATAGCAAATTATCTGCCAGTCAATCTCACCCCCTCGACTCAAGCATGGCTCACAGGACTTCCTGCGAACTCGGTGGACTCCTGGAGCGATCTTTGCGATCAATTTATCGTGAACTTTCAGGGAACCTATGAGAGGCCTAGCACCCCATGGGACCTATATCAGCTTCACCAGAAGAAAGACGAGATGCTGAGAGATTTCATCCGGCGTTTCATGCAGAAGAAGAACACCATCAGAGATGTATCTGATGCAGTGGTGGTAGCAGCTTTTCAGAAAGGGGTCAGCGATCCGGATTTGATCAAGAAAATATCCAGGAAACCACCGGCCTCCATAAAGGAGATGTTCGCATTGGCTGACCGCTATGCCATGGACTCAGACGCCCTGGCCGAGCGCCAAGAAGATCGCCCGCAGCAGAAGAACAAGGGCGACAAAGCAGATACGAGTCCAAGCGGAAGCAAAAGCTTACTGCTCGGGAGATCAATGCGGTCGAACCGGCAACCCCCCAGTATCTAAAGTGGTCTGAAGTCCTAATCACCTTCGATCGCTCGGATCACCCCAACCGAGTTCTACATCCGGGTAAGTACCCTCTAGTGCTCGACCCTATTATTCGCAATGTAAAGCTGAAGAAAGTCTTGATTGACGGAGGGAGTGGACTCAACGTCTTGTTCGCCAAAACCTTCGATGACATGAACGTCCCCGCTACGAGCTAAGGCCGAGCTCACAGCCGTTCCATGGGGTGATCCCTGGGGCGTCTTCGTTTCCTCTTGGGCAGATTTCTTTGCCCGTCACCTTCGGTACCAAAGACAACTATTGGACCGAGTATGTAAATTTCGAGGTAGCGGATTTCGAGACAGCGTATCACGCTATCTTGGGAAGACCCGGTCTGGCTCGGTTCATGGCCGTCCCACACTACACCTATTTGATGATGAAGATGCTGGGACCCAAAAGCATCATCACAGTTCGCAGCGACATCAAGCGATCTTTGGAATGCGACCGAGAGAACTATGAACTTGCTGAGCTGCAGGAGGCAACCGCCGAGGGGGAGAATATCCAGGCAGAGGCTGCCACATTGCAGGAAGAAGGCGACATCCCATCCAAGAAGCAGGCCACGTCAGGAATAAAGTCTGGCGAAGGAACCAAGTGAATTATTCTCGACTCATCCGACCTGTCCAAAATGACTCTGATCGGGATAGGGCTCGAGGATAAATAGGAAGACATGCTCATCACCTTCCTCCGGGCTAATAAGGACATCTTTGCCTGGAAACCATCCGACACGCCGGGTGTTCCTAGGGAGGTGATCGAGCATTCCTTACACGTCGATGAAAAGGCGAAGCCAATCAATCAAAGACTCCAGCGGTTCGCTCCAGATCGTTGGAATGCCATCAAGCAGGAGATCACCAAGCTATTAGCTGCAGGTTTTATCAAAGAAGTGTATCATCCCGACTGGTTGGTGAACCCTGTACTAGTTCAAAAGAAGAATACAACTTGGCGCATGTGCGTTGATTATACTGATCTCAACAAGGCATGTCCGAAGGATCCCTTCGGGCTACCTCGAATCGATCAGGTGGTTGATTCAATCGTCGGGTGTGAGATCCTGAGTTTCCTCGATGCCTACTCAGGGTACCACCAGATTCGCCTAAAGGCGAAAGACCATATCAAGACATCATTCATCACGCCCTTTGGGGCCTTTTGCTACATCACGATGGCGTTCGGATTAAAAAATGCTGGTGCAACATATCAGCGCACAATACAGTGGTGTTTTCACACCCAACTCGGACACAACATGGAGACATATGTGGACGATGTCGTGGTAAAGACTCGGGAAAAGAAGGACCTCATCACCGATCTAACCGAGATGTTCGAAAGTCTAAGGACTTTCAGCATGAAGCTTAATCCCGAGAAGTGTGTTTTCAGAGTATCTTTGGGAAAACTGCTCGGGTTTATTGTATCCCAATGAGGCGTTGAGGCCAACCCAGAAAAGATCAAAGCCATATTAAACATGGAACCACCGACTAGCCAAAAGGACATCCAGAAGCTTACGGGGTGCATGGCCGCACTCAGCAGGTTTATTTCCCGACTGGGTATGCGAGGTATGTCATTCTTTAAACTCCTTAAGAAGCAGGACAAGTTCCAATGGACACCCGAGGTGCAGCAAGCGTTCGAAGACTTGAAGACCTTCTTAACGACGCCCCCGGTCTTGGTTTCACCGATGCCAAGGGAACCTCTGTTACTTTACATTGCGGCAACGACTCATGTAGTCAGCGCTGCAATCATCGTAGAAAGGGAGGAGCCGGGTCACGTGCAGAAGATCCAACACCCAATCTATTTCATCAGCGAGGTCCTGAGTGATTTTAAGGTGCGGTACCCACAAGTGCAAAAATTATTATACGCCGTATTTCTCACATCTCGCAAACTCAAGCACTACTTCCAAGAGCATACTGTTTCGGTGGTCACTTCCTTCTCGATAGGAGATATACTTCACAACCAGGAAGCCACTGGGAGAATTGCAAAGTGGGCAGTCGAGCTTGGAGCTTTTGATATCCTATTCAAGTCTCGCACAGCCATCAAGTCTCAAGCGCTCGCCGACTTCACTGCCGAGTGGTCAGAACTTCAAAATCCAGCGGTCGTCGAGGAACTCGAGTATTGGACCATGTACTTCGATGGTTCTCTCATGCTCAGCGGCGCGGGGGCTGGTATAGTGCTCATATCACCAAGTGGAGAACAGTTAAGGTACGCTCTGCAAATACTTTTTCCTGCGTCGAACAACGCCGCCGAGTACGAGGCACTCATCCATGGATTCCGTATCGCCATATCGCTCGGTATCCGACGTTTGACGGTTCGCAGAGATTCAATGCTCGTGGTCAATCAGATGCAAAAAGAATGGTCCTGGATCGAAGACAACATGGCTGCCTACTGCCAGGAGGTACGCAAGCTAGAAGGCAACTTCGACGGCTTGGAACTTGTTCATGTGCTCCGTTGGGACAATGAGGCGGCCGACGAGCTAGCAAAGATGGGATCTGACTGGACCACAGTGCGCGTGGGAGTATTCGTCGAAGAAATTCATAAGCCCACAATAAGCGCTCGGCCAAAATCGGACATCCCAGTGGAGAAGAACGTAGAGGCAGAAGTCCTGATCATTACCCCCAATTGGACAGCTCCGTATCTGGATTATTTGACGAAGGACGAGCTACCCAAAGACCGCGTGCAGGCCGAGCGAATAATGCGCCGAAGCAAGAGCTATGTGGTAATCAGGGGAGAGCTCTATCGCAAAAGCTCCTCTAGTGTACTACGACGGTGCATATCAGAACAAGAAGGAAGAGATCTTCTCAAGGAAATCCACTCGAGAATTTGTGGGAATCACGCGACGTCGACAACCCTAGTCGGTAAGGCTTATCGTCAGGGATTTTTCTGGCTGACTGCTGTAACTGATGAAGAGGATATCATTCGGACATGCGAAGGATGTCAATTCTTTGCGCGACAGATGAACAAACCGGCGCATGAACTACAGACCATCTCAATCACCTGGTCATTTGTGGTCGGGGGCTTGACATGGTAGGACCTTTGAAGAAGGCTCAAGGTGGTTATACTCATCTCTTCGTGGACGTCGATAAATTCACCAAATGGATTGAGGCCAAGCCATTCGCCACAATCACAGCCGCAAAAGCCAAAGAATTCTTCCATGAAATCGTGGTTAGGTTCGGTGTACCAAACCGAATCATCACGGATAACGGCACCCAATTTAGAGGTGGCATATTTCAAGACTGGTGCGATGAACTCGGCACAAAAATTTGCTTCGCATCAGTAGCACACCCTCGAAGTAATGGGCAGGTCGAGCGAGCCAATAGCATGGTGTTACAAGGCCTAAAGGCAAGGATTTTCAATCGTCTCAAACCATATGCCACTTGGTGGGTCAAAGAATTGCCTTCGGTACTCTGGGGACTGCGAACCACCCCCAGCAGAGCAATCGGGTAGTCACCTTTCTTCCTGGTGTATGGCTCAGAGGCGGTCCTCCCCCCTGAGTTAGAATTCGGATCCTTGCGGGTTCGGAGCTATGAAGAGGTCACTTCGGAAGAAAGCCGGCTAGAAGACCTCGACCGACTAGAGGAAGCCAGGGACATTGCAACAATTCGGTTGACAAGATACCTTCAGGACTTACGTCGCTATCACGGTCGCAATGTAAGGAGCCGCACATTCTCCAAAGGAGATCTGGTCCTTAGAAAGAATCAGAAATGCGAGTATAAGCTCTCCCCAAGCTGGGAAGGCCCTTACATCATCGATGAGGTGATACGTCCTGGGGCTATAAGCTCAAGCGTGAAGACGGCACAATTATCAACAACACCTGGAACATAGAATAGCTACGTCGTTTTTTCACTTGAACTTTGTAATTCAATTGTTTCTTTATGAATGAATGTTCGCTCTTAAAGTTGTTCTTGTATAATCTTCTCGAAATTTATGCGTCTGAGTGCTTCGCTCCTATGAATTTTTAAGACTCTGAGACATGAGTCATGAACCATGTCCCAGAGCCTGGGGGCTGAACTAGTCGAACATAATATTTAAGAAGTCGAAACTACTCGGATGGCCTCATCAAGCATAATAGCATATGTAAAGAAAACTTGCAAGATCAAGGAAACACTTTCAGAGATTTTATTCATAGGTCCAAAGTCTCTGTGACAACCGAAGAAGCATCTTTAACTTCCTCCCAAAGCTCGGCTGCCCGGTCTTCATCCACGTTACAGGCATAGCCATCTTTAATGGTCTCAAGATCCACTCGGGGATAAAGCGACTTGGTAATCGCCAGAGCCTGGCTAGCGCCATTGGTCGCCGTTTCCTTCAAGAGTATCTTAAGCTCCTTGGAGGCTTCCTCCAGTTAGGAGATAACTTGGTCTCTACTGAGCGGCCTCTCGCCTCCGGGATGGAGTAACCGCAGCAATGGCTCAGAGGCCTCGCGAAGCCTAGCACAAGACATTTCAAAGGCCTCGACCCTCTCGTTATAAGCGGCGTATTGCGCCCGCGTCTTGAACTTGTAGTCTGCAAGCGAAACAGATTATCAAGAAGAACCAAGAAGACAATGAAGGCAAGGGAGGGCCGAGCTGCTGAGCGTACCTTCCAGCTCCTCCGATTTCAGTTTGGAGACCTCCGAGGCCTTAAGTTGCTCTTCGAGCTTTACAATAGTAGAATCTCGAGCTGACACGAAGAGGAGGAAATCAAAAGACCAGATGATTAAACAAGGACACGGGATGGTTCAGGAAATATCTACCTCGAAGGGAGCCAACAATATCTAGCTTCTCCTGCCGCAGGGTTTCCTTCTCCTCCCGCAGGGCTTGGACCTCTGACCGAAGATTTCGCAGCTCAGTTGCATGTTTTGCTTTGATCTGCTCCAACTCGGCCAGATATTCCTGCCGCGTCCTGACCTCCGAGAGCATCTTTTGGAGGTATTCGGATTTCTTTGCAGAGCGTTCTCCCAATTTCTGTAACCATCGCAGGGACAGATGACAACATGCTAACCAGCACAAGCAAGAAAGTGACAAGAGTAGATAAAATATTACTCAGGCTAGGCGAGCGCAAGCGGCGGCATGACTGTAAAAGTCATTCCTTTCTTTCTCCTCCTCCGAGTTTTTTTGTGTTTAGGTCCTTTTGCTGTTTTTTGAGTTACGTTTAGGTCCTTTTTCAAAAAAAAAAACGCTTGGGTCCTTTTTTTTTGAAAAAAAATATTTATCTCCTTTTTGCGTTTTTTAGCGTTAAGCAGGTGCTACGTTTAGGTCCTTTTTCATTTTTAAAATTATTACGTTTAGGTCTTTTTCCAGAAAAAAAAGCTTACATCACGTGTTTCCTCGATTTGCTCACGTTGGGAGTGACGTGCGCACGTTTTCTCGATTTGCTCGCGTGGCAGGCGTCGGTCGCGGTGTGGCACGCCGCAGGCACTTACCTAGTATCTCTAGAACAATCTAAGTCGAAGCATTCAATATGCATCTTTACATGGTGTGGAATATAAGAACCCAGATGTCTTCATAACCGGCCCAGAAGTGTCAAGGGAGAGATAGGGCCGAGAGGAAGGCCTAAAGGATAAGCTCTGTGCCAAGCCTTGCTGCCGTGCGAAAGGGGATACATCCTAGAGACAGTTGAACATATATTTAGATATAAGAGATACGGTTGTAATCCGAGTTGTTAGCAGAGTAAGATAAAGATGTAAACTCTATCCTGTAACCGATTAGTATCCAATAATCGATCGAAATCTCTCAACCGATCGGGACTCTGTAAACCGCCCCACCCCCACTATATAAGGGAGAGGGCGGGCAACAACAGAAAGATCGAGCAATCATAGATTCAAGAGATCCACATAATCCCAGCACACAGGACTAGGGTATTACCTCCTCCGTCGAGGGCCTGAACCTGTCTAAACCTTTGTCTTGTGTGACCTTCGAGTTTGAGATCTAGCGTCTACCCTATAAATTCATTGCCGACCACAAAAGTCGACACATGGTGCCCTCCGACATCCTAACTCGAACTTTATGTACATTGGTGAGTTTGCACACTACCACAATCAAAATGTCCACATATGTATTAAAAGGAAACTTATGTGTAGAGTATCGTGGTGCGGTGACCCAACAAATTAACCGCCTAATTGTCAACATTTGGTGGTGCCAACTGTGGCCGGGTAGATGTTGGCCCCACCCCATTTGCATCCACCGTATTGAACACGCGCCGTGAGGATGCTTTTCAATCTCACAATTAAGTTCCTTTGTCACTTTGTGAAAACCATGCATTAATTACGATTAGATCTTTTTTTCGGGAAAAAAATTTACGATTAGGTCCTTTTTTTAAAAAAGAAAATATATTATGTTTAGGTCCTTTATGCGTTTTTGAGTATTACGCTCGGGTCCTTTTACTAAAAATTAAAATTACGATTAGATCCTTTTAGGGGAAAAAGTTTTAGGTCTTTTTTTTGGGAAAAAAATACATTGCATTTAGGTTTTTTTTCTTCATTTTTCTAGCATTACGTTTAAGCCCTTTTGCGGAAAACACAAAATTCTTTTTAGGTCTTTTTCGTGTGTTTCCTTAATTTTGCTCCTGTAGGGAGCGGCATTCGCATATTTTCTCCATTTGCTCGCGTGAGGAGCGGCGTCAGCGGCGTGACACGTCGCGTATGGTTGGCTAGTTAACTTTACATATCATCCCGTGCATTGGACACCGTCAATAATCCATGATCAATCACATATGCGCTCACACACACAAAAAAAAAAGAACAGAAAGGAAAAAGAAAAGCATATGGTTGAGCAGATGGCCTATGTAGCTCGCTCGATCGATCGCCTCGTCGATACTTGGTGACGACAGCTGGGCAAGGCAAGGGTTGATGACAAGTCAGCACCCCGTGGCCCCATCCCAGAAGAGCCGCTTGTTTGTGTTGTGTGCTTTTCCCATACCCCACTCAACGCCGCGTGTATGCATGGATGGCCTCGCCCACTTTTTGTACCAACCGCGCGAAAGACACTTTATTCACAGGCATCATGCCACTGTCCGTTCCTCTCCCATTCCCGATCCCCCTATATAAGAGATCAGCCCGGCGTATCGATCCGCTCCCACACCGAGCATTCGATCGATCGATCACACAGCTAGCTACCTAGCTAGCAATTGTCTCGATCTTGATTAGTCCATCATTTTATTTATTTGGTCACTCGGGTCAAGAGCGAGATATATGGCGATGCCGATGCAGCTGGCCCTTGCCGACCTGCCAGCGGGGTTCCGGTTCCACCCGACGGACGAGGAGCTGGTCGTCAACTACCTCCAGAGGCGCGCCGCGGGGCAGCCGTGCCCAGTCCCCATCGTCGCCGACGTCGACATCTACAAGTTCGACCCATGGGAGCTTCCATGTAATAAGTTCGACCGTACCTATACTTATGGCTGCCATCTTGCAAATATTGGTTCTTGCCGTGCATCAGCAATTATATATTTCAGCATGCTGATCTATATATATATCCATGGCGATTCAATTCATGCACGCATGCATGCATGCTGTTTGGTTGCAGCCAAGGCGTCGTTTGGGGATCGGGAGTGGTACTTCTTCACGCCGAGAGACCGCAAGTACCCCAACGGGATGCGCCCCAACCGGTCGGCGGCGTCGGGGTTCTGGAAGGCCACCGGCACCGACAAGCTCATCCAGGCGGTGGTGCAGGCTGGCCATGACGGGGGGAGTGTCGAGGCGCCCATTGGCGTCAAGAAGGCGCTCGTCTTTTATGTCGGACGCGCGCCCAGAGGGACCAAGACTCCCTGGATCATGCACGAGTACCGCCTCACCGACGTCGCCGCGCAGGCCGCTGCCGCCGGCAGATCGTACAGCAGGTCGTCGACCGTGGGGTCCGCCTCCTCCATGGCCTCCTCCTCTTCCTCTTCATCCATGAGAGTACGTACCATACAAGTACACGCTACATCTTCCTACTCATCAATTTACTACGCAATTTTTAATCTACATGCAGATATAAGATATAGTATTTGGGGATTAGCTTAATTAGCTAGGGGTTATATAGTATAGTACTACTTGCATTGGAGTGTATTATTACAAATTCAGTGATCACTGGCCGGCTGTTCTTCTCAAGAATTTAATGTTTGCCAGAAGCAAACAATCTCTTAATTTCTTTATGCATGTGTTACCAGTTGTGTGATCTCTGATATATGATTGAATGCCGGTTTAGCTAATTAATTTCTAAGGCGATATGCGTGATATATATATGCACGAGCCATCATATCAGTTGTAAAGTTCTGCGAACATATGATGGATTAACTGTACGTACGTACATGATGTATCTGCAGCTGGACGAGTGGGTGCTCTGCAGGATCTTCAGCAAGACCGGCCCGCCCTCGCCGGGGCCCGACTCCGACTCACCGCCGCCCAACATCCCGCTGCAAGAAGACCTGCTGGCGCCGCCCAACAACCTCATCAACGTCATGTACGCGCCGCCTCCGGCCGCCAACATCATGTACGCGCCTCCGGCGAGCATGATCCAGAACAACAGCAGCGACTACTACTACACTAACGACTCGAACATGTACTCCAGCATGCTGCTCGCCATCCAGGAGGAGATTGCCGATGATCAGCTCCTCGTCGTCGACGAGGAGGATGCCACCTACAGCATCCCAATGCTGTACCACTGCCAGTGCCAGCAGAACAACTATAATGGTGGCGAAGCAATCCCTGATCCTGAACCTGATCAACCTGAAGAGGCAATGGCTAATGACACCGGTGCTACTGATCATGCCAATTTTGATCATCAGGATAGGGATGCCAGTCACAACAATGCTGCAATGGACAGCAGCAGTAGCAGCAGCATCTCAAACCAGCATATCGATAGCATGCTCATGGACCAAGCCTTCTTTTGGAACCAGCACCAGCCCCAGCGGTGATCGAGTTGATGGATTTTCATCTGATCTTATCATTTCCAGGACAGGAGTGAAAGATCAGAAGCCTTTTGATAGTAATGGCAAGTTGAAGGCTTGCTAGAGCTTGGAGAGTGAGTTAAGTATTAGAAATAAACAAAACAAAAAAAAAGAGTAAAATGAAAAAGGAAAAAAATATAATTTTTTTTGGGTATAATTAGAAGGTTGGGGATGGAGTCTCTGTACATATTGTCTTTGTGTCCTTGTGTGCTATCCCAGGCCCCAGTGGGCTTTTTCTTTCTATTTGTGTTTATATTTTGGTTTCCATCATGTAAATTAAGTTTGAACTTTATTGGGTTGCTTGAATAAAACATTTTATATTTATGTAATATGTTTTAATTGTGCATGGTAATTCCTTGTAAGTCATAGGGCCTGATTGGTTTATAGCTAAACCTTGCCACACTTAGCCACATATCGAGTTAGACAAATTTGACCAAACTAGACGTCCGTTTGGTTCATAGTCACACCTATGGTAAGATTCTTTTCCTGCCATCCAGGTCCCTCGTGCCAGTGACTCAAAAAAGTGTGGCAAATTCCTTTAACTAGTCAAAGTGTGGCTTTAATTTTGATGACCTAACTTTAATTGAGTTTGACAAAAAAATTAAGACAAAGTATTACGATGTTAGTATATGAACCAAACGACCCTTAATTCCTTGGCAATTTCTACTCTAGTTACCATCAGCTAGCTAGCACCGTGTATAGAGACTTGTCTTTTTGCTTGATGTATGAACGAGTGGATGTCTTCCTGCTTTGCATTTGTGCCTTTACAAGAAGATGATAGGATCGATTGGCTAGTCATATCCCCCCTGATTAAATGAAAAGAGATATTGGTGTGGCTTGCCAAGGTACAAAAACCGGCCGGTTTTCCTACCCTAATGTATAATAATAATAATAATTAATAATTATATTATAGCCGAAGACAATGGAGAGCTCCAGCCGGTGCCATGTCATTGTTTTCGCGAAAATTCCCTTTGAAAAATTAGAAATTGCGTTCCGGTCCTTTTGTCGGTTTTTAATAAAATAGACCAAAAAATAAAAAATACGTTTAGGTCCCTACACGGTTTACATTCAGATCCTCACATCAATTTCTAACAGAATAGACCGGAGAAAAAACAAAATTAGGTTTATGTCCTAAAAAACGTTTTTTAGCTGAATTGATCCGAAATAAACGAAATTAACTTTATGTCCCACCGTTTTTAAAAAAACTGATTTACCGATGGCTCATAGCAATCTACAGATTCAACGACAGCTCCTAGCAATCTATTTTTTTAAGAAAAAATAAGAAAACCAAAATTACGCGCAAAAAATACACTATTTAAACCGAAATCACGCAAAAAAGAGAACACACATTTTCGCAGATTCGACGACGACTCCTAACGGTTCTGCACCACACAAAGATGACCTGTGGTGCCGAAAATTCACCGATAGCTCCTAGCTAGCGCATTTTTTTAGAAAATTCCGGAGAAAAAAACTATTTCATGTTTACGTTCTCACGCCCATTTTTCCAAAAATAATCATCAGACCAAATTTTACGCGGCACCGTGTCGTACAACCAAATTTCGCACGGCGCAGCGTAACGCGCAAACCCTTGCTAGTTTATTGCAAAAGTAGAGATGCCAAAGGAGGAAGAGGATATATAGACTGCAACCAATATATGATCATTGTGCATAGCATAGTATAGCTCCTTTTTGATGTATTGGTGATGGACAGAAACTAGCTAGCACAACCCTACTACATATGTATGCATTGTAGCAAACAATTGGTAATAAACTCGGGCAGAAAGAACCCCAGGGTTGAAGAATGACATGCATAAATAATGGCCGTTGCTTCAGAACCCAGTGGATTAATTTCTAAATCGTGCTCGACATGGAAATAGTTGGCATTGGGCAATTTCCACCAGTGAACTGAAAGGATTTGGTCAACTGTTGATGCTGAGGCACTTTGGTGGTTTTATTTTTGTTCTCATTAATAATCTATAAGATATATATTATTAATAAGAGACTTTTTTTTTGAGAGCCAAGCTTTGCTCGGTTGGTGGGAGGATGTGGAGTGTCGTGTTCGAGCGCTGCTCGACACGGGCGCTCGCGAGCCGAGGCGTGTGTATGTATAGGTGTACATTTGTATCTCGGCTGTTGTCCTTCTTTAATGAAATGCTATAGTTCTTGACTATTTTTTTAAAAAATAAAAGACTTTTTACTATCCTTAGAAGATACCAAACTATTTATTGAGTTAAAGATAATTTACAAGTGGTACATAGGTAAGGATAATTTAATGAGGGAAGTGTTGGTACCTCGTGGCACCTAAAAAAGATGGTAAAACTATGCGCAACGCAAGAACCGTGAAAATGTGCTTTGTATGTGATTAGTTCAGATGTGGAAATTTCAGCAGTTTGCTCTGTTTCATAATTTCGTTTGCAAGGAATGACTCATCATTATTAGCTTATTGAGTACCTTTTTCCATTTTGATCTCGTGTTCCTTTTGCTTCTTATTATAAAATATTGTAAAATAAAATGCTGCTTCTTATTATCCAAGTAATTAAGAAACATGACCATCTGCACTAACGTTAATGGTAGAACTAAACACAAAGAAAACCAGGAGTAAGCGCTGATACAATCTTCTCTGAAATTAGGAATGTTATCTTCAGCTGGCTAGCTCTCCATCCAACAAATGGAGAGAAAGCACTACGGCATAGAAGTTTCAGACTTTCAGGCTTCCTTGAAACAAAGGTGAACTATATATTTTATGTTTTGCACTAATGTTTAATTACTAGTCTACTGATCCTAGCTAGCTAGCGTTGATTAGTTAGTTGGTTTTACGGCAAATTATATTACAAGTGCTTGGTAAAGAAGAACAAATGTCATGTTAGCTGACATCACCGGGAATTCTCTCAGGTAAGAAAATGCGCTTTCAGAATGTTGGTTCACTTAACCTTTTACTTGTAAAACGGATTTGTAGAAAGAATAATTAAGTATCCACATCGATCGATCATGAGCTCGCTCGCTTGCACCATTGATACAGGTTTATGTAATCACTTCATCGTTGATTCTATCGTCTGTACCACTTTGAGAATATCCCTTTGGTTGACCAAGCACAATGATGACTGCTTCCCACACACTTAATTCACGCAGTTATCGACACAATAATATAATATAATATAATATAATATAATATAATATAATATAATATAATATAATATAATATAATATAATATAATATAATATAATATAATCAACCTACTCGATCAGGCAGACAAGACTCAAAGGAAGAAGAAGGGGCCGGGGCCTACCTTGCGCTCAGAGGAAGCTACTCATCGATGATCATAAGCTCTTCTGACAAAGCCTGCAAGCTATATGCAATTGATGTCATGCATACAAGGAAGGAATAAATCTTTATTCAGCAACTTGGGTTCTGAGCTAATAATCAAATCTATGTTTGCAACTACTAAAGCATGGATGGATCATGAAATATATATGTAAATCGTTTAAGTTGCGTCTACATAATTAAGATTATCCAAATACAAACCTGCATCAAATTGCAATTTGGCCAACCGTGTTTCAATGATTGGTCTAATTTAACAAGTCGATCAAGCAAGCAACAGCCAGGAACAGTCAGTATCAGCTAGCAAATAAACTAAACTGAAGGCGAACAAACAAGCAGAGATTGATGGATGCATGCCAAGATATAAAATTGGCTCCAGTATGGCCACAAATAGTAACTAGGAGGGCGATGACTGACGGCGACCTTTTATATATACACAAACACATATGTACATGTACATATATACATACATACGTACATACGTGTGTATATCTCTACTACTTCTAATTACCAGTTGGTGGCGGTGGTCCGTTCTCCCACCACCCCCAAGAAAAGGAAAGTAGTAGTGTATCATATCACGATTTGATAATTGATTAAAAATTGATATCTCTGTAGAAGATTACGTAAAATTTAGATAGAAGAAAAGGAAAGTAGTAGTGTATCATACCACGATTTGATAATTGATTGGAAATCGGTATCTTTGTAGAAGATGCACGCTTTGAAAATTTGGAAAGTAGTAGAAGAATACGATTTGACCAATTCGGCGACCGTTGCGCTGTCCGGCGGCGGGCCAGACAAGAAGGCTAAGCTCCAGGACGTGGTGCTGGGGTGCACCACCTCGTATGACGGTCATAGCTTCCAGGCCTCGGACGGCATGCTCAGCCTCGGCAACGATAACATCTCCTTCACGTCCCCGCACCGCGCGGCGGCGGCCTTCTCCTACTACCTGGTTGATCACCTCGCCCCGCGCAACGCTATGAGCTACCTCACCTTCGGCCCAGGCCCAGACACGGCCTCGAGCTCCGCCGCCGTGTCGTCGTCGCAGACGCTGCTGCTTCTCGACGGCCGGACGAACCCGTTCTACGCCCTGACGGTGGAGGCCATCTCCATCGCCAGCGAGGCCCTCGACATCCCCGACGAAGTGTGGAACGTCGAGAGGAAGGGCGGCGCGACATCGACTCCAAAGACGAGCTCGACGATCCTCGCCACCCCGGCGTACAAGGGTGTGGTCTCGGTGCTAAGCAAGCAACTCGCCGGTCTGCCGCGGGTGAGCATGGACCCGTTCGACTACTGCTACAACTGGACGGCTGGTGCACCAGCCATCACAAAGATGACGGTGCAGTTCACTGGGTCGACGCAACTGGAGCCGCCGGTGAAGAGCTACGTGATCGACGCTGCGCCCGGCGTGAAATGCATTGGGTTGCAGGAGGGCGCGTGGCCCGGGGTGTCCGTCATCGGCGATATCCTGCAGCAGGAGCACCTCTGGGAGTTCGACCTCCGGAACCGGTGGCTCAGGTTCAGGTAGACGTCGTGCACCTAATGATTTCGACGGTGCACGATTCATTTAACCACGCAAGTCGTAACGGTGGTGATGGTAATATTGCTGATTTTTGTAAGGCTCTTGACCAAGTGTTAATAACGCTATGGAATGATTTCTGAAAAAGAAAAAGAGGCGTTAGTGCAATGGAAAAATATTCGGGAATAGCTAATTTGATGGTGCAGTTAGGATGTCCACTTATTGTGATAAGTAACAACGCTTCATCCCTTTTATCACTTTTTTCCTTACTCAGCGTTATCTCATTCATCCTTCTCTATTTTTTAACTGCTTTTGAAAGTTTTTAAACCGAAAATTTTCAAACTGAAAGTTTTTTAATCGAAACTTTTTATTTGAAAATTTTCAACTTGAAACTTTCTAATTTGAGAATTTTCTATTTGAAAATCTTTCAAGCTGAAACTTTCTAATTTGAAAAATTTTCAAGTTGAGTTTGCGAAGCTTTCGACTCTCTCTACGCATGGGGCAATTCAGTCGGATTTCGTGGTTCCGCGCGCGCAAGCACAACTACCGATGGCCGTGCCCAAGTGGAAGGCGGCTATGGAGCGACACCAGCCAATCGATGCGCAGCTGCAGCTCCTCGTCCTTGGCAAGGTTCCCTTTCTTACCCCTCTATGGTTCCCCGGTCTATCTACCACCTGATTATGAAAAGAAGGTGATATATATAGTAAAACGTTATTATCAAACATGATTTGTTTTCATAATTCCCATGTTTTTTTATAATTCTGGCTAGGAATAGCGAGATAGACCTGACAAGAGCTGCCACGGAGCGGAGCATAGTCGGGCGTGGCGATGGAGTCGAGGAGGTGTGTAGACCAGGAGGTGTGTAGATCAAGTACAGTGGAGAAGACACGATGCGGGTTGGGCAGAGTTTAGCTGGTTACTTCAACTGAGTCGATGACTTGATATAAGCCAACTCAATGTGTTAGATAACATGATTTTTTTTATTCATAGCAACACACGGCCATTTTCTTTTATTGCTTGACCTTTATGTTTCGTTATCAATTTTGTTTTTCGTAGCAATGCACGGGCACTGAACTAGTATATATATATATATATACATACATACGTACATACGTATATACGTGTATATATATATATGCTATTCTTTAGCAGCATCACGCTAGCCAGTATCCAACCGAATTGCCAAACCGTGGTCCAACCGAGCTGCTTTTTGGATCTACAGTCGTAAGGGCCATTTGGATCTACAAGCTTTCATTGTTTATACCAATTAGTTAATGTTTTTATTGTTTATACACAAATCTGATTTTTTTTGTTTTAGCTATAAGTTTTTATTGGTAACTCCGATTCACGAACGATTTTCATTAGTAGCTTACTGACGACAAGAGGAACAAAATGATATAAGTCTCGCCAATAAAAGCCACATAAATAAGATTTACTGCGAATAAAACATCAATTTACTACTGTATGATAGTAAAATCTATATATACGGATAGTAAATTGAATTGCATTTCGCATAAACTTTAGAGTAAATCTATCACATGATTTTAATATGTCATAGTGAGGTTCGACAGTAAATTAAATCTAAAGACATGTCTAGTAAATATCAGGTCTCACTACTACAGAATGGTACATCACTATCGCTTCATCTGTGTCGGTTCTTAAGTTTTTAGGAAGAAACGATTGTGATAGATGACTTAGGAGAGGCATTAATCATAATCACTATCGGTTCTTAGGTTAGAAGTGATAGTGATGTAGCACTGAGAACATTACAATCGGTTCTTACGCGAGAAGTGATAGTGATATGCATTATCATCACTATCGGTTTTCATATAAGAAGCGATAGTGATGAGCACGTACACATCACTATCGGTTCTTATTTAAGAAGCGATAGTGATGATAATGACATCACTATCGCTTCTCACAAAAGAACCGATAGTGATGAGAACTTCTCATCACTATCGGTTCTTTGTGAGAAGCGATAGTGATGTTCATTATCATCACTATCGCTTCTAAATAAGAACCGATAGTGATGTGTACGTGCTCATCACTATCGCTTATATGAAAACCGATAGTGATGACTATTATAATCACCGCCGCTTGTCTTGTAAGAACCGATCGTGATGTTTATGATCACATCACTATCGCTTTTATGAGAACCGATAGTGATGTACCTCGTTAGGTTATTTATACCACTCGAGCTGAACTCTTCTCTGTTATTGTTCTAGAGGAGGTTTCTCCGCCGCCACCAGAAAAAATAGCTCATATTCTGTGTTTGGAAGCAATACTTGGGTGAGAAAATTTGAAATCCTCAAGGGTGGGTGTTAAGAGGGTAAATTTGAAGCCCTAACTTGAGGAGATTTCCCCTCATTTTGCATAATTTGTGGTTTTCTTCAAAATGTGAGCATTCCTTCAAACCCCTTTAATTTTGTACTATGTAATTTTGATATGTCGCGAAGAAAGTTTAGATTGCACTGGTATTGTGTATATCCTATCAGATTTCACACCCTTTATTTCACAAGCATGTACACATGTATTTAATTATCTTAATTTGTAGTGCTTTGATGTTAATATGGAATTATTATTGCTGCTACTTGATGAATGCTAGAGTTTAGGGTGCGGAACCTCGCCTCCGCTCGAGGATGCTTGTTTATAAATATACCGAACGAAATGGTATATTTATAAGCGGCGCCTCGAATTGTCCACGTTCTTTGGATTCGAGGATATGTGCTTGGCAAGTTCTCGAAGTGTGTTGTACAACTGCAGAGTAGAGATTTCGGTAGCGTCTCCCTGGTATTCTCCAGATACACACCCCTCTTGACCTGTTATCGAGACGTGTATATGGAGAATAGCGGGGAGATGCTGCTAAAATTTTCTCTGGAGTTGTACAACGGCTTAGGAACTTGTCGGAACCACATATTCTCGAATGGGATTAGGACCAAACCTATTTAGAGATTAGGAGTCATCGTTGGTACCCTTGTATTGTTTCGTTGTAGTCAAAAGATCTGTAGGCTACTGCACTATATAATTAGATTGTTTGATATCATTGTTCATGTTAAAAATGTATGTCTCTTATCTAGGAAATTGAAAGCTCTAAACCAGGGAAGAATCTAGGTATCGATCGGAAGTACATATTTCATATATGTTGCAGGAAATTGTCATCTATTTTGCAAAGGTAATATTAACTGAAATGATGTCTCAATATTTCAAATAACTAGCTTGCTGTCGCTCCAGTTTGTGCATAATTTATTGGGCGAAGTTTAATTGCAGATGAACCGTAAGGAATGGATGTATGCAAAAAGTCGTGTGAGTGCTGAATTTCAGAGGGGTGTTAAGGAGTTCAAAAAAATTGCCGAAGAGGACATGGTGAGGAGGGGTGTAAACTTCATATATTGTCCTTGCATTGATTGCACCAATCTGAGAAGATTCAAGAACTCACCAAATTGAGGACCACCGATTCGACGTGGCCGTGAGGAATTACACGTGTTGGATCCATCACGGGAGACAGTAGTACCGCCGGTATGCAATGAAGACACGGTGGAACCGGATGATGAGTTGCAATTTGATATGTTTGAGGCGGAGAATTTGAAGCAAATGTTGCGGGATGTGGAGGTAATTACACGAAAGAGAGTTTGGAAAGTTTAAAAGCCTGATGGAAGACGATGCGAAACCACTGTTCACAGGTTGCAAAGCAGAATACACTAAGTTAGGTTCGGTCCTTGCATTGTTCGAACTGAAGGCAAAACACCGTTGGACAGATACAAGTTTTAATGCACTTCTAGTTCTTCTATCGGACCTGCTTCCGGAGGGAAACGAGTTGCCAACAAGCATTTATGAAGCGAAGAAGCTACTATGTCCCATGGGAATGGAAATAGAAAGGATACATGCATGTCCAAATGATTGCATCTTGTACCGTAACGCACATCGAGCTGCACATTTGTCCGCTTATGTGTGCCTCGGTACAAACAAAAGGAGAAGCGTAACGACAAGAAGCGTAAGAGCCGGGCAACGAGGGTGAAGAGGTCACTAAAGGTGCACCGCCAAGGTATTGTGGTACTTGCCCATCATTCCGCGCCTAGAAAGGTTGTTTGCAAATCCTAGAGAAGCAAAATTGTTGCGCTGGCATTATGAGTCTCGAAGGAAGATGGCAAGTCGAGACACCTCACGATTCGCTCAATGGAGAAACATCGATTGGAAACATGAGGAGTTTGGTGCGAAATGAGGAACATAAGATTTGGATTGAGTACCGATGGAATGAATCCATTTGGTAACATGAGCGATCGTCAAAGACGTGGCGCTTACATTGTGTATCTACAACCTCCTCCTTGGTTGTGCATGAAGCGGAAGTATATCATGATGTCGCTATAATCTCGGGACCCAAACAGTAGGAAATGATATTGATGTGTACCTCGCTCCATTGATCGAGGATTTGGTAAAATTGTGGAATGACGGGTCATTGTGTGGGATGCGTCTGAAGAGAGCATTTCACCCTACGGGCTATGGTATTTTGCACCATAAATGATTTCCGCTCTTGGTAATTTGGCGGCTACAAGACGAAAGGAGCAAAAGCGTGTCCTATTTGTGAAGAGGAGACCGAGAGCCTATGGTCTGCCAATTCCAAGAAAACTGTGTATATGGGTCACCGAGGTTTCTACCTCGAAGTCATCGATACCGTAAGATGGATGACAAATTTGATGGGAAGAGGAAGTCCGCTCAAAGACCGCACCTATGAGTGGAAGGCAAGTATATTCACGTGTAGAGGATATCGATGTTCAAGACGGAAAGAGTCGTAAATCTGCTCGTTCTAGGACCATTTGGAAGAAGAGGTCAATATTTTGGGACTTACCGTCGAAGGAGTTAGATGTTCGGCATTGTATTGATGTCATGCACGTTGAGAAGAATGTCTGCGACAATTTGGTTGGTATCCCGCTGAACATACCGAAAGACAAAGGATGGTGTGAATGCTCGTCGCGACATGGCCTACATGGGAATCGTGCCCAGGCTTGCGGTGATAGAGGAGGATGGAAAAGGTCCGTATATCCCCGCCGCATGCTACACCCTGCCCAAGAAGGAGAAAGAGGACCTTGCAAATGTCTCCATGGTATTAAAGTTCCATCCGCTACTCCGCAACATTAAGAAGCTTGTGTCCTTGGATGATTTGAAGTTGTTGGGCATGAAGTCCCACGATTGCCATGTCTTGATGACCCAAATGCTCCTGGTTGCAATAAGAAATATTCGCCAGAGGATGTCGTTTGCAATCACGGTTGTGTTACTTCTTCAATGCGATCTCCGCAGTTATTGACCCGACGTGCTAGACAACTTGCAGAGTGAGGTGGTGCGACTCTATGTCGACTTGAGATGCATTTCCCACCGCCGTTCTTCGATGTCATGGTCCACCTTGTTGTTCACCTCGTTAGAGAGATTAAGATATGTGGACCGCATTCCTACGTTATATGTACCCGTTCGAGAGGTACATGGGTATATTAAAATCCTACGTGAGGAATCGGTCAAGCCCGAGGGTAGTATTGTGGAAGGTTATGGTAATCAAGAGGTTATTGAGTTCTGCGTGGACTATCTCGGGAAAAGACAAGCAATCGGTGTTCCTCTATCTCGCCATGAGGGCGATTTGCCGGCAAAGGAACCGTTGGATCGAAACTAACGAGGCCACGGTTTGATATGTATTGCAAAGCGATCCGATAGCCTTGCAAAGAGAGCGCAGGTTGCGGTACATCGAGCAAAGACAAGTCGATATTACGGGAAGAGAATCCACAAATGGATGAGCTTTCCATCATGCGAGAACACAACGATAGATTTCTCACATGGTTCAAACAAAGGGCGGAGGTCTCTGTTAGTGAGACTATCAAATGGTTGGTCGATGGACCTAGATTTAATGTACGCATATGGCAGGGTACGATATTAATGGGTACACCTTTTACACCGAAAGTCGATGCTAAGAGTAATTGCTCAAAATAAAGGTGTAAGCATAGATGCTTTTTCCGATGAACATCACTCAAAGGAGGATCCTCAATGGCAATGAACTCTTACTTGGGTGATCAAGAAATTTGGGAGCTCGACACGGAATATACCAAATTCCATTGTTCGATGTAAGTGGGTGGGACTCCTACATGGAGTGAAGGTCGACAAGAGAGGTTTTACTCTTGTGGATCTAAACAGACTTGCCTATAAAGATGACTCCATTCGCATTTGCGGCAAGCAAATCAGTCTTCTATGTGCGTGATCCGCCAATCCGAGGTTGCACATCGCCCTTCATGGCAAGCGCGGATCGTTGAGTCGAAAATGTCATAGATGAAGAAGAATACGACCAATTTGATGAAATACCTCCGCTTGCGAATGGGGCTGTTTTAGTGGCGACGATGACACACATGGAAGAAATTACATGCGTAGATCATCGTGAAGGGTTGTATTGCAAATAAAAGGAGTACATCATTGTATCGCTTGCTATGTGTTTGAAATGTTTGTATTGTACATAATCGTAGTTTCGTGTTTGCAAAGGTTACGTGTAACGTATGAAACTTTTGCAAAAATTTTCAATGGATTGTGGTATGTATCATCTACTTGAAGCAAGAAAAGAAGCTCTACATCAAATCCTTTCTCGCAATTTTCAAAATACTTGGACTTCATTTCGTAAAGATTTGACTTTGAGACTCTTTGAACAAAAATCATGCCTACAAAGTGACTTTGGCCTTCTTTTTCAATGTCAACTTTTTGCCGTAATACTTTTTGGAAAAGATTTGTAGTATCACAAAGTCTGCTCTCGCAAAATTTCAAAAATTCCAACTATGTTTGCAAAAGTCATGGCCTTTTCACTCTTTGATCGATATTTCTACAAGTTCGTAATTCATGGTTTCTCCGAAAACAAATAGTGCATTGAACAACATTTGTGTCGGTTTTATTAGAATACCGATAGAGATATAAACGTTTATTTGTATCGCTTTTGTGAACAAAACCGATAGAGATATGCATGTTTTTTTTTATGTCGGTTTTATTCTAAAACCGATAGAGATATAGAATTATTTGTGTCGGTTTTATTCTAAAACCGATAGATATGTACCAGGTTTTTGTGTCGGTTTTCAAAAAACCGATAGAGATATAGCAGGTTTTTTGTGTCGGTTTTCAAAAAACCGATATGTATATGCATTTTTTTTGTGTCGGTTTTCAAATAAAACCGATAGTGATGATTATTCGAGAAAACTAGAGTGATCTTTTGTTTGTTGTGTCGGTTTTCCGAGAAAACCGATAGAGATATTATTTGTGTCGGTTTTCAATAAAACCGATTGAGATGGGCCTTTTCTATTAGTGTCGGTTTTCAAAAACCCAAGATGATGTACCTTTTTTATTTGTGTCGGTTTTACAAACAAAATCGATAGTGATGATTATTCGAGAAAACCGTAGTGATCTTTTGTTTTTTGTGTCGGTTTTCAAAAAGCGATAGAGATGTCCTTTATATTTGTGTCGCTTTACAAAAACCGATACAGATGTGCATGTTTTATTTGTGTCGATTTTCAAACAAAACCGATAGTGATGATTATTCGTGATCTTTTCTTTTTGTGTCGATTTTGTGAAAAACCCGATAGAGATGTTCCAGTTTTTGTGTTTGTTTTAAAAACCGATAGAGATGTGCATTTTTTTATTTGTGTCGGTTTTCTGAAACAAAACTGATAGTGATGATTATTCTGAGAAAACCAGAGTGATCTTTTGTTTGTTGTGTCGGTTTTCTGAAAAAACCGATAGAGAAACTATTTGTGTCGGTTTTCTGAATAAAACCGATTGAGATGGGCCTTTTCTATTAGTGTCGGTTTTCTGAAAAAAACCGGTATAGATGTACCTTTTATATTTGTGTCGGTTTTCTGAAAAAAACCGATACAGATGTGAATCTCTTTATTTGTGTCGGTTTTCTGAAACAAAACCGATAGTGATGATTATTCCGTAATAATCTTTTGTTTTTTGTGTCGGTTTTATAAAAAAACCGATAGAGATATTACTTTTTTATTTGTGTCGGTTTTACAAGAAAATCGATAGAGAAATGAGGACCACGTGATTCATTAGGGCTGCACTTCAACATTTGGCAAAAAAATTATAAGTCTGGCGCGCCTCCAGCTTGTTCTCGCGCCAGCTTTCCCCCGCCCCCACGCCGCCGACGCCCTTGCCCCCGCCGCCCCACACCCCGACGCCCGCCCCCCGCCGCCTCCTCACCCCGCCGCCCCACGCCCGACGCCTCCGCCTCGCCGCGCTCCTCCCGCCGCCCCACGCCCGCCGCCTTGCCCCGCCGCTCCTCCCACCCCGCCGCCCACGCCCCAGCGACGCCCGCCTCGCCGCCGCCCCACCCCGCCCCACGCCCCACGCTTGCCCTTGCCCGCCGCCTGCCCTCCGCCCCGACGCCGCCTCCGCCCACCCCGCCACCCCGACTCCACCCCTCCGCCCCGACGCCACCCTCCGCCCCGACGCCACCCCGCCGACGCCACACGGTGCCAGATTTTGTTTCGCCAATGACGCCGCTTTCTTTCGATTTGACGCTGCTCAGTGAAGATAGCTTTGTTGATTTGATCCCTGTGTTTTGCTTCGTGATGGTAATGTTGTGCTAGCATTTGGAGTCCGATCACGAATTTTGAAAATTGTCGTTGGTTGTCTAAATCGGTGGATAAATCAATTGCCTTTGAATACAATTTAAATAAATTAAGGCACCATTAGAATGCATCTATTATGACAAGATAGCATGCGTTTATGTACCAGCAGACACTTGACAAGAAAGCCACCGCGACCGACCATTCCTTGAGAGTACACAACGAGAATCACTAGCATTTCCAACAATGATCCGTTGCTCTAATGAGAGCCACACATGCGTACATCCTTCATCTATTGGCCCATGATATGATGGTCTCTCGAAACAAAATCCAAGCTTAAGTAAATAATAGATTTTCGAATCTTACATTTTTCTACATACAAATAATTGAGATATTACCTTCACACAAAACAAATGAGGATAGAAGCCTTGTCAGTTGTTCGTTATAGTCCTTACCACTACACTCGCTAATTCCTCTCGTGCTCTTGCTCTCTCAAAGAACTCATCCATTCTCGCAACAATTAAGTGGGAACATCAATTATATATTTCATATTTGGATGTGCAACAGTGTAACTATGGACAAAAATATAGAGTGCATCAATTAATTAGCGAGAAAATAACCTAAAAATGCTCTTCCCATCGCATTAGGCGATTACTACTAAACTCTAGATCATTGAGAACTTCAAGATGAAAGTGTGCCGCACAATATTGTGCTACAAAGAGTCCTCAAAAAGAAAATAAATAATTCAGATGGTCATCATACACAACTATTGTAGTAAATGTTACCTATTACAAAAAAAGGATGGATCAATGTAATTCTTTTATACGCTCTCTAAATCGCTGCTTCTTTTATTTTTCATCAATTAGAAGCCCCAAGGCCCTTTGGTGTGCTTCTTTTATTGGAACCGCAAGGGAAAGACCCATCTACAGCCTTTTAGGTACAGGATTTTCTCCTTTATTCAATGCTACCCTTTTGTGCATAGTTTTAAATATCGAACAAGTAAATGAACCATTGTCGCCTCTGCTCACATTAGGGTTATCTATGTTGATGCTTCCCATGTAAACACAACAACTTGGCAAAGACAAGATTTATATATAGATTTATCTATTTATCACATAGAAATCTCCTCATCCTGCTTTCCATTATATATTCAATTGAAGGGTTGCCTCTATATTCAATTATTCATGATATACATGTTCCTTCATCCTGCTTTCCATGTATGTTACGATGCTTTTCATTACTTTCTCATATGTGCTTTTGTACTCAAGATTTGTTAAGAGTTTAGGTTATGTAACCCACGTCTCCTGCTCGAGAGTGCTTATTTATAAATATGTCGAATGACATATTTATAAGCAAGCAATCTCGAATTGTCCACGTATTTTGATAGCTGAGGATATGGGTTTGGGCAAGTTCGAAGTGTTGTACAACTCACAGAGTAGATTTCGTAGCGTCTCCCGGTGTTCTCTCGGATACACACCCTCTTGACCTGTTGTCGAGACGTGTATCCGGAGAACAATGGAGATGTCGCCAAATTTTCTCCGAGTTGTACAACGGCTTAGAAACTTGCCCAACCACATATCCTCGAATGGGATTAGGACCAAACCTATTTAGAGATTAGGAGTTATCGTCCGCACGTATTTAGTTGGTCTACATACGACTTGTCTTGAAGATCATTCATTCATCTCATACTCTAGTGCAATATGCTAGAACAATGACATGCTATGAATTATCCATTGATCTGTTATTTTAGATGATTTATTGTGAAGTTCACATAATAGCTACGAATTGCTTTCTCTCATGTGAAATATATGTCCATGTTAGATAAGAAAACTCAAAATGTCGCAATTAGAGAGCATCGCTCATCGCCGTAAAGAGTAGAAGGTGCTCCCGAGGCCAAGCCAACTTCCAAGTGTCGAGCGGAGCCAGTTCCAAATGTCGAGGGGCCGAGTAAGGTGAGGAAGGCCCGAGGACCGAGCAAAGGGCCACAGCGAGAACGCCGCAAATTCTCCACTTCAATGCGACGGCGCTTGCACGGTCCTCCCAAGTATAAGGGCGATACCGCCATTCCTGCAACTCGTGAGGGAGAGAGTTCCCATAACGGTTAAGGATTGGAGAAAGGAGGTCACGCCGAGCGTAAGAACCGCTGTGGGACGAGGTTAAGGGAAAATGGATTATAGAAGAGGAGGATGAAAACAATGCCAAAGCGGTACGCCTTGAAGAGGATGGGTGTGGCTCGAGGCACTTCAGGTCTACATGCACAAGTGAGTACGTGCTGAAAGGCCGTGCACCATTCGAGAGGTATCCGTTCGTGACTAACAATGTTTGGGAGGAGTTCACAAGGATCAAGAGTACGCCCGAGGTAGACGAGCTGAGACAGAGGAACGCTGCTACCCAAAGGTCGAACACGCACGCCGCACCACCTCGGTTCTGTGGCTACGGCGGAAGAAAGCGAATGGGCACGACTAGCCGAGGAGTGCGCTAACTCGGACAACGATGCCTTACTCGCACATATGTGAGGAGCGGCACGGATCGGGTATTAGCGAGGACAAAGAAAACCGCGGACGGCAGCCGGTAGTACCAAACCCCACTATCACAAGCAAGTCGCCTCCGCCATCGTAAGATATCAAACTTACTACATTGCAGAGACCATTCCTCAGATTTCAGATCTAATTGCACTCGCTATTGCAGAAGAGGTAAGCCGAGGAAAGAGCAGGAACCTTTCTTAGCCAAGGGTCAAATGACATCCTATCCATCGCGATCGGAAGCTCGACCATAAGGGCCGGTGCTTGCCGCAGGTCGGGCATACGAAGAAGTCCTACTTCCAAGATGCCGCTCGAGTACCAGATCAAGAACATGGGAGGCACGCGGGCGCGCTCAAGGACACGCTTAGGGAGCAAATGAGGAGGAGATCTCGAGGAGATGAGGGTGCGATGATGGCACGTGAGGAGGAGATGAGGGTGGAGATGATGGCACGTGAGAAGCGCCTAAGGGCCGAGATGATGGCGATGATCTCCTGCAGTCGAGCTAGATGCCCCGCCATCAGAGAGAAACCTCGTGCTCCACCAAGTAGTCATGGGTTCCAAAATGATAAGTCCGGTCCTCACCAAGGTAATAATTAATTTTGCCTTACTTAATGGTGCGAGGTAACTCTTCATATGTTTTCTCTCGTTGCGACTTTTGCAGCGCCTACCAAGTGCCACCACCCCGACGGAGACGGATTTCGCTGAGGTCGCACGCGTGTTGCATTTCCATGCAAGGAGACCGACACTGCATGGTCACCTTTGGGGAAGGGCTACATGAGGGTCCAGTGACTACGCCCACGGCCTTCTTATCACATGTGCTCGAGTTCCCCAACGAAGACATCACCACTCTCGCCAGCGCGATGTCGCTCATCAAGTGGCCCACGACAGCGCCGATCGGGTCAAGGTAAACATCCTCACGCCTTCGTACTATTCCAAAGAGTATTGCAACAAGTTACTTAATTATGCGCGTGCTTTGTAGGTTCCTACCGCACTCGCACCGCTCCCACGACCGTGACGAGCCCTACACAAAGTACGAGCCGGTGTATAAAAGGACTAGCACGACAACCACGTAACCACCGAGGCCTCTCGCTAAAAAGGCTAGGCTCACAAAGGCCACAAATACCTCGTGTACATGAAAAGCCCATCGCCTGGTCTCTGAGACTCCTTCGCCCGTAAAGGAGAGCCAAGACAGCACTACGTGAAGCCTTATGATTTTAAGGCCTACGACATGGAAAGCCCTTCGCCTCCCAAAGAAATTGAACGCCTAGGCATATGGACTCGATACCCATGGATGGTACTTTGACAAAGCGAAAGATAGCGAGCGTGTCGACTTCAATGTTAGATACGTAAAGGGACATTTCCACCGCGAGGAGGATGGGACATTCCCGCTAGTTTTGAGGATCTGCTCGCTCGTACTCAACCGGTAGCCATCGATATTTCTACCGCACGATCCTCGACGCCGTGAGTATCGCACCACGCTGTACGACCTTATGACTTCCATAGGATTTTGCATTACGCTTTTTAACATTCAATGCGAAGTTGTGGCGATGAGGCAGCGGGTCGTGACGAATCGACAACTAGTTGGGTTCGTCGACTCGAGCTTGTGTCCGCGACGATGGCTAGGCTTCAACCGAATGGGTTGCCGCTACATCAAGAGGGCATTGCAAGTCGAGTCAAGAAGGACTTCATTCTATTCCCGCACTCACGAGGAGTAAGTACTACTTCACTGCTCAATTACTTCTACACATCAAACCGTATGTGAACTTATTTTCTTCACGATACCATTTAATAAGCAACCATTGGGTTCTACTCGTGCTCTTCCGAGAGACAACAAAGTGTACACTTTTAATTCGGTTGATAAGAGACCGATGGCCTACGCGATCAAGCCTCCTTTGGAGCAAGAAGTGCACCACTCTTATCTAACATTTTCTCATTTAACTACATTCATTATTTTTTACTCAACGACATCTTTCCAATGTATATAGGGGTTTCAAAGAATACGTGAAGCAGAGGGACACACGACGACAAAAAGGGCTCCAAGTCGAGTATGTCCGCTTCAAGGTACAAGTTGCTATCATATATAAGATTTAGATTTTCCACATATTTTCTTTGTCTCTTAATTTATTTTTCTTTCTTCACGTTGTCATCAATGTGGCAGCGACGATCACTGTGGTTTGTATGTCATGCAACACATGGTGATCTTGATTGTCGGCTCGCACTGCTTCCCGAGGTAGTACATGCATATACAATTAGTCTTTCACATGGAAATTTGAAAACTCAAATTAGAGCACTCGCTTTCTATCTTGCGTATCACCGTTATCCCCGTAAGAGTGTAGACAAAGACCTGCACTCAACAAGATACGAGACCACTTATGCCGCTGGTAATCGATAGAATGCTTGTCTGAGGACTGACGGTTTAGAGATCCCAAAAGCTCCTACTAGACCGATGTGAACAAATATTACATATCCGAATGCGATTGCATGTGTACTTATGGTTAAGCATGTTTACGCTTCTATTTTGTTAACGAATGTGATATGTGTTTGTTGAAACAAGGTGTTCATGTTCGTTGAATGTGATATGTTGTCCATAATTTCGGTGAATGTGATATGTGCATATTGTGTGCAATATGTGCCGATTAGAATGTGATAGCACACCACCCCTTCATCTCTGTCGGTTGCTCACAAGAAAATGATAGAGATGTGACGGTCATCTCTATCGGTTCTTTGAAAGAAGCGATAGGATAATGAACTCATCTCTATCGGTTCTTTACAAGAAGTGATAGAGATGAGGATATTCATCTCTATCGGTTCTTTCAAAGAAGTGATAGAGATGAGTATATTATCTCTATCGGTTCTTTTAAGAAGTTTATAGAGATTATGAAGTCATCTCTATCGGTTCTTTAAAAGAAGCGATAGAGATGATGGTATTATCTCTATCGGTTCTTTGAAAGAAGCGATAGAGATGATGGTATTATCTCTATCGGTTCTTTGAAAGAAGCGATAGAGATGATATGGTCATCTCTATCGGTTCTTTAAAAGAAGCGATAGAGATGATGGTATTATCTCTATCGGTTCTTTGAAAGAAGCGATAGAGATGATATAGTCATCTCTATCGGTTCTTAAGGTATTATCTCTATCGGTTCTTTGAAAGAAGCGATAGAGATGATATGGTCATCTCTATCGGTTCTTTAAAAGAAGCGATAGAGATGATGGTATTATCTCTATCGGTTCTTTGAAAGAAGCGATATATCATCTCTATCGCTTCTTTCAAAGAACCGATAGAGATAATACCATCATCTCTATCGCTTCTTTTAAAGAACCGATAGAGATGACCATATCATCTCTATCGGGCAAGAACCGACTGTAATAATGCCCGCCTTATCTCTGTCTCATGACTTTGTGTCACCACCAGAACCGACTGTGATGACGAAAAAGAACCGATTGTGATGTATATTTGTGTAGTAGTGTCTATTACCAATGGACCCATGCCTGTCACTGAGTCAAAGCTCAATGGTCAATCTCAACAATCAATCAGGATGCATGCATGACTAGCTAACTAGTAAGTGCTAGTAACCATCAGTTCTGAGTTCTGATAGTACTAGTAAGTGCTATTAACACAATGACAGTTTTGCATAAGATAACCTCACCTCTGCTAGCTTCAGAACTAATGCATTACTATCTTATTTACTACATTTTAGTATAAGACACCACGATCACTTTACCCTTTAACACCACGATTATCTTTGTGCTTTTTTTTATGATGGTCGTTGATGATTTTACAAACTTAGATAGTAGAATTTACTACCTTTTAATTTTTTTGTTTGCTACTGTCACACATGCATGATTTTTCTATCATGCTTCTTATCTTATACTACAATGAAGAAGTCGTAACTTTACTAGCAATCTCATTTTTGAGAAACTAATAAATGCATGTAAGTTTTGACCGAGCCATGTATTACTATCTTATTTACTACATTTTACTATAAGATAACTGTCGGCGTTTCGAGCACCGGCAAGTAAATTTGTAAGTCAAAGGGGCCACGCGTTCCCAGTCCCTGAATGGTTAGACTCGAGAGCCCAAAGTGTATACTGGTTCGGGCCGAATGTCCCTACTCCAGTTCGTTCGGTGGTGTTGTATTGCCTTAGATGCAGATGGTTGCACAACGTTTTACAAATGAGAGCAGAGGGTTTGAGCACAAGAGTGTTCGCAAAGGCCTAGCGAGAAGAGGAGATCTCTCAGGTGCCCCACTCCCAGAGGCCCCTGCCTCCCTTTATACAACTGGAGGGGGCAGGTTACATGGGAAGTTGGGAGAGGGCAGGAGAGAAAACCTACGCCGGAAGCATTAGTCTTTTCGCTTTGGTGATGGGTCGTGGCCCGGTTTGCCCACGCTGGGTCGGTAGCCCCGTGGGCGTGGCGCTAGCCGTTGCACCGAACCGTGCACCGCTCGTGGAACTCGACGATGGTTGACGCGGCAAAGGCGTAACGCTGCACGCCTCGGGAGGGAGCGTGCCTTCGATTGTACGTGGATCGTTGATGGGATCGAAGCTTGACTTCAGCAGCCATTTATGCCATCTTGGGAAAAAGCCACCTACTCCCGTACAATCACTTCGATTGTCCCCGTCCGCAGGGCACGTGGCCGTAGTCTGGCGCGAGGCTTTGACACGTGGCCCTTGGTGGAGGTTGCCTTAATTTGTCGGAGTCGGAGGATCCCGACCGCCGGGTCGGGATCTCACTTGGTCGGGACGCCGGTCCCGACGGTCGGGAGGGGCGCCTTGTGGTCCCACGGGTCCTTTTGTCGAATGGGCTTGAGGTAGCTCGCTTGTTATCCCGGGCCGCTGGGGTACCCATGGTATGAATATTCGTCAAGAGCCCCAACCCCGAGCGAGTTCGCCGACACGGTTGGGGTTGATCTTGGTTTGTGAAAGGTAACCGGCCCGACGGTCGGTCCGACCGACCGGGTCGGCGTTTCACCACCGTGTGCTCTAACGCATCCGACGGCCGCCCCGAGACCGCCGGGGCATTCGAACCGCCGAAGCCGCATTGTTTTGCCGCGGCGCGCCGCATGGCTTGGCGCGCTTGACCGTGACGCCTTCTTGGCGCCTCGTGTTCCTGAAGGGCACTTCGCTTTCCGTGTTCGCATTTATTTTGAAGACGCTTGATCTCCTCCGCCTAGGTATATAAGGGTACGACCGCTACTGTAACAATTGTCCTCGCACCAAAGTCCTCTTTCGCAATCCTCTAAATGGCTTCGAGGCATCCACCGATCTTCGCCATGGCGATGATGTCGAGGTAGAGGAAGAAGATCCCATGGTCGAGCTCGGGCCGAGCGTGACCAGTGATGGCCG
Organism: Otatea glauca; assembly: GCA_036346275.1. Classification (NCBI taxonomy): domain Eukaryota; kingdom Viridiplantae; phylum Streptophyta; class Magnoliopsida; order Poales; family Poaceae; genus Otatea; species Otatea glauca. Next base: position 30,832,598 of record CM070732.1, on the reverse strand, counting down.
AGCTCGGGAGGAGGAAGAAACCGTAGTTCGATGTATCGCCACGCCGACGCTGCTCGAGGTCGCCCGAGGCTCAAGGTGGTAAGGAGGGCCTCTTGAGGCGATGGCGCGAGCGCCACAAGAGCTGCCAAGGCGGGCGGCGAAACCGATACGTTGTTGCGCCAAGATACGCGCGGCGGCTTCATTAACTACGGTGAAGTGCATCGCCGTTGGGAGTGCATTGACGCCGTGATCGATGCTCAAGATATAATACTTGGGGCGTAAATAGCTCCACCATATCTTGTAGCTCACAGTAGCTTTTGAGCTCGCCGCGCTTCATGTAACATTGTGTAAAGTTTTGAGCTCGTTGGTCTATAACGAAATCTTCTTTTCCTTTACAAATATCTTTGCGATGAGCTTGCTTTGGTTTGTTCCTTAACTCGGTCCTCGAGAATCGCAATCGCAGTGATCGCTTTTCTCGGGCGCGAGTAGTCTGACGCGCGAACTCATGAATGCTTGTTTAGGGTGTTCGAGTGCAAAGCTAGACGGTGCCTTGGTCGGCAGGACGATCGGATGCCTTTCGTGAGGTTCGTACCCAAGTGCTCGCTTTACGTCGTAGCTAGACCGCGCCTTGGCCTGGCAGGGACGATCGGATGCCTCTTCGTGAGGTTCGGGTGTCCGAGTGCTCGCTTAACGCTGTAGCTAGACCGCATCTTGGTCGGGCAGGACGACCGGATGCCTCTTCGCGAGGTTCCAGTGTCCGAGTGCTCGCTTAACGCCGTAGCTAGACCGCGCCTTGGCCGCCAGGACGACCGATGCCTCTTCGTGAGGTTCGGTGTCCGAGTGCTCGCTTTAACGTCCGTAGCTAGACCGCGTGCCTTGGTCGCGCAGGACGACCGGATGCCTCTTCGCCAGTTCCGTGTCCGAGTGCTCGCTTAACGCCGTAGCCGGACGTGGCTCGCTTTACGCCGTAGCCGGACGTGGCTCGCTTTACGCCGTAGCCGGACGTGGCTCGCTTTATGTCGTAGCCGGACGTGGCTCGCTTTACGCCGTAGCCGGACGGGGCATCCATCCCAGTCCTCGTCCGCGAGGGTAGCCGCGAGAGGAGTGGCCGCCTATCCCACACGTATACCCCGTCCGCAGTGTGGGACCGAGGGGTGAGCGACGCGCTGCTACTCCGCGCTGGTTTGAACGCCGCGCTCGTGGAGCTAATAACGGGTAGTCCGAGTGGGTCCTGGGAGGTCCCGTCCAAGGGGAACCCTTCCGAACGGACGATCCCAGAGTAGGGTGTCCGGGCCCGCTGTGGGGCGACCCATAAAAATCTTTCTTTACTCGATCCCGTATCGGACTCTGGGTCATCCACCGGCCCAAAGCACAGCTGGCTGTCGCCCATCGATGAGCTCCCGGGAGAGTGTGAAGTATGGTCTCGGATGTGAGTTGAGGTGATCGGGTCGTCAGCCGACCTAACCGAAGGCCCACTGGGGGCTCACCTCATACTTGCCCCTTGGTCGAATTTTGCTGGGGCGGCCTTATGTCCATCTGGTGGAATAGGCCTTAAGAACCCACAGCTTTCGGCTGGGCCCCCGGCGCGAGCCATCGAGCTCTTGCCGTTTTGGGACCGCAGCCGCCTGGGCCGGCCTCTCGTGACGTGCTCCCGGCAACCGTCTTGGCCTAAAGGCGGAAACCAAGAGGTCTCAAGACGCGCGGCCCGAGGAGGTGTCTTTACGGCTCCTGCTGTCTTGTCAGGATTAAATGCAGAGTGGAATTGAAACTGGCGCACTGTGCCCGACGCAAGCAGACGAGGATGTGCGCGATGCTTCGCTCGAGGGGGCGCTCGCTCGGCCGGGCGCCCGCTTGGTCGACGCCGCCGCAATTAACACGGCGGATGAGGATGTGCACAACGCTTCGCCGAGGAGGCGCTCGCTCGCCGGGCGCCCGCTGGCCCTTATAAATTGGGTGAGGGGTGCTCGAGCATACCTCTCGCTTTGCTTCCTCATCTTCCTGCTTGCTCGAGACAAGAAGAAAGACCGCGAGAGCAAGAGAAAGAAAAACTCCCAACTTCTCCCTTCTCACCTTCTCCCTATTCTCCCGTAAATGTCGTGGGCTAACGTGCTCCATCCAGCCACCGTATGCTCGGGCCGTAAAGAAAGGGTTCTTGCCTCCGGAGGAGGTCTCAGGGTGGAGAGTGCCGTCTGGGGCCGCCTTCCCCGCGCCGGGGGTCGGCGAGGTCATCGCACCCGCCTCGTTTTACGAGCGCGGGTTTGGGCTCTCGCTGCACCCGTTCGTGCGCAGGCACCTTCTTCATTACGAGGCAGAGGTGCACCACCTTAATCCCAACGGGGTCCTTCATATCGCCATCTTCATCACGCTTTGTGAAGCTTTTCTGGGGATCGAGCCCCATTGGGCTTTGTGTAGGCATTTCTTCCAGGCCCGGCTGAGGAAAGACAAGTCCTTGGATGCGGCGGTGCCTGTCGGAGGTGTGGCTTTCCATCTACACGTGGGGCGCGCAACGGATTATATTGAGATGAATCTGCCGTCGTCCAACCGGGGGTGGCACTCCGAATGGCTCTACGCCACGAACTTGGGGGACAGCGCTCCCGGCTACTCCGGTCGGCTCCCGGAGATGAAGCCCTCGTGGGGCTGGGTCGCCGAGAAGAGGGAGAGGAACCAAGTGGAGGTGATAACGGACCAGATCAAGGTCCAAAAGGAACGAGGGCTTACAGGTGACGTTGTTGTGCGCGCGTTCATGAAGATGCACGTGCAGCCCCTTATGGATCAACCTTTTCCCATGTTCAAATTTGAGGGGCCGATCGACCCGACGAGGATGATGGCGGAGGAGCTCCCCTCATTGGAGGTCCGGGTGCGGGTATCCGCCATTACGGGCGGATGCGCGACTGAGGCGGTGGGCGGCCATCCCGAGCCATTTTCGGCCCAGAATCTGCCGAACCTGGTAATTTAAGTGTAGCTTTCTTTCTCCTTTTTTCTTTTTGTCCCTCGACGTTGGCACTCTGCCTGATCGTGGTCTTTACGTTCCCAGGGGCTTGCCGGGATGGTCTCCCGGGCGCTGCTGCCAGGGGAGTAGGAGCTGAGGGCTAAGGCCCGCGCGAAGTCTGCGCAAATTGAGGCCGCGCGCAAGAAACACAAAGAGGAGAAGAGGAAGCGGCGGGAGAAGGAACGCGCTGCAAGAGCCACGCGTGGCGAGGACGCATCGGAGACCACTTCCACGGTGTCGACCTCTACCAAAAGTAGCGAAAACCGGGGCGGACATCCATACCACGGGTATCTGTCCGATTCGCCGGCCAGGGGCAACCCGGTCGGAGGTTCGGCGGGGGGCGAGCACATAGGCGCGGCCGACGCTGTGCCCCAAGTGGAGATGTCCCTAGTGGAATCATCCTCGGGGAAACGGAAGGCCGACTCGCCCCCGCAAGGAGGACCGACGAAGAGGGCGCGGCTGCCGCGCGTCTGATCAGCGCAGTAAGTGTCCCCTCTTTGACTGGTAACGGTAGGGTAGTCTGAGCAAGTTATTGATTGTTTGTGGCGCGCAGTGTCTACTCAGGGGCGGTCGCAACTGCAGCCCCGAGCATAGCATTAGCGCGATCGACCGAGGAAGGCGGAGCGCATGTCGGGGAGGCCCTGGTCGGTCCAAACGGGGACGAAGTTCCACGGGCGGCAGCGTCGGAGCTGCCAGTGGAGCAGTCGATGGTTTCCGGGCCAGCGGCCGGAGCGGAGGGAGGAGGTCAGGAAGAATTGCCTCCGCCGCCGCCAGGGAGCCTGCCAGCAGATGCGGCCTGGCTTCCCGAAGCAGTGGCGACTCCACCGCCCGGGGGCCAGCCGGAGGAGGCGGTCCAAGAGTTCGAGCCAATCCTCCCGGAGTCGCAGGGGGAGGTGCCGAGTGGCTTTCCCTTGGTGCAAGCCGCCGCCTGCGGCTCGAACTCGCCGCCTCACGACGCTGACTTGGTCGGTGGGCGGCTAATCCGGTGGGCCGACCATCTCGATGGACGACCCGACGGAGGGCCGCGAATGGGCTGTCCTCCGGGACAGCATTAAGCGCGCCGCGGTGGAGACCAAGCGGATGCAGGAGGAGCTGGGTCGCGCCTTCGAGCTCCGCAGGCGCCGACGCGGCTGCCGAAAAGATTCTTCCGTTAGCCGGGTAAGTCGCGGGCTCGCTCTCATAACCTTCTTGCAGATTTGTTGTGAGCTAACGGAGTATTGCGCCTTGTAGCGCTTTGCGTGACCGCCGGGACAAGTCGCGTTCACTATGGCGGCACGGCTATAAATTAGCCACCGAACAGCGCGTGACCGCTTGGCCTCGAAGGCGCAACGCCAGAGGCCCCGGGCCGCGAGCAAAAGGCAGCGGAGGAAACTCGCCAGGAGTTGGCTCAGTCCGGCTGGGCCTTGCTCGAGGAGCGCCAGACGAGCCAGTCTTTGGCCACGCGGGTGGCCGAGCTCAATCCTCTGACGGGGCGAAGCGACGCCAAGGACCGTGCCGTGGCTGTGGAGGCGCATCATGGTCGAGGCGCCAACCTTCAGATTGAGTTGGTCCAGGCTCGAGTGGGCGCCGAGCTAGCACGGCGCGAGCGTGACGCCACCCAACGAGCTCTGGCCAAGTCAGAGGCCAGTCTCCGCGACTTGGAGAGCTCTTCGAGCGGTAAGAGCTCTGATTCTTATGTCGATTCTCAGATAGCGCTTGCGTGGCGCGCTCGACCGACCTCGATCCGCAGAGCTGCGTAGAACCTTGGTGGCGCCGTGGAGGCGTGGAAGGACGCCCTGCAGGCTCGTGACAAGGCGGTCACGACGCGGGATGTGGCGCAAGCGGCGCTGAGGGAAACCGAGGGTAGCCGAGCCGCGGCCGACGCAGAGCCGAGGCCCTTCGCAGGTCGGCCAAGATGTCCGCGACCGGTTCTGGAACCGCGGCGGTCCGAGCGCCGCCACCGCGGCTGCTCAAGTGCCGGGCACGCCGAGAGCGTGGTGATCGTGGGCGCGACACTCGGGCTTCTCGGCGTTGGTAAACACCGCCTCCCATTACGACGCATCGACTCGCGGTGGTGAGCGCCGTGTCGCCGAATCGGACCGACGACGAGATCGACAAGCTCGAGCCCAAGTTGAGCCGCACGCCGAGATTGCCACCACATCTCGCCGCGGAGTGCCCTCCAACAAGAATAAGGAGAAGTTAGATAGATCCCTCTATTGTAAAGACTATTGTTCGTAAATAATCTTAAGACTTAGCAAGTTCCAGCATGCCTCTTGTCCTTGTTTTCGTTATGATGCGTGCTTGATCGGCCATAGCCTAAGGACCGCTGGGGTCGCTGATGCGTAAGTCGGGTCATTTTTTTGGAAGGGCAAAAAGGATGGGAACTTTGGCTGCGCAGCATTCTTACGCACTTGTGAGGGATAGGAGTGTTCCCAACCAGCCAAAATCGCTTCGCTCGGGCACTTCCTTCTTCCGCTAAGTGCTACTTCGCAACCGTAGCTGCTGGGGCGTAGGCCGTAGTACTTGGGTCGAGAGGGTTACCGCTCGGGAAGGACCTTGTGGCCAGTTGGGTCACCGACCCGCATGAGCGCCGTGAGTTAGCCGTGGTTTGCGCTGAGAGGAGTGTTCCCGATCGACCAAGGGCCGCACCGCTGGGCACTTCCTTCTTCCGCCGGCGCTACTGCAACCATAGCCGGGCGAGGCCGAGCACTTGGGTCGAGAGGGTTACCGCCCGAAGGGCCTCGTGGTCGATCGGGTCACCTACCCAATGAGCGCCGACCGAAGCGGCTCAACTGGGCGCCAATGGGCTGCCCCCGAGCATCGCACGGTGACCGGGTGCTTGGAAGGAAGGGTAAGACGATGCAAGGAAAAAGAAAAGAACTTAGGATAGAATCGCTTTAACTTTTCTATGTTCCATGCATTGGGAAGGACGTGACCATCCGCTGCTTTGAGTCGAAGGTGCCAGTCGAAGAACCTCCACGACGGTGAAGGGCCTTCCTGTGGCGGCGAGCTTGTGCTCGTTTTTGCCGGCTTGGACCCTACAGCAGACCAGTGTCACCGGCTACCAAGGATCACCTCGAACTCGACGGTTGTGGTAACGCCGCAGAGCTTGGCCGATACTTGGCCGATCGCATCGGTTACATCGCGCGCCGCCGAGCCGGTCGATGGCGCCTTGTTGCAGGTGAGCCCCGAGCCTCGCCAAAGGCTTGTAGTCTTGGGGCGCCAGATTCTAGGTCGGTTGGCGATGATACCTTCAGACCGAACACCATGAAGAGCGGTAAACCCGGCCGCCCGAAGTTGGCTTGGTCCGCAAGCTCCGTGAGGACGGGGTAGCTCGCCACCCATCGCCTCGCGAAATGCTTCGGGCCGATCAAGATCCGCGCTTGAGCCCTTGGAGGATCATGCCGCTCGCGCGCTCGACTGGCCGTTAGTCCGCGGATGGGCCACGGTTGCCCAATCGACGCGGATGTTGAAGTCGTCGCAGAACTCGAGGAATTCCTTCCACGTGAACTGCGTCCCGTTGTCGGTGATGATAGAGTTAGGGACTCCAAAACGAAAGACGATGTTGCGGAAGAAAGTGGTCGCCGATCGACGCGACGCCACAATCGCTTGGCCTCTATCCACTTGGTAAACTTGTTCACCACGACAAGGAGATGAGTAAAGCCCCTGGGCGCTTTCTTGAAGGGCCCGACCAGATCGAGTCCCCATACCGCAAACGCCGTGATGGGAATCGCTCAGAAGGCCCGAGCCGGGCGATGTGTTCACGGGCGAAGAATTGGCATCCTTCACAAAGCGCATAACTGCCGCAGACGGACACGGGCGGTCGGCCAAGAGAAACCTTGTTGAAAGGCTTTTCCTACCGTGGACCGGCGCGCATGGTGACCGCAGACCCGCCATGGATATCGAGCAGCGAATTGTTTCCGGTCGGCCGTAATGCACCTCCGAGGACTCGAGGGACTCTTTTATAAAGGTCCGCCCGACCAGACGGCGATTTCGCCGACGGCGAGGCGCCGGCTCGGTCGGTCGAGGGAAGCGACCCGCTCGGCCGACGGTCGGTGAAGGGCTTCTCCGGCCGGATTCACCGTTAACACGCCGCGGTCCGACCGGCCGGATCTACGCCCACCGCACGGGTGATCGGGTAGCCGCGCCGACGGCCTCAAGACCGCCGGTCACCGGGTCCATCCGATGTATAGTAGCGGAAGGTCGCAGACGAAGATCCCAGCGGGATCGGCTCTCGCCGGAGGCGAGATTGGCAGGTAATCGCCTCACCGCTGTAGCGCTCAGAGCTATGGTGGAGCTCAAACCTTGAACTGCTGAGCTTGCGCACTTCTCAACAAAGACGCTGCCATCTGGTGTCTCTGGCCCGCAGCCTTCATGACCTCGGGTCGATAACAAGCTTGGAGTCCCCGTGGACGAGTCGGGCGAGCGCCGAGGTCGGGCAGGATCCGAGACCGCTGACGAGCCTCAGATTCGGCGATGTTGTTGGTCGATCAAGAGCAGCCGATCACGCATCAAGTCCGCTCCCGAGCGGGAAACAATAACAACCCCTCGCGCTCGCGCCATTCTTGGTGTAGGACCCATCAAGTACATCGCCTAGTACTGGGTCTTCGAGCACCGGTGGCGCCTGGCTTGGTCCACTCGGCGACGGGTCGGCCAGGCCTCGTGACTTGATCGCCGCTCGAGGAATGTATGATATGCCGTGACTATTAAGCTCGAGCGCCCACTTGGCTATCCTTCCCGAGGCGCCGCGGCTAGGGACGATCTCGCCGAGTGGCGATGTGGTCACTACGGTGATGGGGTGCCGTCAAGTAGTGGACCAGCCTTTCTTTTGCGATGAGCACCGCAGAGAGCAGCTTCAGACTGCGGTACCGAGCTTTGACTCGAAAGTACCACGATGAAGTATAATCGCCGTTGTACCTTGAGGTCACGGCCTTCTTCCGCTGCTCCACCACGAGGGCCGTGATCTGACGACTTGGGCAAGGCTGCGATGTAGAGGAGCAGTGGCTCGCCTGGTGCCGGGCAACCAGACCGGGTGAGGACAAGAAGGCCTTCTGCCGGTGAGGGCCTCGAGCCTCCCGGGTCCAAATCAAGGCTGGATTTCTTAAGCCCAGAGCTAAGATTCGCCGCCAAGGCGAGACACGAACGCTCAAGGCCGCAAGGCATCCGGTTAGCCTCGACCCCTTTGAGGTTGCCAACCGGTCCATCCTTGCGATCGCGAGATCTTCTCCGATTGGCCTCGATGCCGCCAAGACGATGAAGCCGAGGAGTTTCTGGGGACCCCAAGACGCACTTCTGGTTGAGCTTTATGCGAACCGCCGGAGATTCGCGAAAGTCTCTCCTAGGTCGGCAATGAGGTCGCCGGCCTTCTTGGTCTTCACGACGATGTCGTCGACGTACGCCTCAATATTGCGGCAGATCTGGTCGTTGAAACACGTTTGCATACATCTCTGGTATGTAGCGCCCGCATTTTTTAGACCGAACGGCATTGTTATGTAGCAGTATGAGCCAAACGGAGGATGAAGGAGGTCGCGAGCTGGTCGGACTCTTCAGTATCCGTGGTAGCCCGAGTAGGCATCTAGAAAGGAGAGGGACTCGCACCTCGCGTGGAGTCTATGACTTGGTCGATGCGGGCAAGGGAATGGGTCCTTGGGACACGCCTTGTTGAGACTCAGATAGTCAATGCACATTCTCTATTGCCCACTCTTCTTCTTTACAAGTACTGTGGTTGGCGAGCCACTGGGTGGCGACCTCTTTACAAACCCTGCACCAAAAGCTTGGCAATCTCTCTCCTATGATCCCGCGCTTCTTCGCCGGCGGCGCAGCATTGGGCGATCGGCTTTGAGCCCGGTCGATGCTCAAGGAGTGCTCGGCGACTCGGAATTCTTGGCATGTCGGAGGACTTCCATGCAAAGACATCGTTATTGGCGCAGGAGGAAGTCGACGAGCCGCTTCCTATTTGGCGGGAGCGTGGCTCCAACCCACACGGTCTTGGTCGATCACCGATCGACCACAACCTTCTTCGATCCTCTGCGGATTTGAAGGATCCCGCCCGACTTGCCGGACTCAGGGCGGACTCGAGGCATCCTCCGGTTGGCAGCTCGGCGGACACGATGACCGCCGATGCTAACTCGCAACCGATTCGCCCATAGCTGTAAGCAAGCCGAAGGACGGCCACGGTGATGACTCGCGCCCGCATCTTCACTTTGAGATAGGTGTAGCTAGGGACCGCCATGAACTTGGTGTAGCACGGCCTCCCAAGATGGCGTAGGATCCGGAAAATTCACGACCAAGGTGAGGGTCTCGGGCGAAAATTTTTCGGTCCTCCAAAGGTGACGGCAGTCGACCGCTCGAGCGTTGGGCTCTGCTGCCGGATGACGCCGTGGAAAGGCGCTTTGCTCGGCCGGAGACCCGAGCGGGGACCCCATGGTGTCAAGCCGCCTCAACATAAAGGATGTTGAGACCATCGCCACCGCCCATTAGCACCTTTGTGAGGCGCTTCTTCCCACAATGGGATCGACCACAAGCGGTATCTCCCAGTCCGCGGACGTGGTCGGGTGATCGGTCCGATCAAAGGTGATCGGGACTCACCACCGGTTGTATTGGGGGACGGCCGGCGGACGTGTGGACTCGCGTAGGCGAGCTTGAGCCGACGCTTGTCTGCCAGAGTATGCCGGCCCACCAAAGATCATGAGGCGCTGCCGGGTTCTCGGGAACTCGCCGTCCGCTATCTTCTCCGCGCCCGGGGCCGGGCCGCTTTTTCCTTTACCCCGTGGCGCTGTGGTGTGCCGGAGAGGAAACGCCTTTAGGACCTCGCATTCCGGTGATTGTGTTTGATGGGGAATCGGGTGTGGGCACGGCTGTCCATCAATTTTTCGGTGGTCGAACAACGCCGGCCGCGCTCGCCGCTAATGGCGGTCGATGGTCGTGACCACTTGGGCTCGCGGATCTCGCGCCGCCTCGCTTGTCCGAGCGGCCGGAAGGGGACCCGTTCGACCCCGCTCTTGCTTAGTCTTGCCATCTTCGAAGATGGTCCCCACAGCCTCCTCGCCAGAGGCGTGGTTGGTGGCGATATCCAGAAGGTCCTTGGTGGTTCTGGGCTTGACGCAGCCCAGTTTGTGCACCAAGGCCTTGCAGTGAGGTGCCGTGAATGAACGCCCACGACGCCGGGCGCCGGAGATGTCGGGAGCTCGTTGCATTGACGGAGAATCGCCGATGTAATCCCGAGAGTTTCTCCCGATCGCCGCTTGCTCCAGTACGTGAGTTCCTGTATGCTTGTATGTGCTCTCGAAGTTGCCGACGAAGAGGCTCTTCAAGTCGGCCCGCCTCGATAGTCTTTAGGCGTGTACTGAGCCGTGCTCGAGCCGAGTCCGCAAGGTAGATAGGAGGTATTGGATGACGAAGAGGTCATCCGTCGCCTCCCGCCTCCGCATGCGAGCCGGTAGTCTTCGAGCCATACGTCGGGTTCGTGAGCCCCTGCAGTATTTGGCTATGTTGGTTGGTGCCCCGACCGGGGAAATTGCGGGCGGATCCCCGACGTAAAGCTCGTGGTTCCGACCATCGGGCTTGGGCTGCGATTGTGGTGGCGCCCATCGCCCGCGTGATCACGCGAGTGGGCGGCTTCGCCCACCGCCGCTACCGATGGTGGCATGGACGCCGAGTCGCTCCGAGGCGCTTAGCGCACCGGCGCGCGAGGCCTGGGTTGTTCTGATGTGTCGCCACCTTGCCGGACCCACCGCCCAAGGGGTGGTGCGGTTCTACGCCTGCAGGTGGCGCCGAATGGTGAGGGTCGGAGGCTTGCATGTGTCAGACAAAGAAGACACTCCACCAGCCCTCGAGATTCTGGTACGTGGCTTTGGCCTCCGGGTCATCTGGCTCGGGGAGGCCTCGGAGCAAGATCGCACCGCAGCCACGCTCGCTTGCGGGGGAAGAACCAAGGCCATCGATTCTCCACTAGCTTGTGGCACACCGACGCAGACGCCGCGCGCCAAGTAATAGTGGGGCTTGGGCTCATGCCGCTTCACGCCGGCTCGAGCTTATCGAGCTCGGCCCTTCGATCCTCCGCCTCTTTTACGCCGAAAACTCGGGCGGGCGAGCTTGAGCGCGCAAAGACGCTCGCAGCCGGTATTCCTCCTCCCGCGCCTCGCAAGGCTGAGGGGAGCCCCGTAGCCGCGGGGTTACGGCCAGTTGATCGTGCTCGCCATGTTGCACTCACGAGTGTCGTCATGGGGTTTGCTCGTGTTGAGCCGGAGTCGTGGTTGGAAGAATCTTCCAAAGAACAGGACGAGGTCCGCCATATAGCCGCCATAGCCACGAATTGTGAGCTCGTGGGAGGCGACGCGTCGCCATCCCGAGCCCTCGGTGCCACCGCCAAAGATGGCGGACGCTGTTGGGCTCGCCCGAGGCCCGCAGGGGGCCTCGTCGAGGCCGACGAGGTGGTCGGAGATGGAGCCCGGCCTTCCAGCGGGCTTCTGGTCTCTGACGGCGATGGATCGAGCGCGAGCCCACCCGCTGGAGTGGCGATAAAGTCGAGGGAGACGGCGGATTCATCCCCCCGACGTAGACACGCCGTCGCCGGTGAAGAAAGCCATCAGGGAGATGAAAAGGGAATCCGGAGATGTCGATGAAGACGCGCGAAGCCCCTACCTAGCGCGCCAATTGTCGGCGTTTTGAGCACCGGCAAGTAAATTTGTAAGTCAAAGGGGCCACGCGTTCCCAGTCCCTGAATGGTTAGACTCGAGAGCCCAAGGTGTATACTGGTTCGGGCCAATGTCCCTACCCAGCCTGCTCGGTGGTGTTGTATTGCCTTAGATGCAGATGGCTGCACAATGTTTTACAAATGAGAGCAGAGGGTTTGAGCACAAGAGTGTTCGCAAAGGCCTAGCGAGAAGAGGAGATCTTCTCCTGTGCCCACTCCAGAGGCCCCGCCTCCCTTTATACAACCGAGGGGCAGTTACATGGGAAGTTGGGAGAGGGCAGAGAGAAAACCTACGCCAAGCATTAGTCTTTTCGCTGGTGATGGGTCGGGCCCGGCTTGCCCACGCTGGGTCGGTAGCCCCGTGGGCGTGGCGCTTAGTCGCCTACCGGAATCGTGCACCGCTTTCCGTGAACTCGACGATGGTTGACGCTGCAGGCGTAACGCTGGTACCGCCGAGGGAGCGTGTGTTTCAGACAGTACGTGGATCGGTTGATGGGATTGGAAGCTTGACTTCAGCAACCATTTATGCCATCTTGGGAAAGAGCCACCTACTCCCGTACAATCACTTCGATTGTCCCCGTCCGCAGGGCACGTGGCCGTAGACTGGCGGAGGCTTTGACACGTGGCCCTTGGCGGAGGTTGCCTTAATTTGGTCGGAGTCGGAGGATCCTGACCCGCCGCGGGGGTCGGGAGCCTTACTTGGTCAGGGACGCTAGTCCCGATCGGCCGGGAGGGGCGCCCTTGTGGTCCCACGGTCCTTTGGTCAGAATGGGTTTGAGGTAGCCCGCTTGTTATCTCCGGGCCGCTGGGGTACCTGGTATGAATATTCGCAATAACGAAACAAAATTATTATGAATCAAGAATTTAGTCAAATCTACTAAAAAATATGTTTAGTAGTTTGTACATGTATCTGTTGTTTTTATTTTAGCTATAACTTTTTATTCGTAGCTCGGATTCACGAATGGTTTTATCGGTAGATTACTCACAATGAGAGGAACAGTATGATATAAGTCTCGCTAATAATAAGTAAATTAATGTTTATTTAGGTGTAAAATTTAATTTATGCGAAGTTTATTACCGAAACTTATATTGTGTTATTCCTCTTGTCGTCAGTAATCTATCGGTGAAATTAGTTCATGAATTGGAGCTGCGAATAAAAATTTATGGCTAAAATAAAGAAAAAATAGATTCATGTACAAACTAGAGAACGCGTTTATTAGTTGGTTGGCCATGATTCCTATACAGTAATAACTTCAATAGTTCTTTATAGTAAAATGTAGTTAACAAGGTAGTAAACGTTAGTCTATAAAATAGTAAAAGTTAATTACTGATGCTATACAGATCAGTCATTTTGGCACTAAAATTCTATAAAAACTATATGCACAAGTATACATGGATTTTACTATCATGCTAGAGAGACTAGCATCCTGTACTGTAGTAAAATCTTACGACACATTTAGTAAATAGACAAGAAAATTTCATTCATGCGTGTTTATTAGCTTAGATTTATATCATTATATCATTACGCTGGTCCTCTGTAATCAGTATCACCCCATATGAGGTAAGAATCCCAGCATTTCAGAGGTTGCTGTGTGATGTAGTGAATTCATTTTCCTTTTTTTACCAGTGCTACATCTTAGTCTCGTATGGACACTTCTGCTGAGCCCGATGTCTTGACGCTACTTGTAGAGGACGCCAATTGCATCGTAATTTGCTCGTATGTACATGATGCCTTGATGTTAAGAGTGTAATCAATTCGATAAACACTTGTGAATGTTGACGAGTAAGCTACCATAACAATAGCATCAACACGTTGATGAGTAAGCTGAACACGGAGGCATCTTACCGTGCATATACCACGCATGCATTTTATTGTCTGTATATACAGATTTTACTATTATAAAGAGAGTTCAGCAACTTATGTAGTCTGTATTTACTGCTAATGAAAAATCTTAGTATGATGACGGATAGTAAAATGTATACATATAAATAGTAAAAATCTGATTTTTACTATCATGCTAGAGGTTCAGCTAATCGGCATTGCAAAGGAGAAAATCTTGACTTTGCATCCGAGTATATTTATCCAACCTGATTATCGCGTGGGCCTTTCCAAAAGCTATCCTCCATTTCATTCTTGGAATCTCTCCCATGCTGCTCCTAAATTTCTGTGTACCAGTAGAATCTACACATCACAAATGATACAAAATAGCAGCATTCATAGGATTAAACAATGTGTGTAATGACAAGGTAAATGAACACCGCTACGTTTAAATCTGGTCCTAATCGTAAGGCTTTTCATGATCGCATACTTGTGGTAGCTGAGTTGAAGCAATTAACGGTCCAACAGCAGCTCGGTAATATGCACTAGTAATAGCACGATATATGCAGCAAGATTTGGATCAGAAACGTAATGTTGCTGACGGGTAAAGTAAATTACTATTTTTATAATATAAAATTACTACATCTACAACTAGAAATTACTACCATACAATATAATTGAAAATCCTACACAGATCAGCCATTTAGCAAGAAAAGTCCGTGAAAACTATATGTACACATTTTGAAAAATTCTCAAAAAATTACCATAGGTAGGAGATGTAAGCTTCTATAGCCTTTAAAATTTGAAGAACAAACTCACTTGCATTTGAAGATATTAAAAGAACAATTTTACTATTCATCACTGATTTGCGCTTGTTAATTTCATATCTTTCAAATACGACTAATTTTGGTATTCAAATTTTACAGACATGTAGAAGCTCACATCCCCTACCTATGATAATTTTTTGAGAATTTTCCAGAACTTGTACTTACAGGTTTCACAGAATTTTACTGCCAAATAACTAAAAAGACATGTAAAAGTTCTGCAAAATTCTCAAACAATTGCCATACGTAGGAGATATGAGCTTCTACAGCCTTTGGTCAATTTCATATGTTGCAAATGCGATCGAGTTTGGTATTCAAATTTTACAAGGATGTTGAAAGTCATATCCTCAACCTATGGTAATTTTTTGAGAATTTTTAGAACTTATAAATATAGTTTTCATGAATTTTACTATCAAATGACTAATCATGATATGTTCTACATGCAAGAAAACATAGATCAATATATAGTAATTTCTGTTACAACATATAAATTACATGTACAAGTTTTTAAAAATTCTTAAAAATTTCCATAAGTAGGGAGGTTGATTCTACTTCCTTGAAAAATTTAAAGAACAAAACCAATCTCATTTCAAAGATATGAAATTAACAAGCACTAATCAAGGATGAATAGTAAATTTATTCTTTTCATATCTTTAAAATGCCACTGAGTTTGGTATTCAAATTTTATAGGCTGTAAAGCTCACATCTCCTACCTATGGTAATTTTTTTGAGAATTTTTCAGAACTTAAACATATAGTTTTTCACGGACTTTTACTGCCAAATAACTAAAAAGTTATATGTAAATGTTCTGAAACATTCTCAAACAATTATCATACATAGGGGACGTGAGCTTCTACGGCCTTTAAAATGTGAATACCAAACTCTGTCCCATTTGAAAGATATAAAATTGATAAGCGTTAATCAGTGATGAATAGTAAATTTGTCATTTTCATATCTTTCAAACGCGACTGAGTTTGGTATTCAAATTTTACAGAGATATAGAAGCTCACATCTCCTACCTATGGTAAAGTTTTGAGATTTTTTAGAACTTTTAAATATAGTTTTCACAAACTTTACCGGTATGTAGTAATTTCTGTTACAACATATGAAAACCACATGTACAATTTTTCAAAAATTATCAAAAAATTACCATAAGTAGGGGGGGTTGGATTCTACTTCCCTGTAAAATTTCAGGACCAAAATCAATCTCATTTAAAAGATATAGCTAAATAAATAAATAAAAAGGTTCATGTACAAAAGTATAAGAACATATTTTCTAGTTGCTCTGGCTACATACGTGGGATAGTTTACTATCGATCTGTATTCACACTCAACGTCCGGTCGTAAAATATTTACGTGCTGCACCGTATTAATTATTGGCCTAGGTGTATTTTTTTGGGCTGTATGCGAGCGACTGTTGTTGCAATACGGATCTTGCGGCACGCACGTAGAATAGGCATCGTTGCACGCAGGAGTAGAATAGCGTCACCGTATGTATATATATGTATGTATATATATCTATATGTATACATATACATCCGTATACGTGTACGTGTATAAGTGTATACGTATATATAGGAAGCCTTTTCTATACTCTGGGTGCATACTTCCACCTCTAATATACTACTTACATGAATGTGTTATACTCATTTATCACTTTCTGTGATACTTTAATAATAATTCTAAAATACTCTAATGTAACATGATTGAAAAATTTCATCAAAGCCCATTATTTTGCTATATACACATATGTAATAGGAGTATATACATAAATTATGTTATAAAGAGTGGACTATGACAAATTTTTTCATGAAACTCACTTTGAAGTATCTTATAATCAATTAGAGTATGCTCGAGAGGATAAAGAGATATAACAACTTCATTTAAACGTTATACTTAGAGTGGGAGTATGTGCTCTCAGGAGTATAGAACCATTTTCCTATATATATATATATATGTATATGTATGCATATGTATATATATATATATTATAATTTCTTAGGGCATCATGGTGCCTGGGCACCATGATCTAAAAAGGATAGTTTTATTATGTATTTTCATGCAATTTTTTTTTGAAATTTTTAGGATGCTGAGTTTCACCGGTTTACTAACTAGTTCAAACAAGTTTGAACTGAAATTCAAACTAGATTTTCTCTTTTTGATGATTGTTTGGTTGTAGGTATGTGCTGATTATATATATAAATCAACAAAGCATGTGATCCAAGTTCGTTCAAAATCTTTGAATTGAGTATATTTTTTCAAAGGTATTTGTTTCATTTGAATTGTTATAGATGGGTATATACCCTAAAACTAAAACATTTGAAAAATATACTTAATATGGCTTGAATTCAAGATCTCAAATGATGGTGCCTGTGCACCATGGTGCCTCATTTCGACTTCATATATATATATATATATATATATATATATATATATATAAATGTATATATATAAGTATATGTATATGTATATCTGTATATATGTATATGTATGTATATATGTATGTATGTGTGTATATATATATATGTATATATATATGTATATATATATATATATATGTATGTCTAAAGAAGAGACATATATATGCTATAATAAATTGATAATACGGCCGTTAATTCGAAGTAGATCATATATACTCCACTCCACGCAAGCAGAAAATTAAGAAGCATGCTGCAGCTTGAAGAGGATATGTACGTACGTATGTACGCTACGCCTAATTAATTAATTAAAGTCGCAACAGAAAATTAAATTTGCTGTGTTGCAGCAGGCATTATATATATTGCTGTGTTTGAATGAGATCATATCCATACATAGTTGAGCTAGCTGGGAAGCAACGCCCAGCCAAGTTATCTGGCCTGTTTGCATTTGCAATTACCTAAAAGCAATATTATTGTTATTATTATATTCATTTTAATTTCTTTGAAGGATGCAGCTACAGGTATGTGGTTTTGAAGTGACCGATGGAGTTGACTAGCAAGTGCAATTAATACAAGGGTTGAACGATCAATTTGCATGAGCTACATGCATGTTGGATCTCCAATAGAGGAAGAGGAAGGAGATCTAAGGCCATCTCTAACAGTTTCTCTTCTTCCTTCCCTATCTCGAAAAATGAGAAGCCGTGACGAGCGCAGAGCTAAATCTCCCATCCAAAAGCTTCCCGATCCGTTCCCCATTTTAGGTAATGGAGAGAGAATCCCGATTTCTCGTGATCCTCTCTCGATCCCCATCTCGCTCGCATCGTGATCTGAAGCAACGGCGATCACCCATACCGCGAGGATCATCCAGAGGCCGCATCACGAGCCGCAGCTCCATCCCGCGATGTCCAGGAGGTGAGGTGCTGCTCGCAGCTCCGCCGCTTGCCGCGAGTCGTGGAGGAGGCGAGCCGACTTCACGGCCACCCCGACGCCAAGGCTACTTCCTCCCGCCGGATCTGGTCCTCACACCCACGGCCACCGCGGACGCCGCCTCACTCCTTCCTCCGCTCGCCTTGGGCTGATTGCCTCTCGTCGCCGATGACCGGCAAAGACTGCTACCCGCCGGCGCCGGCGAGGGCCTCCGCGGAAGCGGCGGAGATGGCGATGCTCCACCTCATCACCGGCAGAACAATCGCGCTTGGACGGGCGCCTCGCCCAATCCTTCGCGCCGCTAACGCCGTCTTTGGCCAGTCCTCCAAAGCGCAGGTATGCCCTAACCCTACTAACTCCATTGATTTCGTGTCGGGCTTAGGGGTTTAATTTTAGCTGTGGTGGTGGTTGGACTTAGATCAAT
Source organism: Otatea glauca (assembly GCA_036346275.1). NCBI lineage: Eukaryota > Viridiplantae > Streptophyta > Magnoliopsida > Poales > Poaceae > Otatea > Otatea glauca. The sequence continues at coordinate 30,814,545 of CM070732.1, read as the reverse complement.
CGACGGTGATGATTTGGTGCGGACAACGCAATTTTGCTAATTGTTCCGAAAACAAAAGAAATTAGGTTGATGTGTCTGTCTCATTGGTTTTCTCAGGCTGTAGTTAGATCATCCTGTGATGTTTAGGTTAGTGCTCGTATGCTACTACATCTGATAATTGTGCGAAGCTAGTGAATTGATGAAGGGCAATTGGCTCTTTCCCAAGCACCAGTCTAAGTCTAGATGTGCCCAATTGTTCACCAATAATCAAATATTGTTGATCTGTGTGTTGTGCTGTTCCCTGTCTTTGATTGGTGTTGTGTATTGTTTTAGACTGCAAATAAGATTGGGTTTTGGGTGACTTGTTGCTGCCGCTTTTTTATTAGCTAGTTTAGCTTCATGAGACTAAATGTGTTTAGGTATATTGTACTAGTATTTGTTTGTTGTGTTTATGTGAGCCATTTGATTTTGCAGGATTTGACAGTGAGCATAGTTGTTCATCTTCAGTGAGCATAATTTTGTGCATGCCTACAACCCAAAAGAGATTGTTAGGGTCCAACAGAGATCACCACACTACGCCAAAACCAGCAATAGGTGACGGTCTATTTGTATGGTTGTTTTCGAACCGCCACAAATATAATTATCGAGTGGTTCTATATTGAAAATGACGGAAGAATATCAATGGCGGTTTTTATCGCTGATTTGTTCGAGGATAGAACCGCAATCGATAACAAATACATCATTAGTGACGGTTAAGTTATCGCGCGGCGTGCTATCCTCCAACCGCCATCGATATTATTGATTATCCGTGGCGGTTTTATCCTTGAACCGCCACCGATAATGAATTATCGCTGGCGGTTCGGGATAGAACCGCTTATAGATATTCATTATCGCGGCGGTTCTAGTTAACAATCGCCATCGATAATATTGCCTATAAACAGTGGTCGTAGCAAAGATCGGTCTTCTTCCTCCCAAGAGCAAACCGTAACTTCTAATTTTCAGATTTCGCTTTCCAATTCTTGTGCTTGTACTTCCTCTAGTTGTTCCTTGGTGAGTTATTTTTCTCCTCTCTTGATTTGTGTTAATCTTGTTGCAATTTAATTTTTAAACCTAGTTTAATTAAGGTTTATATGTAGATGAGATGAAAAGTTTAGATTTTGTTTATTTTTGTTTACCTACCATTTTGTAGTTGATGAATTTATTTCCTAGCTAGGTTCATTAGATGATGTTGTGTTCCTTTTATAGATGATGAATTATGATCAAGCATATATTCTAGCTTTAGATGATAAGTAATTAGATTAGTTTTTAATTACTATTAATTTGGTTCCATTAGTGTGGACATATACATCTTGCATATATTAATTTTATTTATTTGAGATTGTTGGATATTAATATACATGAAATTTTAGTTAATTTGGTAGGTGGGTGCTCATCATTTTTAGATGATGAATTTATTATCTAATTTCTTTAGATGATAAGTAATTAGATTAGTTTTTAATTATCACAATTTGGTTCCATTAGTGTGACATATAATATACATCTTGCATATATTAAATTTATTTAATTAAGATTATTGGATATTAATATACATGAAATTTTAGTTAATTTGGTAGGTGCTCAACATTTTTAGATGATGAATTTATTATATAGCTCCTTTAGATGATAAGAAATTAGATTAGTTTTTAATCAATTTTTATATGTTAATTAATTTTAGATGGACCTGAGATGGATGTACAATGCGAACTCACATATACCTGAGATTACATCGACGGGTATCTCGCTTAAGAGTCCGAGGAGAACAAGTTGCACAAGAAGACGGAGTACATACATTGTCCATGCATTGATTAAGTAGAATGAGAAAATGTTTTCGCACAAAGAGCACATCCACTTGCACTTGATTCGAAGGGGTTTTGTACTTGGCTATACACGTTGGACAAGTCACGGTGAAGAGGAAAACATACATGAAGGTGATAACGTATTGGATGATGGATAAGGCATTATGGCAGCTGACATCGGTTATGGATCTGATGAGGATAGGTTGGACATTGATGACGATAATAATCTTGCTTAGATATTGCGCGATGCAGAAGGGAACTACACCAGTCAGAGAGAGTTTAATCAATTCAAGGGTTTGTTGGATGACTCGGACACACCTTTGTTCCCGGGTTGTAAGGAGGAATACACAAAGTTGCACACAGTGGAATATAAGAACCCGGGCACCCTCATGACAAGCCCAAGAGGGAGGCCCAGAAGATACTCCCCGCGTCAGGCCCCGCTACCGTGCGCAAGGAGACATATCCTAAAGGAAGTTGAACTTATATTTAGATATGATAGATACGGTTGTAATCCGAGTCGTTAATAGGGTAGATAAAGATGTAAACTCTATCCTATTAACCGACTAGAATCTTTTAACCGATCGAATCTCTTAACCGATCAGACTCAGAAGCCACCCCACCCCGCTATATAAGGGAGAGGGCGGCAACGCATGTATGATCGGATCATCCAAGCATAAAGCAATCAAGCCATAGAGCGTAACACACCTCATATCGCCTGCAGCATATTGTGCTTTGAGCAACCCCGATCCAAGAGATCCATATAATCCCAAAGACACAGATTAGGTATTACCTCCACCGCCGAGGGCCCGAACTCAGATAAACCCTTGTCTTGTGTGACCTTCGAGTTTGAGATCCAGCGCCACCCCATAAATTTATTGCCGACTACAAAGTCGGCGCTAATGCGCTGTAGGGAAGCGCTATAATCTTTTCCCACAAACTCAAGGCAAGATCGTGGATTCGCCGCCACCTTCGCCTCCGCCAGCCTTCGCCAAAACTCGACTTCGCCGCAGATGCGCGCGAGAGCTTGTCCGTTCGACCAAAACCAGATCCGATCTAGTAAAGATCGTGCCAACCCATCTCGTATGTCACTTTGACTTGGCCGCAAACCACCAATGTCGCGAGGAATTGCTGCGATCTTCGTGGCATCTTCGCGATAGAAGAGCGTAAGACCGATCTCCAACGCCAACAAGAAGAACAGAAGTCGCGGGGAAGATCGCCTTCGTAAGGGTAAGGAGGTGCAAAGCGATCGCTTCGATCTCACGGCCGCAATGTCCGCGAGGACTTCGCAAATCCAGTTGGGAGATCGCCGCTCGCGACGCCAATGCGTAACGCCGTCGCTTCCAAGACGCTTCTCGACAAACCGACCCTATGATTGCATCGGATAGCCCGACGCCCCGATCGTAGCCCGTGATCAAGGCCATGGTGACGGTGGCGCAATTTAGCAAAATCAGAAAATCCGTAGGTGAAGCGCACTCGCCTCCCACATTACGCCTTTCGACGCCACGAGCCTACGCCGCGCTTCGAAGCGCCACCTTCGCAGACCACGAGCCACGCCGCGCTTCGAGGGCTACATTCGCACGGCCAGAGCCACGCTCGCGCTTCGAAGCGCCACTCTTCGCAGACGGCCACGAGACTACGCCGCGCTTCGAAGCGCCACTCTTCAAGACGCCACGAGCCACGCCGCGCTTCGAAGCGCCACCTTCGCACGGCCACGAGCCACGCCGCGCCGAAGCGCCACCTTCGCACGGCCATGAGCCACGCCGCGCTTCGAAGCGCCACCTTTCGCACGGCCACGAGCCTACGCCGCGCTTCGAAGCGCCACTCTTCGCATGGCCACGAGCCACGCCGCGCTTCGAAGCGCCACTTTCGCACGGCCATGAGCCACGCCGCGCTTCGAAGCGCCACTCTTCGACGGGCGACGAGCCTACGCTTACACCCCGAGCACCACCTTCGCAGACGGCCACGAGCCACGCCGCACTTCGAAGCGCCACCTTTCGCACGGCCAGAGTTTACGCCGCGCTTCGAAGCGCCACTTTTCGCACGGCCAGAGTTTACGCCGCGCTTCGAAGCGCCACCTTTCAAGACGGCCAGAGCCTACGCCGCGCTTCGAAGCGCCACCTTCGTGATGGCCACGAGCCACGCCGCGCTTCGAGTGCCACTTCGCGACGCCATGAGCTATACCGCGCCGAGCGCCACCTTCGCAGACGGCCACGAAGCCTACGCCGCGCTTCGAAGCGCCACTTTTCGACGGCCATGAGCCACGCCGCGCTTCGAAGCGCCATCTTCGCACGGCCACGAGCCACACTCGCTTCCCGAGCGCCGCCACACCATCTACAAGCCTACGCCGCGCTTACGAGCAAAGATGGCATGATCGCCAAGAACATATGGAGCATAAAGCAGCTAAGTCGCTTACTCAATTATGTCATTATAAATAAAATTGTTGACTTTCTCGACTTGCTACTTAGTTGACCCACAACTAAGCAAAGAAGTCGGGGCTACACCTAATAGCATGCGCACATCTTTTTGAGTTGTATTTTTCTTCTTTGCTTAACGATTGCAGTGAATCCGAAAAGGATAACTCCAAATTGTGAAGCTCAACCCCATGAATGGCGTAACTTTAGTCACCCAAAACACGTGCTCGGGAAAAGAGCCATGAGCCGACTCCCAACGCCGGGCTAGACTAGTCTGGCAGAGTGCTTAAACAAAAAGAGTCAAACCACTCTGATGAATTCAAAATCAAGAAGGAAAAAGAGTAAAAACTCTAAAATTATATATACACCAATGACATCACATCCGAGTGAATTGTTTTTACATTGCCTAAGTTCTCGATATACATGATTTCGTGGCTACTAAATTTGATGCGATGTGTGTGAGCCAACGCTTCAACGATTTACATCAATGATTTCGTGACGTAATGAATTTAAAGGGAGTGGCGCTGAATTTTGCCTCGAGCGGAAAAGCGTTTTGACTTCTTCATATCGCTTGGGATACAAGATGTCCCAAGATGAGCCGATCGCCATAATTCCAATAATGGGGCTAGGAACCACTCGTAAAGTTTAACGCGTGGAACTCTATTGAGTCCTTCACGATCTCTTTGCCTACAACAGGCACAACACCGTAAAGGAAAACTAGTCGGGAAGCTGCATCAAGAACTGGAAACACTCGGCGTGAAGCATGACTCAGTTGGGCTGCAACCAGGAAGGACGCAACTCGATCGCGAAGGACTCGGGGCTACTGTGGAATATAAGAACCCGGTACCTCATGACAAGCCCAAGAGGGAGGCCCAAGATACTCCCACACAGCCCCCCGCCATGCGCAAGGGGACATATCCTAAAGGAAGTTGAACTTATATTTAGATATGATAGATACGATTAGAATCCGAGTCGTTAATAGGGTAGATAAAGATGTAAACTCTATCCTATTAACCGACTAGAATCTTGTAACCGATCGAATCTCTTAACCGATCAGACTCAGAAGCCACCCCACCCCCGCTATATAAGGGAGAGGGCGGCAACGCATGTATGATCTGATCATCCAAGCATAAAGCAATCAAGCCATAGAGCGTAACACACCACATATTACTCTGAGCACATTACGCTTTGAGTATCCTCGCATCCAAGAGATCCATATAATCCCAAAGACACAGATTAGGTATTACCTCCACCGCCGAGGGCCTAAACTCAGATAAACCTTTGTCTTGTGTGACCTTCGAGTTTGAGATCCAATACTACCCCATAAATTTATTGCCGACTACAAAAGTCGACACACACCGTGCTTTCACTTCTAAAATTGAAGGCAAGCAATGGTTGGTTCGATAAGAGTTTCACGGCGCTATTACATCTCTTAGCGGACATGCTTCCATATGGAAACGTATTGCCGATAACCACTTATTTAGCTAATAAGGTTGTATGTCCATTGGGATTGGAAGTAGAAAGAATACATGCATGTCCAAACGATTGTATACTCTATCGCAAAGAGTATACAGACATGCATGTATGTTTGTGTGCAAATCATCGCGATATAAGCGTAAAGGCCATGACACGAGGGCACCATGGTGAAGAAAGGAGCTCCCGCTAAAGTGGTGTGGTATTTACCAAGAATACTCGGTTGAAGCATTTATTTGGAAACAAAAGCATGCCCATTGATGCGATGGCACTGTAAGAGCGTAAAGGGATGGAAAGTCGAGACACCCCGCCGATTCTCGCCAATGGAGAACCATCGATAGGCTCCTTAGGAAGGATTTCGGAATGAATCGAGGAATATAAGGTTTGGGTTGAGTACGGATGGAATGAATCCTTTCGGTAACATGAGTAGTATTCATAGAACTTGGCCCGTGACTCTCTGTATCTACAACCTTCCTCCTTGGTTGTGTATGAAATGAAAGTATATTATGATGTCGCTGCTTATCCAAGGGCCGAGACAACCTGGAAATGATATTGATGTATACCTACAACCATTGGTGGAAGATCTTGTGATACTGTGGAACGAAGGTGTACAAGTATGGGATGAGTACAAGTGAGAGTACTTCATCCTACGCGCATTGTTGTTTTGCACCATCAATGATTTCCCGGCCCTTGGTAACCTATCCGTCAGACTCGTAAAGGGGCCAAAGCATGCCCCCATTGCATGGATGAAATCGCTAGTGTGTGGCTCAATAACTCGAGGAAAACTGTGTACATGCATCACCGTAGGTTCCTTCACAGAATCACCCCTACCACAATATGAAGAAACAATTCAACGGACAAAAGAGGATGGTATAGCTCCAAGGCCTCGTGGGGAAGTGGTATATGATATGGTTAAGGATATTAATGTTGTACTTGGAAAGGAGATAGTAATAATAAATCAAGATCTCAGATCGAGAAGACCACGGGAAGAAGAGATCGATATTTTGAACTTGCCCTATTGGAAGGACTTAGAAGTTCGACAATCGCATAGACGCCATGCATGTAGAGAAAAATATATGTGACAAATTGATTGGTCTTTTCCTAATATTCCTAGCAAAACTAAGGACTGATCAAGGCACGAAGGGACCCGAAGATATGAAAATCGTATGAGCTACATCCTCAAGACACCGGAAAGGCCAACTTCACCTTCCCACAACTTGCTACACTCTATCCAAGAAAGAGAGAATGACCTCTGCAAATGCTTGCATGGTGTGAAAGTTTCGTCCTACATCGCAAGCATCAAGAAACCGGTCTCGATGAAAGATTTGAAGTCAACTAGCATGAAGTCTCATGATTGTCATGTGATGATGATACAAATGCTTTCTATTGCAATTAGAGGTATTTTACCCAAAAGGTCCGAGAGGCAATCATGAGGTTGTGTTTCTTCTTCAACACGATTTCACAAATTCCCATCGGACTTTCAATTGCGTAATGATGTGGTCAAGACACTATGCCGCCTAGAGATGTATTTCCTCCATCATTTTTCGATATAATGGTTCATCTCATTGTTCACCTTGTGAATGAGATAAATGTATGTGGCCCCAGATTCTCGCATTAGATGTACCCATTCGAAAGGTACATGGGTATTCTCAAGAAGTATGTACACAATCGATCTCGACCGAGGGCTGCATTGTGGAAGGTTATGCAACCGAAAGGTGTTATCGAAGTTTTGCGTGGATTACATGGAGGGGGTGATGAGGACATCCCAACCAAGGATACAACTGCTGCCCCTTCTTCCTCTACGACCACTACTTCGTCCCCGACCATCGCTGTTTCGCCCGCTACTGTGTACGACGCCCGAGGGCTTAATACGGAAGCAAGTCCTTTCCATCCATATTTGCTGACCAGCACGCCAAGAACATCCACCGAGGACAGCCCACGCGCTAAGGAAGTCCCAAGATAAAGGCCAATTCGTCGCCGAGTCCGGTTCGCCATCCAAGAGCAGCAGTATTCAAACGGACGCCACGGTCACATCCGAACTCCGCTGACGCTCGATAACTCGCTTGAAAGGTATCGAGATAAAACTTCCAATGGATCTGATCCCGAGGCAAAATTCCTCCTGGAGCGAAGGGAAATCACAGAACAATCTCACGAGACAGAAATTCCACGTGTCGCGCCACCTTTCTTTTGGGCCCAAGGCCCATGTACTCTTAGGGTTCCACCTCCTTTGGCCGGGCCCCTCTCCCGGCCGCCGCACCCTCTTGGGCGCCCCTTGTGTGGGTACCCTTTATATTGGATTCTCACCTGTTCTTCATTTTTTAGGTTTTGTTGTGTTTTGTAGACCTGCAGCGCCCTCCTCGTGTTTGCGCTGTCGACTAGACCGCCTGAGCCGAGAAACAGAACCTCAACTTGTTTTCTTTGTTTGATTTCAATACTACCTTTCGGTTTGCTTCATACTTTGTTCTTAAGGGTTCTCGATTTCTTGCAGCACTATCGATCATTGGATCTTGTATCCGTGTGGATTTGGCATTGTGATTGTGAAGCTCCCAACCTGCTTGGTAGGAAGCCCTAAATTCGTGCCATCAACACCTCCAAATTGACGATCATCATTCCACCGAAGATCGGGATCGCTGCCCCATCAAGTTGGTATCGAGCTCAAGGTTGCTCGTGAGATTTTCCATCATATTTCGCTTTCTACCTAGAGTCCGTAAAATTTGCCCCACAAAAAAGATTTGTCCCTTTGTCCAAGCTAATTTGTGCCCTAACTTTTACTACTTGTTCTTGGTTTGTTGAATCGCCGGTTTCATAATCGTGTCTTTGCTGGTTTTAGAGTCTAGTCCCTTTAGAGTTTCGAAGTTCGAGTTACGCTTTTGGTCACAATTGCATTCGAATTGAGCCGGTCGCTAGTTGATCGATCAGACTCTCGTGGTTGCCGGAGATCGATTAGGTTGGTCTCTAGTTATCTTGATCCGCTCCCTAATCCACGTGATTCTCTCGTGGTCTACCAAAGAACATATCAGTTTCAAATATAAAATAGGCCGGTGCGTATACAAGAGCCGCACCAAATCAAGGAGATTTATACCTCGTAAAAAAAAACGGTGTGTGGTGAGTGTTGTTTGGAGTCCTTGCGTAGTCTATTTTTCACTTTTAGGGCTCCCACAAAAAAAGGGAGGAGTCATAGCTGCTTGCTTTGTGTTGAGGATGTCCTCATTATGCTTCGTGGCATCGCCGTGATTAGGCTCGTGTCTCTAGTACGGTCTAGCCTAGGACCAAAGACTGCATCGATTTTGAACAACTTTTCACCTTACTTTGGTTCAAGTGGTACTAGTTCCTCCTTTGCTACATATTATTGCTCGTCCAAGCTCCACCATGTTCTAACCACATTGTGTTCCGAATTTGCAATGGCTTGCCACATCGAGGACTTGTAAGAACTTGGTAGAAGCGTGAGCGTGTGTGAGGCTTACCATTTCATACAACCTAGTAGTTTATAGGAGCTTATATCTCTGGTGAAGTTCTTTGTTTCTACTAACTATGGCAGTAGTCCAAGCAATCGTGGGAGTAACGCTGGTAGTGGAGTGAACATGAGGACCGCCACGCCAAAAAAACGGCGCTGCGCCACTCATTTCGAGAGGATGCACAATCAGCATGAGATGCGAACTCGTGACACTCTTGATGCGATTCAGACGCAATTGGCACCCCTCACTGAGCTTCAAGCACAGCTAGCACAACTTTTCAAGGTGCTGTCCCCAACAATGGTGCCGCTGGTCATGCTTTGGGCCAACGCGGCGTTCCACCGGCTGTCCATGTTACTTTAAACGGGGTGGATCAAGAGGATAACAACTACGCCACGATACCGAGGACGACTACGTGGTAAATGTGAACAACGACCGACCTCATCGCCGACCGCAATAACAAAGCAAGGTATGGCGAGAAATCAACACGATCAAAGGGAAGAACGTGATGACTCTATGGAAAAAATGAAATTTACTATGCTTCCTTTGATGGTACTTATAATCCTCGATGTTTATCTAGATTGGGAGTTGGCGGTAGATCAAACATTTTCTTGCTATGACTTCTCCGAGCATAGAAGGGTTCACGCCACTAGTGAATTTACTAGTTTTGCATCTATTTGGTGGAAAGAACTTTGTAGAGCCAACCATGATGTGCCTACAACTTGGGATGGGTTGAAGCGTGTCATGAGGGCTAGATTTGTTCCTACATACTATGCTCGTGATTTATTGAATAAAATGCAGCGCTTTAATCAAGGTGATAGAACAATTGAGGAATATTATCAGAATTGCAAATTGGCATGTTGCGCTGTGGGTTAGAAGAGAGTGAAGATGCAAAATGGCTAGGTTCTTGGGTGGGCTTAACCGAGAGATACAAGATATACTTGACTATAAAGAATACAATTCTATCACTGCTTGTACCATCTTGCTTTGAAAGCGTAAAGGGAAGTGCAGGTCAACGATCGACAACGCGAGGTAATATTGGAGGCTCTTCCACATCCAAGTCGGTCCAGTCCATACCAAGGCATCATCTTCCATACCGACGTACCTACACCCGCTGCTCCAACTACTTCGACGCCAACACGCATTTCGAGGCAAACAAGTCACCACACATCAAGCACTCGCCAAGAGTGCTTCCTCGCTTGCCTCCACCGGCCGAACGCGGAAACACAATGCTTTCGATGTAAAGGAATGGGGCACGGATGCGAGATCGCGCTAATCAACGTGTTTAATAATTAGAGAAAATGGTGAGTACACTAGTGATAGTTACATTGATGAAACTCAATATGCTCTTGTTGCCACTAACACCGCAGAGCCGTAAGAAGAGATTATCACTTCGCAAAGATCCGAGAAATATCCGATCTTGTTGTCGACGTACTTAGCGCATGTACCGCACGCCGATGAACAAAATCAATGCCATACTATCTTTCGCATAAGGTGTGTGGTGAATGAGCACGCTCGTGCATGTCGTTGTTGATGGAGGTAGCCGCAACAATCTTGCTAGTGTAGACATGGTCGAGAAGCTTGGCTTGACCACAAATCCACTTCTCAACAAAGATGAAATTGAATGGCTCAATTCCACGTAAGGTTCGTAACAAAACCGCTCGAGTACCTATCTCGATTGGTTCTTATCATGATAATGTTGTTTATGATGTTGTATCCATGGATCCTTGCTCTTTTATTGGGTAGACCGTGGATCTATGATATGGATGCTATACATCATGGTAGGACCAATCAAGATACTTTCTTGTATAAGGGAAAGAAAATTATTTTGAAACCCATGAGCCCTATGTAACTAAGAAACATTGATGTTAAAAGAGCTCAAAGAGAAAAAGAAGAAAGTGGAATTAAAAGTGTAGTTAGTAATCAACCCATTCAACTACACCAGCTTGCTCAAAACCCGATCTTAAGTTGAAGGGTAAAGTATTGTTGGTCGCAAAGTTCTCTCACAAGATAACATGGATAGTATAGAACCATTGCCATTCTCTCGTTGCTTTGTCTTCTGTTATTACTAATACGTTGAAGGATAATGAGATGGAGTCGAGGACGACTCCAATTCAAGAAGGGAGGATGATGAGGACATCCCAACCAAGGATACAACCGCTGCCCTTCTTCCTCTACGACCGCTACTTCGCCCCCGACCGTCGCTTCGCTTTCGGCTACTTGCTCACGACGCCTAGAGGGCTTAATCCGAAGCAAGTCCTTTCCATCCACATTTGCTGGACCAGCACGCCAAGAACATCCACCGAGGACAGCCCACACACCAAGGAAGGCCCAAGATAAAGCCCACCTGTCGCCGAGTTCGGTTCGCCATCCAGAGCAAAGCAGATTTCAAACGGACGCCACGGCCACATCCGAACTCCGCTTTCAACGCTCCACAACTCGCTTGAAAGTTATCGAGATAACCTTCCAATGGATCTGATCCTCGAGGCCAAATTTGTAACACCCCAGCACCACCAGTGGCCCAAAGTGTCACCAAAACAAATAATAAAACTCATACAAGATAGTCTAATTGAACAAAGCAATCATCAAATATGCTACAAGACACATCGCTCTGTAATAATTTCACTAATCCAATTAAAATTTCAGCAGCACCTCTCCTAAAAAAAGGTGAACATCCACCAATGGACAAACGAGATAACAATTACAACATTTATAAGCATGAATAACTAGGCATACGAAGGAAACACGCTAGCGTGTAAATTTAGTAACCACTACAACCACAAGGCAACTATTGACCAAACTTAGCTATCAATGGTGACAACTCTCCAAACTATTATCCGAGAATGGCATGACCGTGAGTGAAAGTGAAGCTAAGTCCCACCCCAACAAGGCGCCCTCGTGAGTACCTAAAATAGAAACAAACAACAAGCGTGAGTCCAAGACTCAAAGAAAGTGCATCAACAAAGGAATAAAACCATAATCATTTAATGCATTGAAAACAATAGGATAATGGTATTCCTTATTTAAATTCAGCGTGCACATAAAAATGTAAATGTCCAAACCTCTTTTCAAGTTCAAGTCATTGATCACTATAGTTGAGTCCACACTCAACGATTAACCATTCTTCACATTATTGATCCAACAACAATAGCAATGCTATGCAATGCATTATGATTTTATGCCCAAATGCACATTTTCATAACTTATACCGGATAGTTGAGTGCACAACCGCTGGTGTGCACCCTCTCCTTCCCTTCCATCCCGTGGAGGGGCCTACTTATCGACTCGCCCCATCCATCTCTCGTGGATGGGACTACGAGGTAGGACTTTCGTGCTCACTACGGTGAGCACAGAGGCCCACATCTACATGGGTCGCCCTTCCATCATGAATGCACATATGCAATTGACAAGAATAGATCACAAAGTTGCATACTTTTCCGACATTCTCATAACTATAAGGAAGTACTTGAACATTATGAAGGACCATGGAGGTCCATCCATGTTTGTGATGAGTATTTGACTTTATTTGAGCAAGGTGTGCTCAAGTTTGAGTTTGATTTGGATTGATTTTCAAAATAAAGCAATTTGAGTTGTCTCTCGCTAAGAGTGGCAAGAGATCTACCGATGGGCGCGGTAGTGATGAGTTGGATTGGTTTATTACATATCATTGTGGGCATTGCTATGAAAGGTTTTTCCTTGTCTTTGATGGTTGCAGGCGACGTGCTAGGTCATGGTGAGGCGAGGATGACCGACTAAGCGAGGAGCGCCGAGGTCTAGACGGCTGGGAGATCGCCGAAGATGATCGGAGACGGAGTTCGGGCAAGTCAAGAAGACAAGGAAAGGAGATGATGCTAGCTAGATGCCATGTGGATCAATGAGGGCCGCCGATTGAGGTCTAGTTGATAGATTAGCGGTCTAGGTAGTATGCTTTGAAAACTGCAAGAAAACCCTGTATGTGTGTGGGTTTTGGGTTAGCCTTGCATGGCTGTGTGTGTGGGTTAATCCTAGCCCTTAGATGAGTGCTCTAGGTTGAGGGACTCATCCAAGGGTGGTAGGTGGCCCAAGAGTAGTATAAATAGGGGGGAGGGGTAGCCTCCTCCCTTGAAGGTTTTGAGGTTTGTGAATGCTCCTTGAGCTTTGCCCATATGAAAGTGAGGCTTTGTAACCTCTCCTTCCAAAATGAAAGTTTTATCCATCCTTCTCTGAATTTATTTTATGCATTTACATTATGTCTTTACTTTACGCAATTTAAATTCAGCATTTACTTTTCCGCAATTACATTCTCGCAATTTTGCTATCAAGCAATTTGGATTTGCCTCCTCCTTCTAAATGATGTTGATCTTGGATGTTTTGAGTGTGTTCATATGATTTTACATCTCTTTGCACTCTTGGATTGAGTAGAGAATATCTTTTCTTTCAAGTTCCAACTTTGTTCGAACTTGTTCTTTATGCAGCATTTAGTATTTGATTTTTATAAAACTATAGAAAATCATTTTTAGTTTATTCTTATTGGAGGAGGTGAGGGACTCTGTTATCAACTTGCAGAAAAATTTTGAGTTCACTTGTTGCACCTTTTGGGCGCTTATGAGGTGAATACTGAGCCCCAAACTTTCTGCTCGAAGTTCTTGACTGACTGTGTTCTTCGATTTTTCCTGTTTTCTGTAAATCTTTTGAGGAGAAATTTGGTATAGTTCTTCACGACTCTGTTGCTCATGGTTAGAAAAATTCTTAAAATTGTTTGAGCTGCAGAAACCAACCAACCTCCTGTTCAAATTGAGGACAAGTTTTGAAAATTCTGCTTTTGCTTTTCTCGAAAGTGACTTTTGTGATTTGAATTGATGTTCTTTCTAAAAGCAAGAGTTGATTGATTCCTCTTATCTTGGACACTAGACAACCAGGATTGTGACTCAAAAATTCTACATATTTTATGGTACTTATCCATGCAAGCTTGGGGTACACATAGTTGTCTAGTTTTTCGGTTTTTCACGATTTCCTTTGAGCGATCTTGTCGAGGTTTTTGTTGGAGTATTTTGGGGAAAATTTATTTATGCACTATTCACCCCCTTTGTTCGCCATCTTGGTCCTTCAATTGGTATCGAGCTGGTTTTGCTCTTCCATAGATCTTGACCGTCTCAAGAGCCATGGCGATTTGACAAATATTCCACCAAGCCTCCCATCTTCAATGTAGTTGATTTTCTTTTGGAAGTCCCGAATGGAGTAATACATCAACGCCTGCATACCGATATGGTCAAGGTGAAACTCCCGTATGAGGTTCCTCGCCGATGAAAATGTCACGCCATCAATATGGTTGACGTTGAGGCGAATGCTAAGGCAAGGAACATTCTCATACAGTGGTCTTAGCCACATGAAGTATGATAGATTTCACCTTCTTCGCCACGAGATTTGGGTAACCTCGATGCTTACCATGAGGGCTCTACTCAAATCAAGACCGTGAGGTAGGACCAGCCTGCCGCCGAGTATAACAAGTTTGATCAAAGCTACCGTGAGAGTCTCGACGAGTGTTTTGCTGGTTTACAAAGATTTTGAGTGACCTCCGAGCAGCTTATTGTGATATACCCTCGACTCTGACAATGCTCTGCATTTCTTAACTGCACTCGACCTTCGGTTTGAGAGATGAAGGTGACCACCATCAAGGACACCACCGACTTATCGACTGACTTTGACGGCTTTATTCCCCGCCTCTAAGACTCATGAGATCAATGTCGCCTCTCAAAGACGAAATCTCGCTTGATGGTTTTGGTCACCGATCCCATTGGATCTTCTTCTTCCGATCCTTCTATTGGCTTCTTTTCCGCCTCTTTGTGAGCTAAGCAATGACCAATCGGAAAATTTCTAGAAAATGAGCTTGCTCTTCTCGCCGCAAGTTTTCTCATGCATACAAGAGGGTGAGAGAGAGAAAGAGAGGTGGCATGATCACATGCTTCGAGTGTGGTGGCCCCAACCACATTCTGCTAATTGCCCCAAATCGAGAAGGCTAAGAACGATGCCATGGCTCAAAGAAAGAACCGACTACATCGACAAGAACCGCAACAGAAGCCTCCAGCTTGTGAGCGACGCTGAGAAGAAGTACCACAACTTCTCCAAGAACAAGAAGCTATTCCACTGTGTCCTCGCCAAGCTGACGACATCAACCTTCTCCGACACTTGAGACATGGAGCGACGAGGACGAGGATGAACCGCAAGAGAAGAAGGGCGGCGACGACTTCTCCCAAGATGTGCTTCATGGCTGATGTAACATCCCAAAATTTGGCTTAATTAAGTTTTTGTTGTTTAAAAGTGCATTTGTGATTTTCTCGAATTTATTTGGATTTTTCTCGATTTATTTGAATTAAATGTTATTTTGGGTTTATTGCTTTTATTCAAAAGTATTTAAATCTGTGCAAAGTCAAAATAAAGTTTTGTCAAAAATATTTTATTTAAGTCCGAATGTCTCAAAGTATTTTTGAGATTTTTCTTGAATTTTCCCGATTATTTTATTGCCTAAAACAAATTAAAGGAATTTTTGGAATTAGTTTAATTGAAAACTGTTAAAAATTTGAATGTTGTTGGCCGAGCCCAACACTGCGGCGTCAGAACCTCGCTGGCTGGTGCGGCTCACCAGCCCGCTGGCCGTCGCGAGGAAACCCTAGATCGCGATCGCTCATCGCGATCCAATGGTCCAGCAGAGGCCGCGTGTGTGCGCGCTTTAGCCGCTTGATCCGACACGCCGCCGCAACGCCGCTTGTCGCTCCGATCCGACTCGAGTTCATCGCCGCGACGCCGCCGACTCTTTTCGCCGGTGGAGCGCGGACGCCGAGGCTATAAAGGAGGGGTAGCGCCCGAGGTTCGCAAGCCGCCGCGATCTTTGGGTGGAAAGTTTCGCGAGAGCAACCAGAGAACGCCGCCGCAAGCTCGCCGGAGTTGAAGTCCGCACCGCCGGGTTTTTGCTCAAGCACGCCACGGCTCGCCGGCTTTCGCTGCGGTGGACTCGAGATCCGACTCACCGGCGCCGCTGCCGACTACTTCTACTCACTCGCCGGAGACGCCGCCAAACGCCGCCGCTTTGGTTCGCCTTCAAGTCCGTGAAGACTCACCGCCGCCGCCGCCATCGCTAGACCAGAGCTCTAAGCCGCTTGATCTAGATTGATGGTCGATGCTGCTACACGCCGCCGCGATTGATGACCGTCCGACGGGTTTCGCGGACGATCGAACTGCTGGTTGAGCTAATCGCAGACGGCCACGGTTTCGGCGCTGGTGCCGAGGCGCCGTGGAGTCGAGTCTACCGTGAAGCCAAGACGAAGTTCAGAGACTCACCCATGCGCCGAGGACACGTGTCGGCGCGGATTGGCCGAGACCGGCCGACGCCATGCTTGCGCTATAATTACATTTTTCAATTGGAAAATATTCCGATTGGAAATTCCGTGATGATGACGTCATCATGAGGTCACGCTGACGTCATAAATCGATTTTTCAGTATAAAAATAAATCTGTTAATTCGTATTTTCCGATTTTCTCGATTTCAGATTTATTTCAAACTTCAAAAGGCTATATCTTTTGCATCGAATCTGGATTTGAGTGATTCCAGTTTCTAAAAATTTGTAAAATTGAGATCTATTTAATGGTGAATTTTAATTGATTTTTGGAGTTCAATTGCTCTGTTTTGGCATTTATTTGCTTTTCTCTTTCGTGACGCTGTGAGACGTTGAATTGTGCGACGCTCGAGGAAGATCAAGCAACCCAAGAGCAAGCTTCAGATCAAGATCAGACCTATTCCAAGGCAAGTTGTGCTTTGATCATGTTGAACCCATGTTTATAAAATTGCTATGTTTGTTTTACAATATTGCATATATTTCAAATATACAATTGTTTCAAATTAGATTGGGTTTAGCTAAAATACCAGATTGATCTATACCCTACCTTGTCATTATATGCCATGAACCATTGTCACCCTAGATTGGTTTAATATAGTTGATTAATAATTATGATCAACATTGAGGTTAGACCGTATTAGTTGCTTAGCCATGCCACGCCATCACATGTGTCGTAATCATTGTTAATTAATCTTGATTAACGGAATATGGAACAATGTTATGAACTTGTGTGTCATGGGATCACACGACGAGATTGAGTTGTTGTGGCGAAGTCATGTCACGCAACGATGTTGAATTGTTGATGGCACGTGGTGCTTGGTAATCAATCGGTGATGATAACTTAGATTGGGGCAAGTGGCAAGGGGCGAGGAGGTTAAGGTGGGCCTGATGGGCGATGGTATGTGGAAGTCTTGCCTTGATCACACTAAGGACTTAACCTTGCAAGCCTTTGACTCGAGTCAATCATGCAACCACATGTCCGTATGGGCCACTTAGCCGAGTAATTTGCAAAGTCTTAATTTTGATACTATCGTGGTCTGTGAGTTCCCTGTCAGGTGTAATTCACATGGCGCAAGAGGGGGCCTCGGATGTGAGTTTACGCACCCGCCAGTGTTGAAACCTTAGCGGTAGTATCGGGTTAAGATAGAGCATTGTAAAGGCTTTGTTATAATCTCGCGCTTTGTGGTGTTTGGTTGTATCACGGGTAAAGTGCATAACCTCCGCAGAGTGTGAAACTATTCTGATAGCCGTGTCATGTATTGAGCAATGCTCGGAATTACGCTAAGGGTTAGCTTAATTAATTGGACAACTTGGTTGGGATGGCGGAATGCCATGTGGAAGATGGAATTTAACTTAGGATTGGAAACTTGGTTTACTTGAGAAATAATCAATTTATTTATTATCGTTATTTGTTTTACATCCTTTACAATCTATATATCAGATTCGTTCATAAATGCCGCTTATTGCAAAATAGCCATGATAGCCTATCCATTGGAATAAGCCTTGCATATAGATACATGGAATTGCATTCGTGGCACAACTTGTTGAGTGCTTTAAGTACTCACCCTTGCCAAACAACAATAATCAACTTGAAGAATCTACACCGTGTTGGAAGATGAAGTCCAAGAAGACACGAGTCATTAGGGTCCGAGCCTTGTCGGTTGTTCGTGGTGACCGATGAGCTACCTACGCTTCTACTTTCCACCGCTTAATTATTAGTTTATATTTTCACCTTGTTCTCAAGGTGGTTTAATAATGTAAGTTGGTCATAAGATCATACATTTAGTTATATCAATAAATGAACTATTATTCTATTATCGCTGTGTATGATGTGATATGTACCAATGTTAAGTCGTGTGCACTAGCGCTGATCCCGGAATAGTGCAAGAACATGCTGGTTCAATCTGGATTCGGTCCTCACAGAGGTGGTATCGAGCATACCGATCGTAGGTCTTGGCCCTAGATAGTTTGGAGGTGTCTTGAGGTGTCCAAAATTATTTTCTAAAAAGAAAATCTAAGCTTGACTAATAAAACCCTCTCGACTCATCTCATTCTCTACTACTTTTGCTAAATTTACCCGCTTTACTTGTTGCTTCGGTGGAGAACTTATTCCAAAGTTCTTGTGGAGCAGATGCCGATCGTTCGACCTTTGAGGAGATAAATGGGCGCTACGCCATGGAGCCGTGGAGAGTACTTCGACGCTTGAGGTTTTATCGTCCACTTTACCGAGGAGGCACTGGTCGCTGAATGGTGTACACCGAGGATTTATTTGCAAGTTGATCATCTACGCCGAGAACGAGGAAGCTAGCAGCCAATCAACATCTCCGCCGTAAGATTCTCGCACGAGGTTGCAATTCAGAGGTCGCCGACTTGCTTTCGCCGTGTTCCGCGACCGCCGACGAGCTTCACGACTCTGTTCCGACTTCACCCTGACGCTCAAGCATGCCAAGACGACGGATCGAGGGGAGCGAGTGTGCTACAGCGACGCACCTTGCAGAGTTCGCCTGCCTCAGAGGATCATATGAGAGAGACTACCCAGAGCCGGAGATCGTACGAGGCACTCAGAGTAGGCAGAGCAGAGCTCGAGGTGACCCAGCTCACCCATCGGGATGATCACCGAGCCGGGAGAGGCCCGGAGGCGCTTGAGGACGAGCCGGAGCGCGTGACTCGTAGAGTTCAGAGCCACCGAGGAGTCCGAGGAGGATCCAGAGGAGCGAGAGTGGAGCCAGAGGGGAGTGCAGACTCTGCTGTTGCAGAGGACCCAGAATAGGTCATCAGATAGGTTTGCTCCGATGCCACCCACCCCGCGGTATGCGCTCGATCGGCCTCACCTGTGGTGGTCGGATGAGTGAGTGTCACCTTGAGCTGTGTTGAGACTCGAGTGAGTCGCGCCTTTAAGTTAGTCTTTACCTTTCTAGTGGACGTTAAGGTTGTGGTTTAGTTTGCTTCTTTGTATTGCCGAGTGTGCAAGATGTGTTGCAAGAGCTTGTAGGCTTAAATAAGCACCATACCAAGTTAAATAAAGAATTGTTCAGTTTGGGTATAACCTATCTCCCGCTTTAGAAATTCTTACTTCATCTATGCTACATCTACCTTTCCTAAGAGGCAATCATCGATGGTGAATACTGAGGAAACAACGGTGCTTCGTGAAGTGGATCAGCAGAATGACAATCCCAATGATGGAGGCACCCTCAACCACCGCCAAGTGACATGCAGAACTGGGAGCATTCTTTGCAAGACAGACTCAATCGATGCGCATAATGATGCAAAGAGATGCAAAGAGATGACCAATGCAAAGAAGAAACCACAACAATCCCGCAACTCGTAATAATCATGGTGGACCTCGACCTATGTCCAAGCTATCGGATTTTATGAGGACTAGGCCACCAACTTTCTCCGAAACGTGAACCCTTTGGAAGCCGGCGATTGGCTTAGGACCATTGAGAAGAAGCCGCACATCACTCAAGGTGAGGGCAATGAGAAGGTGCTCACGCCTCATCAACTTGAAGGAACCGCCGCAGAATGGTGGGAGAATTATCGCTGCCGCCATGGAGCCCCGCAAGAGATAACCCGGGAGGAGTTCACTAATGCTTTCCGCCAAGATCATGTCCTGCAGGGAATGATGGATCTTAAGAAGGAGGAGTTCGTGAGCTTTGAAGCAAGGAGGCCAACCAAAGGGTCAATACCAATAAATTCACTCGCTAGCTCGTTATGCCCCGAGGACGAGCGACGATAAAGCTAGGCGCCTGCTTCATGAAGGGATCAATTCAGATCGCAGTGGGACCGACACCCACAATTTTCCGGATTTTCGTGAGCCGTAATAAGGCTTTAATCCTAGAGGACAAGCGCAAAGAGCTAGGTGAAACCGTAAGCGCTTGATGAACAATCGTGGTGGACGCCCAAACCATCTACGCTTGAGGATGTCACCCCAAAGAATTTGCTAGATTTCAACCACCACCGGGAACAAGACATCAACCCCTACACTCGCCCCGCCAATCGAATTTGCACACTCAACAAGAAGGCAACAATGCACCAGAGGAAATCAGCATCGCAGTGAAGAGATGCTATACTTGCAATGAGCCGTGGCACTTTTCAAATAGGTGTCCATGTAAGGGAGGCATCACACCAGCTGCTTCAACTGGGAACAACACCCGCTAAAGCACCAACATCGAGGAAATCGTGCACCAAGCAAGCCGAGCAACGCCGCAATAACAAAGGCGTGAAGAATCAACCACATCACCACGATGGAGCTCGTGAAGCTACAGACGTCAGACGGGTAAGTTCTGGTCAACTCAAGACTCGCCATGCTTTGTTTGATTCTCGAGCTCAGATTCGCTTGTTTCTCAAAGTTTTGCAACCAAGAATGGATTTAAAGTGGTGAATCTTAAGTGTGTGTTTAGTCCAAGCCCCGTGATCCGAGCTTAGATCTAGCCTTGGGTGTTTGGGAGCTAAGTTGTTTATGGATGGGATAGAATTTCTCTAATCTTATCTTGATAGATGCGCAATCCCTAGACGCCATCCTTGGAATGGATTGGCTGTCCAAGCATAAGGTCTTTTAGATTGTGGTCAAGGATCGTGACTTGGAAGGCCCTAGTGGCAAGAAAGTGGAGTTTCGCGACCGCAGCCGACGGCGCTAACGGTCAACAGCAGGAAAGCCATCAAGATGGAAGATGTGCCAAGAGCGAGAATACCCGAGGTATTTCCGTAAGATTTGCCAGATTGCCACCGATCGTGATATCGAGTTTGTCATCGAAGTTAGCACTGTGCACAAAGACCGATATCAAAGAGACCATATCGGATGCCTACCGACGAAGTTAGTAGAAATGAAGAAGCGATTGAGGAACCGCAAGAGAAAGGTTTCATTAGACCAAGTTCATCGCCGGGGGAGCCCCGGTTTTGTTTGTTCGCAAGAAGGATGGAAGTCTTAGAATGTGCATCGACTATCCGGCACTTAATGAAGTAACGATCAAGAATAAGTATCCATTGCCCAGATCGATTTACTTATTTGATCGCTAAGAGGAGCCGGAGTTTTCCAAGATAGATCTTCGCTCAGATACCATCGCTGAAGATCCGAGCGAGGATGTACCTAAGACCGCTTACGCGATATGGACATTACGAGTTCACAATATGTCATTCGATTGACTAATGCCCCAAAGATATTTCATGAACATGATGAATAAAGTCTTCATGGATTACTTGGACAAGTTTGTTGTAGTCTTCATAGACGATATCTTGGTTTACTCAAGATGAGGAAGAGCATGCGTAATATCCGAGAATGGTTTTAGACAGTCGAGAGCATCAACTATATGCTAAGTTTAGCAAGTGTGAATTTTGGAAGGAGAAAGTTGAATTTCTCGGTCATGTAATGACTACCAAAGGAGTCGCAGCTTGATCCCAAAGAAAGTGGACGCAGTTGTTGCATTGGGAGCCACCAAGTCCATACTCGATTCGTAGTTTTCCGAATGGCGGATATTACCGCCGGTTCATAGAAGGATTCTCGACAATTGCTAAACCCTTACGCAGCTTGTTAAAGAAAGAGAAGAAGTTTGCATGGACGCCGAGTGCGAGAAAAGTTTCATGGAATTAAAGAAGCGCTAACAACAGCCCCGTATTAGTGTTGCTGATGTGCGTAATGGATTTGACATTTATCGCGATGCTTCAAGGTGGCTTGGGATGCGTTAATGCAAGAAGGCAAAGTCGCTGCTTATGCGCCGAGACAATTAAGACCATGAAGTGAATTACCCAACGATGATTTGGAGTTAGTCAGAGTGCATGCTTTAAAGATATGGCGCCATTATCTCATAGGAAATAGATGTGAGATATATACGACCATAAGAGTCTCAAATACATATTCACTCAACTGACTCAATATGAGATGTCAAGATGGCTTGAGCTAATTAAGGATTATAATGGGAATCCATTATCATCCCGAAAAGCCAATGTGGTGGCGTATGCCCCGAGTCGAAAAGCCATAGCGCAAATGCATTGTCAATGGAGGATCAACCGAATTATGCAAGGAATTTCAGAGGTTAAGATTGGAGGTCGCTCAAGGAATGATAGCCGCGCTAGAAGTAAAACCAACATTAGAGGATCGATTAGAGAAGGTCAACAAGATGACGATAAAATTTCAAAATCAAGGCTAAAAGGAAGAAGGCCTAGCCATAGATTTCACTGACGAACAAGGAACTATGTTCTTCAAAGGCCGAATTTGTGTGCTTGATAAAAAGGAATTAAAACAATTGATTCTTGAGGAAGCGCATGATTCAAAGTACTCAATTCATCCAGAAGTGCTAAATGTACCAGATTTGAAGGAGAGATTCGTACAAAAATGAAGCGTGAAGTGGCTGAGCATGTTGCATTATGCGACGTGTGTCGAGAGTAAAGGCTATGCACCAAAGACCCACCGGTTTGTTGCAACTGCTGAAAATTCTTAATGGAAGTGGAGGAAATCGGATGGATTTTATCACCGGTTTACCTAAGACTCGTAAAGGTTACGATTCCATTTGGGTTATCGTGGATCGCCTAACCAAGGTCGCCATTTCATCCCAAGAAAGACCACTTACTCCGAGATCGCTTGGCGTAATCGCATATGTCAAGGATTGTATGTTTGCATGGAGTGCCAAAGAAGATTGTGTCGCATGAGGTACCCAATTTACCTCAAGGTTTTGGAATAAGTTGCATGAAGCAATGGGAACCCGTCTCAATTTCAAGACAAAGATATCACCCGCAGCATGATGGTCGATCGAAAGAGTAAATCGATCTTAGAGGATATGTTGAGAGCTTGTGCCTTAGCTTACGCTACGACATGGGATAAATGTTTGCCATATGCAGAGTTCAGCCATAATAATAGTTATCAAGCTAGCCTACAAATGTCACCGCTCGAGGCATTGTATGGACGTGCTTGTCGACTCCATTGAATTGGAACGAGACAGAGAACGCTTGGTGTTTGGGCCGATATCCTCAAGAGGCGTAAAGTCAAGTAGCAATGATCGAGAGAGATTAAAGATAGCACACCAAGACAGTAAAGCTACGCCGATAATCGCTGCCGAGATTTGAGTTTTGAACCGTAAGATCATGTGTACTCGTGTGGTTACCCTCTTAAGGGCGCAAGAGATTTCACGTTAAAGGGAAGCTTGCACCAAGATATGTCGGTCCGCTCAAGATTCTGAGCCGCGAGGAGAGGTAGCTTATCGCTAGAGTTGCCTCACCATTGGCAGGAGTGCATGATGTATTCCATGTATCGCAGCCTAAGAAGTGTCTCAGAGTGCCACAGAGCAAGCCCCTGGAGGCAATAGAGTCGCAAGAAGATTTGACTTATAAAGAGCAACCAATGTAATTTTGATGTTGTGGAGCGCAAGACCGTAAACAAGTCTATTCGCTTTTGCAGAGTTCAAGGAGCAATCATTCAAAGTGAAGCCACTTGGGAGCGAAGAAGAATTGAAGTCGAATTCCTAACCTATTCTCTAGTTAGCCCCTAATCTCTGCCGAGATTCTGTAAGGGGGAGGTTTGTAACATCCCAAAATTTGGCTTAATTAAGTTTTTGTTGTTTAAAAGTGCATTTGTGATTTTCTGAATTTATTTGGATTTTTCTGATTTATTTGAATTAAATGTTATTTTGGGTTTATTGCTTTTATTCAAAAGTATTTAAATCTGCAAAGTCAAAATAAAGTTTTGTCAAAAATATTTTATTTAAGTCCGTAATGTCTCAAAGTATTTTTGAGATTTTTCTTGAATTTTCCCTGATTATTTTATTGCCTAAAACAAATTAAAGGAATTTTGGAATTAGTTTAATTGGAAAATCTTTAAAATTTGAATGTTGTTGGGCCGAGCCCAACATCGTGGCGTCAGAACCCGCTGGCCGGTGCGCCTCACACCGCCGGTTGTCGCGAGGAAACCCTAGATCGGCGATCGCTCATCGCGATCCAATGGTCCGCAGAGGCCATGTGTGCGCTGCTTTAGCCGCTCGGATTCGACACGCTGCCGCAACGCTGGCTTGTCGCCTCCGATCCGACTCGAGTTCATCGCCGCGACGCCGCGGACTCTTTCGCCGTAGGAGCGCGGACGCCGAGGCTATAAAGGAGGGGTAGCGCTCGAGGTTCGCAAGCCACGCATCTTTGGGTGGAAAGTTTCGCGAGAGCAACCAGAACGCCGCCAAGCTCGCGGAGTTGAAGTCCGCAGCCGGGTTTTTGCTTGGCACGCCACGGCTCGTCCGGTTTTCGCCGTGGACTCGAGATCCGACTCACCGGCGCGCGCCGCCGACCACTTCTACCTCACTCGCCGAGACGCTACCAACGCCGCCGCTTTGGTCTTCGCCTTCAAGTCCAGAAGACTCACCGCCGCGCCGCCATCGCCGACCAGAGCTCTGCCGCTTGATCTAGATTGATGGTCGATGCGCGTTACCGCCGCCGCGATTGATGACCGTCCGACGGGTTTCACGGACGACGAATCAGCTGGTTGAGCTAATCGCAGACGCCACGGTTCGGCGCTCGGTGCCGAGGCGCCGTGAGTCGAAGTTCACCGTAAGCCAAGACGAAGTTCGAGACTCGGCCCATGCGCCGAGGACACGGCGGCGCTGGATTGGCCGAGACCAAGGCCGACGCCATGCTTGCGCTATAATTACATTTTTCAATTGGAAAATATTCGATTGGAAATTCCGTGATGATGACGCCATCATGAGGTCACGCTGACGTCATAAATCGATTTTTCAGATATAAAATAAATCTGTTAATTCGTATTTTCCGATTTTCCGATTTCAGATTTATTTCAAACTTCAAAAGGCTATATCTTTTGCATCGTAACTCGGATTTGAGTGATTCCAGTTTCTAAAAATTTGTAAAATTGAGATCTATTTAATGGTGAATTTTAATTGATTTTTGGAGTTCAATTGTCTCTGTTTTGGCATTTATTTGCTTTTCTTTCTAAGACGCTGAGACGTTGAATTGTGCGACGCTCGAGGAAGATCAAGCAACCCAAGAGCAAGCTTCAGATCAAGATCAGGACCTATTCCAAGGCAAGTTGTGCTTTGATCATGTTGAACCCATGTTTATAAAATTGCTATGTTTGTTTTACAATATTGCATATATTTCAAATATACAATTGTTTCAAATTAGATTGGGTTTAGCTAAAATACAGATTGATCTATACCCTACCTTGTCATTATATGCCATGAACCATTGTCACCCTAGATTGGTTTAATATAGTTGATTAATAATTATGATCAACATTGGAGGTTAGACCGTATTAGTTGCTTAGCCATGCCACGCCATCACATGTGTCGTAATCATTGTTAATTAATCTTGATTAACGGAATATGGAACAATGTTATGAACTTGTGTGTCATGGGATCACACGATGAGATTGAGTTGTTGTATGAAGTCATGTCACGCAACGATGTTGAATTGTTGATGGCACGTGGTGCTTGGTAATCAATCGGGTGATGATAACTTAGATTGGGGCAAGTGGCAAGGGGCGAGGAGGCTAAGGTGGCCCGATGGGCGATGGTATGTGGAAGTCTTGCCTTGATCACACTAAGGACTTAACCTTGCAAGCCTTTGACCGAGTCAATCATGCAACCACATGTCCGTATGGGCCACTTAATGAGTAATTTGCAAAGTCTTAATTTTGATACTATCGTGGTCGGTGTGAGTTCCCTGTCGTGGTGTAATTCACATGGCGCAAGAGGGGGCCCTGGATGTGGAGTTTACGCATTCGCCAGTTGTTGAAACCTTAGCGGTAGTATCGGGTTAAGATAGAGCATTGTAAAGGCTTTGTTATAATCTTCGCCTTTGTGGTGTTTGGTTGTATCACGGGTAAAGTGCATAACCTCCGCAGAGTGTGAAACTATTCGATAGCCGTGTTTCGCAGATTGAGCAATGCTCGGAATTACGCTTAAGGGTTAGCTTAATTAA
Source organism: Otatea glauca (assembly GCA_036346275.1). Lineage (NCBI taxonomy): Eukaryota > Viridiplantae > Streptophyta > Magnoliopsida > Poales > Poaceae > Otatea > Otatea glauca. The sequence goes on along the minus strand of CM070732.1, from coordinate 30,788,116 downwards.
TTGGACAACTTGGTTGGGATGGCGGAATGCCATGTGGAAGATGGAATTTAACTTAGGATTGGAAACTTGGTTTACTTGAGAAATAACAATTTATTTATTATCGTTATTTGTTTTACATCCTTTACAATCTATATATCAGATTCGTTCATAAATGCCGCTATTGCAAAATAGCCATGATAGCCTATCCATTGGAATAAGCCTTGCATATAGATACATGGAATTGCATTCTCGGCACAACTTGTTGAGTGCTTTAAGTACTCACCCTTGCCAAACAACAATAATCAACAGCTGAAGAATCTACACCTGTGTTGGAAGATGAAGTCCAAGAAGACACGAGTCATTAGGGTCCGAGCCTTGTCTGCTGTTCGTGGTGACCGATGAGCTACCTACGCTTCTACTTTCCACGCTTAATTATTAGTTTATATTTTCGCCTTGCTCAGGTGGCTTAATAATGTAAGTTGGTCATAAGATCATACATTTAGTTATATCAATAAATGAACTATTATTCTATTATCGCTGTGTATGATGATATGTACCAATGTTAAGTCGGTGCACTAGCGCTGATCCCGGAATAGTGCAAGAAAC